>JAVJGJ010000001.1:103813923-103848650 GCA_035590215.1 Microhierax caerulescens
CCGGCAGAGATCCCTGCGAGCATCCCTGCTCTGGCCACCCCCCCATCCCCCCCGTCCTGTTCTACCTGCGGACACACGGTCTCCGTGTGTGTGTGTTTTCTCGTTAATTCTGTTGTCGTTTGTTACCGCTCAGTCACGGTCTGGAGCAGTCAATGCACCGGAATAAACTCATTTACCGTAAAAAAGTTAACTGTTGGCAAGGCGGGACTTTTTTTGAAAACACCCCTGAATTTTGAGGGGGGGGAAAAATCCCTATTAAAACTTTCCTAAATCCTCTCAAGACCCTTTTTGAAAGGCGATGGGGGAAGGCAAGAGCACTTGCGCTCCCATTGGGAAATCCGAACTTCCCTGTGCTGGTCCCAGTGTTCCCCAGCCCCGCAGCTGTTCGGATGGAGCCTGGATCGCAGGGAGGTTGCTCTGGGTGAGCCCTGGAGGTGCCACTGTCCCCTCTCCGGCTGTGACCTCCGTTTAACCTGGCACGGTCAGGCATTACAGCCTTTGTCTCCATTCAAGCTATGGCCAATACTTTCATGTTCCAGGAGGTGAAGTGAATGATGTTCAATTAATCTGTGTTCTAAGGGGTATCAGAAAGTCAATAGGTTAATATTAAGTGAGGTGAATAGTAAGTGGCGGAGGAAAAAAGCCTGTAGGTCTGTGACCAGCAGTTCAAGGTGCTGGCTTGGAGGTGAGGGGCTGTGAAGTTAGCAGAGTACCATGATGTACAAACCTACCGCTGACAGGGTTTCCCTGTTACTTGCTGAGCACTTGATGCTTCACTGGGAGCTTGAACGTGTTTAACAGATCTCGGCTGACTTGGGGAGATGGTCTTGTCTCTCCTTCTCTGGATGGCTTCATTGATACGGTGTCTAAAAGTTAAATCAAATGACCTACTTTACAGCTGCAAGACAGATGCCTCAGAAGAAATCTGTGCCATCTTCAGAACAGATGTTTAGCTTTTTTCCTGTAACAGAGGTGTTAGAGCCTTTAAAATGCTTTTTTCTTTTTCTTTTTTTTTTTTTTTTGTTTTTACTGCTGTCCTTTTGCCATTTGTTGTCACTTTGAGGATCCTCAAAGCTTAAGCGTGGTGTATTCGGGTGGTGAAGGGGACTGGATAAAATAGTTTTGATTTTAAGAAGCTTGGTGCAAGCAATGAGTAAGTGAGTGTACAACTGCTGTTGTGAAATGGTTTATCTGGCAAACCAGTCATCTTTCTCAACTCCTCTAACCGTATCTATAGTGCTTGTTGCAAGAAGATAAAGTAACCCAATTTACTCTTCATTGTCTTTATAGTGTTGCTCGATGTAATTAATCGCAGAGTTTCCCCCCGGCTTATAACAAGTTTGTGCAGTGGAAACAGGTAACAGATGCTGCATAAGATCTGTACGATATCCAGCAACATGATAGAAACAGCTTTCCCCGGTGCTTTTGCCACACTCTGTCTTGTTCTTCATGTTAACCCTGAGCTTGCCCTGCCTCTCAGCAGAGAGGAACTTCAGCTGGATGCAGAAAGGAAAATGCAGATCCAGGCTGGCTGTGGGAGCCTGGAGATGAGGTGGCTGCTACTGCCCCGTGCTCTTTAACTCTCTTCAGCAAATTGCATTAGTATGTGACAAATTGGCTTGCAAAGCAGCTAAATGGAAATGACATTTGGAGCGGTTTGCTGTGCAGACCCTGCGGTGTCTTGGAGAAACATGTGATTTGCACTGTCTTCCTAAGATTTCCAATTTAACTGCCGCTACCAAGCTTTCCAGAACTTACTTTGGGAACTCCTGTGGCAGCTAAATGTGGGAGTCTAGAGCACGTCTTGGAATAGCTGCCCAAGTGCTAGGGCAGATGTAGGTGCAGGCTGTCTCACGCCGTAGGCAGCTTGTGTGAAGACTCGAGCTAGGGAAGGAGGCAAAAGCTAACGTGCAGGAATTGCACGGGGCATGTGGCAAGGAGGCTGGGGGTGGAAAGCTGTGCTGCCCGTCGGGTGCCAACGCGATGCTTTCCTGCGGGAGCCAGGCTGCGTCTCAGAAGTACCTTTGTTCAGCTGAGGTTGTTTCAGTGACTCTCAGAGGAGCGGGCTGCGCTGTATGGCAACAGGGAAGCGTACACCTGCTTCTCTCATCCCCCTTCTCCGAGCACATACGCGTCTGTTTGAACGTGGCACTGATCAAGCTGTTTTAATTGGCCCCTCTGCAGTTTGAACAATAAATATGTAATGGGGGAGGGTGCCCCCCTCTTCTGCGTGGCGTTGAGGCTGTCATTTTTGACGGGGAAGCGTGTGCTCTCTGCTCGCCTCGTCCCTGCACGCTCGGGCGCCGCACTCGCTCCCGCTCCAGCCCGTCTCTTAACAGCGTGTGAAAATTGTGCTCCCCCATCTGTGTTTGGCATCCTTAAAAAGAAAAAAAAAAAGATGAACCTGAGCATGCAGTGCTCCTGAGACAGGCCCCTTCACATTTCTAAACACTCTTGATTATTCAGCTAATCTTTATTTCATGGGCCTGTTACAAGAAACACAAACGGGGGAGAAAGTAGAAGGCGGTGACACATTTAAAATACACAAGAAAAGTGCTGGCAGGAATATAATCGTTCTTATTCCAGCAATATGAAATATTTATAGGCCTAAGTTGTGGCAAGATTCTCTGCCCCCCCCCTCCCACCGAACTCTGAAATGTTTTTCCCAGTAAAGGAGTAACTGGGGGGTGCTGGCCCTGCTGCCTGCAGGGCAGGGGCACCCAGCCACCCACCCGCCCAGCTGGGACCACATCCATCGGTCCATCCCTGTGGAAGGGAAGGGACAGGGTGGCCACAGGCGGGGACAGGGTGACCGCAGCGGCTGCCCAAGCTGCCCAGCTCGCACCCGGAGCGGCGAGTTGTGTTACAGTCTGTTAACTCGAAATAATTCAGAAGTGTCCCCTCGGCAAGCCTGTGAAAAGCCCCCTTTGAGGTGCCCGTGTTTTGTAGGAGCCCGTTGCTCCCCCAGGGCATTCTGCTATTAATTCATTAGATCTGAAGGTTTTTTCTCTCTTCCCCTCTCTTTTCTCAGTCCCCCCCCTCCCTCCCTGGCAATTCAAACAGTGATGAATGGACAAAAATCCCTCAAGGGAAACATTTTTTCACTTAGTTACAAAGATTTCATGGCTAATTAGAGTAAATGTGGTTTTTAGAGTGTTAATCTCTTAACCAGCTTGGCTAGGAGGCCACCACCACAACAGCAAAGGGGAGGGCGAGGGGGAACCGAGGGGGAAAAGGTGCAACCAAGTTCTGCCTGGGGCCGAGCCACAAACGATGGCTGGATCTGATGCATCTTTATCACCAAGAGCATCCTGTGGTGATCTCCATAGCTTTGCTGATCAGGTGCCCACCTTCCTTCCCAGGGCACGGTGCAGGGCTAGGGGCAGGCTGGGCTGTGTGAGACTTGAAGGCGTTTTGGTCTGAGGGGGCCACGAGCTCTTTGTCTGCAGAAGTGGTGCAGAGGCAGCCTCCGGGATGAAAAGCAAAGCGGGAACAAAAGCAGAATTGAGGGCAGCGTGCTGTCCTTGGGCAGCAGAGGCGGCCACCCGGGGCTTCTGTTCAGATTCTTTCTCTGCGGTGAAAATATATGTATTTACTGCGTGGTTTAGTGCCAGTGAGGGAGATGGGCTGCGATCACACCCGGCAGGTGCCTCGGGCTGGGTCCCCACGTGCCGCTGCACCAACCATCACAGAGCGGCCACGACACCCCCAGCCCACTTTCTGCAGCGAGCACCCAGGCTGGCTGGGGGAGCACACGGTCCAGGTGGCACATTATTATCAAAGGTAGATGTTTTGCTGTCGTGAAGGGATTTATGCTTGATGTCTGCTGTTTTCTTCCTCTGCTCTGGTCCTTCCCGTCTGCACCACCTCCCCGGCATCTGCCTTTCCAGCCTGGTTTTGTCTTTGTCCCAAATGGCTCTGGCAGAACAGGGTGAGTAATTTGTGAGCGGCTCCTGGCTGCAGCCCACCTGCCACCCTGGACAGCAAGGCCAGCCAGCGGCTGGTGCAGAGAGAGCTGGGGAGGAGATGGGAGTGGGATGTGGGCTTGAAATTCCTTCTCATCCCACTAGAGGGGATCCTCCGGATCAGGCTGGCGGAGCCCGACGGAAAAATGATCGTAAAACCAGCACCGGGCAAAGCTGCACTGGGATGCAGACTCTGGCTGGTGTGTGAGCCCTGGTCCCTCGGGTGGGGAGGACAGGGCTGCGAGTCCCACCCGGCGCTTTGCTCAACACAGCACTCGGGGCTGGGGGCAGGAGGGTTTTGGTGCTTTTCAGAGATTCCTGGCTGAGGTGGGCTGACTGTGGCTGCCTCTTCCTTACTCCTTGTCCAGGAAAGCGTGGCTTAGGGCTCTTCTCTGGTCTGAGCCCAAGTGCTGGGAGCCACTGGGGCTGGGGGCGAGGCTGCTCCAGCAGTACTTTATCAGGATGGCACAAGTTTACCAAACACCAGCGCAACACGTCTGTGATGTACCTAATCTGTTGCATGCTCTCTGCTGGGTTTTGAGTCTGAATTTATCATCCATCTGTGCGTTTTAGAGGGCTTGAGTGATGCTGTCAGCCTGAGGCTGGCTGCTGGCTGCTGCGTGGCAGGGGGCTGCCAGGGACAGGGTGCTGGGAAAGAGGTGCCCTCCCCTCCGTTATCGGATAGAGCCCATCTCGTGTTTCTCACTGTAATCGCTGCTTCTGTTTGGGTGAAATCGAACTGGGAGGTGGTGATGGGGGGGGGGGGGGGAATGAAAAGCGAGATAAATGTATCATATTATGAAAATTTAATCCTGCTTTGCCTGGGCTAAAATTACATTCAGAGCAGGAGATAAAAGGCATCAGAGTCACATTATAAGAAAAAAAAAAAAAAGTTCAGATCATCTCCAAAAGTAAAGCGATAGCAAGCTGGGAGAGCCCTGCCAGCCCAGGTCCCTGCTGTGCCAGGGCGGCAGCGAGGGCTGCTCCTCCATACCTGGCAGCGGGACCAGCCCTGTCCCACAAGGACCCTGTCCTGGGACCAGCCCTGTCTCGCACCCTGTCCCAGGACCATCCCTACCTGCTGCCTGGAGCTGTGCTGGCTCAGCTCTGTGCTGGGAGGCACTTGGTGCCATCTCGCCACTTGGCAGAGGAGAGATACCTCTTCCAAGAAACGGAGGTCCCCCGGGGAACTGTAGTTATCCAGCGGATGTGTTTCTGTGTTAGCTCCCTACACCGTGTGCCGTGTCTCCTGTGGGTTCCTTAAAATCACGGGGCAGATGGATGGCCCCATTGTGTGATGGGCTCCTGTCTGGCTGGGGATCTCCTGAAGTGCAGGAGACCTGGAGAAGCTCTCTGCTCTTCAGAGCTCCTGCCTACCCTGGCCATTCCCTCTGATGGGGCAGATGGCAGCGATGCTGGGAAGAGCCCGGCGCCCGTCCCCATCCCCATGCATTTTCTGGGGTCCGAGGATGCGGTGGAGGGCTCCTGCCCCAGCCAGGCCCTGGCTCTCTGGAGCTGGCGCCTGTTGTGCTTAGTGTGACAGCAGCTTTCCCAGCAGAAACATCCCTCGCAGCCCTTTTCCTGCTCCGGCACCACTTCCCCGCTTCATAAAAGTGAAAGGTGATGTCTGAGTAAATATTACGCTGACCTCTCACCTCGCCTCCTCCCGCCGCCACTGCTCCTTTCTCAGGGCTCATTAACGGAGCCGCCGGCTGACCCGGGGCTGAGCTGCCGAGGGGGCTCGGTGCTGGTGCACGAGCGCGGCAGGAGCCCAGTGCCGGAGCAGGAGCCCAGTGCCGGAGCAGGAGCCCAGTGCCTCGCGGCTGGGAGCGGGACGGGAAGGGCAGTCTCCTTCCTGGCTGCTGCCGAGGCCGAGCCTCCTCCCGAGCGTGGGAGGTGGACGTGAGATCGGTCTTTGCTTGGGCTCGGTGGGGAGCAGTGTGGGCTGTCCTGGTGGGCGCTGGTGCCACGTAATGCCGTAGCCATGTTCGCAGCTCAGCCTTGGCCACTGGTGCTGGTGGGAGCAAGGGGAGGTGCTGGTTTAGGGTGTTGCTGCTCTCGCAGAAGCCTCTGTGGGAACAGTTACACCAGCAAAAATCTGTATGAGCAGGAGACTGTTCAGAGGAGTGGGTGCAAGCAGGAGGAGCTGAGCATCGACCTGGCCTCTGCCTCTCCGTGGGGGCTTGGAGGGGCCGGGAGGGCTCCCTAAGAGCTGGACCAGGGGTTCTGCCTGCCGTGGCCTCGGCTCGGGCATGGGGCTCAGCAACAGGAATGTGGGGGGCAGCTGTGGGGGGAAGCCCTTGGGATACACAGGCAAATCTTACCCCATTTTCCCAGTGAAGGGATGGTTGGATGGGGGAGTGATGGTCCTTGGAGAGGCCATTCCCTGCGTATATCAGTGAAGGTTAAAGGAAACGGCTTATTTTGCTTTCAGCTCCTGGCTGGCTCTTAACAGCATTTGAAAAACAGCGGTTTTCATTCCTGCAGCAGCTCGGTGTCAGGCTCTGGAGCCCCATTTCCCTGTACCGTGTCTCGGGAAGCCGCACGGCACTGGGGAAAACAGGAAACCTCTGGGGCAGCGCGGGGCTGTTGCTCGCTGGCGTTGCTGCCCGTGACGCGCGCCGGGAAGGAAGCAGATCCACCGCGGCTGGTCCAGGAGCCGCCGTCAGACCCTGACTCAGCGTGGAATAAGTTCCTCGTGTTATTTCCAGGCTCAGTGAGCCTGGGAACAGATGCCTCCCGGAGAGATTTATGTGTAGTTTTTCCTCCGTAGCAGTTTCATGTCATCGGTAAGAGAGAGCTCAGCGCGGTCCCTCGTGTGCGGCGTGGCGTGCTGGAGGTGGTGGAGGAAACTGGGCATCCAGCAGGAGAAGGGCAGGCATCTGGAGGCGTGCGGGGGTTTTCCTCGGTGTTCATGTGAAACACCACTTTGCTTTGTTAACCTGGGAACGAGCTTCCAAAAAGTGAGTTTGAACTCCAAGGTTTTGAGATCAATTATAATACTTGAAGTGAGGCTTTGAATGCTTTTTATTTGCTTCTTGATTGCTGGGCTTTCAGAGTTTGCCTCGTCAAGGTTTTCTTTATAGCCCAAAGTGGCCGTTTTTCCCCCTGGGAGTGGGAAGCTGAGGTTCTGGGAATTGGCTGTTGGAAAAGCAGGTGTTGTAGTGAATGTGCATGGGTCGGTAGCAGGGTTAAAACCTCCCAAGTCACCTTACTGAAATGGGCTATTTCCCACCTCTTGGAGAATATTACAAAAGCAGCAGCAAGTGGGGCAGACCACAGCGGGCTGGTTGCTTGCCCAGGTAGCCAAATATGAGGGATTCACGTGTAGCCAGTTCATGTGAAGAGCTTTGTTCCCTGTGGCTGGGTAGATTTATTGATGTCAGAGCAGAGAAATGGTAAGTTGGCTGCTTAACAGGGATGTTACAGTTCAACTCCATAAAACACACAGGCTGTCTCCTTTACTCATTCATTTGCCAAGTCCCCCAAAAGTCGCAGTGACAGGAGCAGAGGATGGAGCACTGCCCTCATGATCATATTTCCTGCCTTTGCTGGTTTATGTCACAGCCTGTAATGTTATTTAAACAAAACCAAAAAACCCACAAACCAACCACAAAAAACAACAAACGCCGGTGAATTTCCTTTTCATCTTTAATGGAAGTGCGAAGAGGTGGGGTGGGGAGGAAAAGGGAGCATGCCTGTAGGTTTCCTAACTGGCTACATTATTCTTGTGCTGCAGATTTGCCATCTTGCTGGGTTTAAATCTGTGCTGAAGGTAAAACATGGGAGCTCCTGCCCTTCTGGCTGTCGAGAGGGGCCAAGTGTGGTTGGGGTGTTGCAGCTTGGACTTGGTGTAGGAGCACAGGGAGGTCCCAGCAGCAAACCTCAAGTCAGAAATCTGCTCCTGCCAAGCTTTTCCCGGTTATTCTGTGTGGTTCAGGGGACAGCTGGGGGTGAGTCTGCGTGCTCCAGGCATCTCGGTTATCCCGGGTTTTGAGGAGTGACTGTGTGGATGCGGTAGACGTGTGCTTTATCAAAATTCACGTGAGCACAGGGGAGCACTGGTCTGTCAATATCTATAGATACAAACTGTCTGTCCAGCTGCACACCCCAAACATTTCTTCTGCTGTCTTCATTTTCTTGTAGACGCTGAGAGTAGGGCGCAAGTAAGAATGAAGATGCCTAAATCCTTTCCTTCGTTTAGCTGTTGACTCTGGGAGATGTAGGGCAGCCAGCGAGGCAAGGCTGCTTGCCATGCTCAGGCTGCTAGGTGACGGCTGGGTTTTCTTCGGTTTTTCCCCCAAGTCTGCTTGTTGTGAATTGAGTGTTTTCCAAAGATGCTGCTTATGTACTTAGAGTGTCGGGAAAGCTCCTACTAAAATCTGGAGTAAGTAAATTGGGAGTAAAAGCTTCTCAAAGTCCAGCCTGGAATGAGAAATGCTTCTGTGTTTGCCCTAAACTTTCTAAAAATTCTGACCTTTGATGCTTGCCCCTCTGTATTTCCAAATCAATTTAACATGACGGAGGCATCATCCATTGCATTACAGAGGCTGGAAGGGCCAGATGAAAAACATCCACAGTAACTCATCTATTTGGCTGAGAGATGATGCAGCAGCAAAAGTTTCACCACAGGCTATTTCTCTCCTAGCTGTTGTAAAGTTTCCTCTGCAGTCTGCAAGGAGTTAATTACAGTAGCAGTGATGAGCCCTGCTCTGATCAGTGGCCCGTGGTGTGTTTGGCTCCACTGGCAGATGAGGAGCCTGATGGAGCAGGAATTGTGTTAAAGGCCCATTTGGTGGTAAAAGGTTTAGACTGTCTTTAAAAATCTCATAGCAACCAAGGAGCATGGGGAAGCACTCCAGAGTTCACTGGAAGAAAGAGGCAGGAGCCCCTTTGCTTGTCCACTGGGATATAATAAGGTGCCGGTACAAGTGCTTGCATAACGTGGCTTTTCAAGGCATAAACTGTGTGACGGGGCCAAATCTGTTCCATCGGTTCCACCAAATAAATTTTCTGACGTGGAGGTGGCCACAAGTTGTCTTGGGCTGAGCTGAGGAGTGCTAGAACAAATTCGCAGACAGAAACAAAAGCAGAGGCTCTTTTAAGGACATCCAAGGATGTTGTATAACTTCTTTTAAAAAAACATAAGCCCTGCCCAGGGTACTGGGTCAGTGGGAGGCTTAACCTCGGGAGTGACAAGTTAGTTGGGACTGGACCGGCTTTGCAGACAGTTTTTCACTTCTGAGTGTGAATTCAGCAATGAGGTTTGGTTTTTAACCATTCACTTCCTTGCAGACTTGTACAGTATGAGCTGTGTGTCAATCCTGTTCTCCATATAAGATCTAATTTACCTTTAAGTGTGAAGGCACTGTCTCGCTGGGTGCGAGTCCTGCTGGCACAGGGCTTGGGCAGCTCGCCTTCCCTGCTGGCACCTGCCCTCACGCTGTCCTTTACGTGAGCTGCAAAGACCTATTGAAAACCAAAGAATTTTGGCATAATTTCCTCCTTCTTCCAAGATATTTTTTTTTAAATAGTTTTCCCACAAACAGTGTGAATTTAAACCTGAGAAAAAGCAAAATATTGACTCATTTGTTCATCCCTGACAATTCCCCTTACGTTTTCTGCAAATTTCCATTATAAACATGACACTTTGGCACACTATCTGCTTTAGCCATCTTGTTACTGAAGAAGGGTATAATATTAATTTCCTTGTCATTTAGTTTTTCTCACGTATGCGGGATCATTTGGTTAACAGTATTATGAATCTTAACACGAGTCAGTTGGGCTTTGCTTCTGGCATCTAAAAAGACAATGGAAGCAGCACTGAAGTGATCCTGGGAAATGCACCAGTTTTCCTCAGAGCTGCATGGAAACTCAAATTCAGGAGGTTTTTTTTTTGACCAGGCACCTCAACCCTGCGGTTTCAGTAGAAGTTCTGCAGCCTTCAGGCCACGGGTAGCTCGTATCATTGAATTTTGTCTTTGCCCCCCACAATCCTCGCAAGCTTGCTAGAAGTGTTTTGTGGATCTGGAAGACCAATTTGTGGTTGCAAAGGAGACACTTATATATTCAGCTGGTTGCATTTTATTCTTAACAACCTGCACTGGTTCTCACACGTTGCTTTGCTCCGCTGTATTGTGTAGAGCAAATGCCCCTGTGGCTGCAGCCTCTCTTGTCTGCCAAGGTATCGGTGAAGTCCTGCAACAAATTCAGCTCTAGCTTCTCTCCCTCCTAGATCCTCCATAAGTTTTATGGAATCAAGGAAATTTCATCATCAGTTTTCAACCCATCAGCCCCTTGGTGGTGCATCTGGTTGGGGGTGATGAGCTGGTGTCCTCAAGGTGTGGGTTGCAAGTGCTGGTCCACACTTGGGCTTCTGCAGTGCTGCCCCGGGAGATGGGAGCGGCCGGGATGGGGACCACTGCTGGGATGGGATGGGACGGGACTGGGGCCAGGCCGAGACAGCTTCCACGGGGGAGTGTTGAATTAAAGGGTGTGCGAGGAGCTCTCCAAGCAGGCAGGCTTGCTGCATTCCTGTGAAATATGGCCTTACAAGTCCTTGAAGGATTTATTGTTTTCCGGGCCCTGCTGGACCCAGTCCGATCGGCTGGATATAGGAAGGAAATGACTCAGTTGCTCTACAGACAAGTGCAGCTTTGAAATTCAAAGAGGCAGGAGACAGCTGAGAGCCTCCAACTCATTCCCATCGGGAGCCGCGTCCCTGCGTGTCTGTTACTCTTTGTGCACCGCACTTGGGGGTTGCAGCCGGGACGGGGCGGCGGGTGGGGGGGGAGGAGGCTCGGTCACACTGCGAACCAGCTGATGCCTCAAAACCCTCCAGGGTGAGAGGTTTTGCCATGGGAGAGCAGGTGATGGCAAGTGAAGCTGGGGGCCGGTGCGGGGCCAGGCTGTGGCGGTGGGAGCAGCTGCTGGGCTCCGCATCTGCCTGACCATTGCCAATCAATTGCTGCCCGTGGGGCACAGCTTGCAGCCGTCTAACAGCTTTCGGGTTTTCTAAGGCATGTTTTCCACCCATGACAGGGTGCAGAAGCTTAGTGAGCCTTCTTGCAGATGAACTGCGTGAGGAGTTTGGGTGCTGCAGCTCTCATGTCTCCTTTCCTCTCACCCACGTTGTCTGGAGCTGGCCCCACGGTGCCCAGCACTGGCACTGTGGTCTGAGCTGTGCAGGCATTTGCATAGCTGATGATTTTGCAAGACAAGTTCAGGCTTTTGGGACCTCTAAGCCATCAAGGTTGTCCAGTCCCTCTGTAGCCTTATGCTGTAACTCCTGGCTGATGTCAGACACGGAAGCAAGCAGATGCTTTCTCCATCCTATTATCAGTTTGGTTGGAGAGAAGAAGAGAAATTTTTAAATGACAGAAAGATCCTTAGCAGAGAAACAAGAGTTAGTGTTAAAAATAAAGAAAACAAGACAGCTTGTTTCATCTAAGCAGAAGGGTTATTAAATAGGCTTGAATTAATCAGTGAACTGCCAGAGCTGTGAAATTGAAAAGCAGGGCAGAGGAGCATGGAGCAGATCAGTGGGAAGAAGCCACTTTCTTGAGTAGACATTGATGTCCAAATGCTGTAGGAGGGGAGATGATGTTCAGCTGATGGTGGGACAGAGGTGAGATGGCTCCGGCCTTTGGGGTCCTTGGCTGGAGCTCAGAACACAAGGCTGGGGATGCCTGGCTGCCAGCGCTGGGACCCCCCCGGCACTGATGCACAAAACCAGTATGCTGGGGACCCTACCAGCAACCAGCCGCTGTCGGCGTGGCTGCGAGCTCTGCGATGGCCACCGCTTGTCACGCTCGGTGAAGCAGACTGGGCAGGGGATGAAGATGCGTTACATTTCCCAGGCTTCAGGCACCTCAAAACACTTTCAAAAACCCCATCAAGCACCCCAGTGATGCGCTTAGAGGGGCAGGCAACCCCGTGCAAAGAGGCTTCGAGAGGTAAAGGCACTTCCTTCTCGTCGCTGGTAAAGCTGGTGTTGATTGCAGTTCGTAGCACATCCTTCCGCTACGACAGGCCAGACGAGGGCCTCTTAATGGCCCCTGAAGGGTTCTTCAGTGCTGTGTCTCTCTCCTGCATCAACCTGTCTGCTTCGGTTTTGTTGTTAATTTAAGGGCTTTTTGCAGTTGTGTTCTGCCTTTCCAAATCCTTGTGATCCCAGGGTGGTGCCTGGAGGATAATTTCTTCTGCTTCTGCGGTGGGAATGCCAGCACTGTGAGTGTCAGCTGAGATCTGGAGTGAAGCAGTCACATAGCGGAGACAAATCTCTCCCTTTGCATGTTCTTCCACTTCCCATCGGGATGGCTCCTGCCCCGGTTTGGTGCCGTACCACCCCTACCCTCCCAGTGTGATGAGGAAGGCACAGTGATGGACAGCACGATGGCCTGCAGTTGTGTAGTTAACTCGGTGGTTATTGCTCATAATCTCAAAAGATAATCCCGTTCTGGAGTGGCATGGAGCATCGTGACCAGTAAACACCTCTTGGATGGGGAAACGTGCCTAAATGTGCACACAGGCAATGGCATGCTCTTAATTTCAGTGCTGCTGGCTGAGGGAAATCTATAGCTGCACAGTTGGGGATTCAGCATCTCGGAACCTAATTTTAACAAATGTACAATTTCCTGGTTTACTTAGGTAACAGCACTGTGGCTACTGTGTAAATACATCTGGCTGCCGTAGGGAGTGTTGGGGATAACGAACACCGCTCACTGTACAGGGCTGGCACAGCCAAAGGATTTCTGTTTCAGGATTTCTGCTTAATGGAGTGGCTGGGGACCCATTTAATTTGAAGCTGGGGTTCTTCACTTGCCTGTGGTGCACTTGGAGGGAGGCCAGGAGAAGCTGCTGCTTATTTTTCTCCTCCAGTTCGGTGGCCGCTCTGTGATCTTCCCTCGTGCTGCACTGTAATATTCTCTTGTAATAAAGTGCAGCTGGATGTCACCTGGGGAGAGAGTGCTGGGCTGAGGCTCAGGAGATAAAACTCCTAGCTTTGCCACTGGGACCTTTTGACTAGCCTTGGGCAAATCATTTAATCTGCTTGCACCTAAGGTCACCATCCATTAAATTCTATTTTGTTGGAAATAAAGTCCATGAATAATCAAATGATGTTCAGGTACACCAGTGAAGAGGGGTGGATAAACCCCAGTCTGTCAGCACCCAGGTAAGAAACTAGAAGCAGCACTTTCTAAGGGACGTGCTGACCTAGACTGCCTGGAGGGGTGGTGGACTCTGTTTCTGGAGGTCCTTAAGGACAGTTAGAGAAACGTCTCTTGAATGATGATTATAGCTGGTCCATGTAGCAGGAGACTGGATTAGAGAATCACAGCTTTCTAGCTGCAAACTTTTATGATTTAATGTTATCCAAAGCCAGTGACCTGTTTACACAGGTTTGAATGAAACTGAGACTTCCCAAAACTCGAATAAAGCAGCTATGAAACTGAAGAAGTGTTAAATTTTCCCTTTGTATCATACTTCAAGGCAACCAGGAAAATAAGGGTCTGTTCTGCTCCGTGCTCCGGTGCATTGTGTTGTCGCCAGCCTTGGGTCTGTCCTCGGGGACTGCATGGTGAATAAAGTCCTCTTTTCCCAGCACCTCTCTTGATGCAAGGTAATTTATAAGCTATTTCGCAGCAGTGTACTTAAAGCTCAATAGCTGCCAGCTGTGGTTTCTCAGATAGCAGGTGTCAAGTATCAGCACAGGGAAAGAAAAAGGTGTCTAATTTCTGCCACCTAGGTGTCCTCGGTTGATTATGAATTTTTCTGGACATTTTTTGGGGTTGGTGGGTTAAATGTCTCCAGCTGCAGTGCACAGCTGGGTGTAAGCCGCGCTGAAGCCACAGCTGCGGTCCTGCTTTAGATTTGCCAGAGGAGCCAGTGCTCCCTTGGAGACAGTGATGATTTTATCAAAGAAATGCCTCCTTGCTGTGTGGCGGGGATGCCTCAGCATCCTTGGGGGTCAAGAGGTAGCCGTGCCTAGGCTTGCTTGTCACCAGTGTCAGGGGAGAGCAGCTCTGCTCTGCTGAACAATCTCTGATCAAAGAGTTTATGAACACAGACGCACCAAGAAGCGCTAAACCAGTCCCTTACGCGTACTTTACTACAGTGCTTTATTCCTAGTAACTCCCTTCTGAGTTTTCCATCAAAGTGCATCATGTATGCATCGAACATCCAAGTGCCTCATGTATGAAAGCATTATCTCCATTTCACAGGCCGAACAACTGAGGCTGAGTAACACCACTTGTCCAGGTTTACTCAGCAAGTCTGGGACAAAGCCAGGAGGGACGTTGGGTCGGGGTGCTGTGCCGTGCTCTCCAAAATGCAGTTGCAAAGATGGGGCTCACAGCAGGTCTCTCGCTGGGATTTTCTGTTTCCCTTTACTTCAGACCTGTTGAGATGTGTGTGTTCGAGGGGGAGGTGAGGGGGAGAGGTGGCTTATCCGGTATGCATTGTACAAACAGTATCTGAAGTCTGGACAATATGAACAAATTTTGTGCATAATTCATGCAATCATGTTTGTTATCAGGGAAATGCCTTTTCATGGCTGGGTTTTGTTCTTCCCCTCCTCTTCCTTGTCCCAGGGCTGGAGGAAGCAATAGTCACAATACTGTATTTTGCCCTCTTAACTCTTTCTCAGAAAGCTGACAGGCCTGTGAAATACCATCCCCGTGAATAAGCAGCCCCGGGGAAGTGGGGGGAGCAAACTGTCCTCTGGTTTGTGGAAAAAATGGACCTTCTCCAGCGGGTGTCCTGGGGGCTGGGGCTGGCTGTGGCAAGGACAGGCTGCTGGCAGCGGGAGGACGCCTGTGATGCTGGGGGAGTGCCCAGCCTGCGTGGAGAAGTGACCTTGGGTCAAGGGCATGTCTCGGGAAGTTGCCTTACCACTGGGAGGAAAGGCAGTACCTGTAGTCCTTATCCCCGGGGGACTTCTGCGGTCTAAGCAATACTGGGGTCGTGCTCAAAGAGCTCTAAGACGGCAAACATGGAGATATTTATTGTATTTTTCTATATGGTAAGAATAATTTGCTAATTCGGTCACTGTTTGGGGTTATTCTAATGATGCCCAGGGGGCTGGGAGATAGGGGGGCAAGGCTGCTGGAAGGCTGTTCTCAGCCTCAATTAATGCAACCAAATTAATTATAATTTACCAATTGTGTCATATTTCTGTAGTGGTAGCTGAAGTCGCTTCAGTTTTGGAAGGAATGGGTATTTTTTATGATTATCCCCAAACTGTCTTTGAAACGGTTGCCCTTTTGGCTGAACGAAATCCTTCTGGAGCTGTGCCCAGAGGTCCAGGGAGCGACCAGGGCTGCACGGCTGAGCTGGTGTCACACCTTGGTCCCCAGCAGCAAGAGGAACGCTCGGATTTATTCAAAGGCTTGGTAGGGCGACTGTAAAAACACGCTTCTTGCTCAACTGCAATGAAATTTTTACGTCTGCGCACGTTAGGGCAGCTTGGAGCAACCCTGTTTTGCTCTGAAGAATGGAAGAGGCTGAAGAGATGGTATTTATTCGAAAATAAACATCTGTGGCAAGCCAGCCCTTTTGTCTGTTGAGGAAAGTCATTCTTTTTAGCTGGATGGCTCGCTACTTGTGAACGCGGGGACGGGGTCTGGCGTGGCAGGACACATCTGAGCTGGCATGGGCACGCACTGATGCTTCTGTGCATCCCCTGCATTTTTCCCCTCCAAATCCTTGCTTGCCCCTGTTAGTCCTGGAGTAGCAGCATCCCACGAAAAGAGGCACTGGGATGCTCTGCACGGTGTCAGCGGGGTCTGTCGCGGGGAGGGCTCCTCTTCCCCTCGGTGCGATGGCACGCTCGGCTCTGGTCAGCTTTGGTGGGCTTTCCCAGCTTGGGGATGGCCTGGAGCAAGAGGCCTGGAAGGAAATTTCGCTTTTGGGGAAATGGCATACCTTTTTGGTCTCCAGGATGTCGATTTCTTTGACTTGTTCAGTTCAGAAGACAGCGCCAAGTAAAAATCCTGGTTTGGTGTCTCCTGCCTGGCACGGAGGGATGCTGCAGTGATATCTTTAACCCTTTGGGCAGGAAGGTGTCACTGTGAATGTCACGCTTTGCAAATAAATGAGGTTTTCAGCGTTTAAATGATACATTGCATTGCATATAAGCTCACGGTGCTTCTACATCAGCTCCCCAGCCGTGCCCATGCAGGGGCTACGTGCTTTTCCCAGTGGTGTAGCCTCGAGACACGGCGGCGTGGGCAGACGTGGTGCAGTCGTGGGCTGCGGCCCTGGAGCGGGAGCAGCTCCATGGAGCGGGTGTGCAGAACCGAGAGGGTATTTGCAGCGAGCCTGTGGCCAGGGGTCTGTGCTGCGAGGGGTAGAAGGAATCGCTGGGAGCTTTGGCTGCAGCCCGATCCGTGTAGGAGCCTCTGCTCGCAGGAGAAGCTAAACCACCTGCAGCAGTCAGCGCGACCGCGCCGCGATTATTTTTTGTATTCTTTCAGTGCCTTGAGACACAAGAAGCAAGCTGCTCAGCAAAAAACTGGGCTCTCTGAAAGGTCAAGTGGCACACGTCTGTGACATGCTTGTCAGCTTTTGGAGGGTGATTAAGTCAGGCGTGTCCTTCGCCAGTCACGGTGGCATCAGTGACTCTCTTGTTCGTGTCACATCTGGGGCCAACATCTCCTGCTTGGGTGTTGGCTCACTTTTTTGCATCTTGCAGGTTGCAGGTTTGAGAAATCGTTGTGTTTCGGAGCCGAAGGCGCACCTGGAGATGCGTGCCGAGGGAGCGCTGCCGGTCGCTGCAGGTTTGCAGGCGCAGGGGGCTGCAGCCTGCCGCGGGTACCAGCACGGGCTGCTGCCCTTCCCTGCTGCAGAGGGATGCTGGGGGGCTGGGGATGGGAAATGGGGTGGCTTCGGGTATCTCCTCCTTGCGTGACCCCTGTGATACACCATGGGGGGGACACCTGGTAAGTGCAGGGTGTCTGTGGCGAGCCCAGCGTGCTCCTGCCGCTGCGCCCCATTCTGTGCCTGCCCGTCCCCTTTGGCAGGTCTCCATCTCCCCTGCTCCGTGCCAGAATTTGGCCCCCGAGCCAAGCAACACGGTGCAAAACCCACTGAGGCTACATACAGCCCCGGCTCCTTGCAGCGCAGTGTCACTAACCCAAGCTGCGTTGTTTGGGGGTCCTGGGGAGAGTGGTTTGACAAACGCTGCCCTGGAAAATATTCCCAGGGAATAAAACAGGGACGGTGGGAGCAGCCAGTAGTTGGGCAGCATGAAAGCTGGTGTGTGTACGGCCGCATCCAAAGGGAGCCCGGCGGGCGGACAGCGTAGCTGTTCCGTGCAAAACAAATTGCAACTCAATGAAATGACTCCCTGGATGGGGTGTAATTCCTTATTTATTGCCAGACTTGCAAGGGGAGCTGGTGGGAGGAATTTTGTGTTCCTTCAGCACAGCTCGATGCCCTGAAGCCGTTGGCAGCAGCTGAGGCAGGGGCTGAAGGAGGTTTTTCCCCCATCTCTGTGGTGTGTGGCCGGGAGAGCTCGTTTGCTCCCTCTGGCTCAGCGCTGTCCCTCTCGTATCTTCTCCAAGAAAAGCAGGAGCTTTGCCCTGCCAGCCCGGGGGCTCGGTCCCAGCCTCTTGGAGACCCAAGGCTCTCTCTAAGGGTCCCACCTGCCCTTGCTGGTCCTCAGAGCCCCTTGTCCCCCACCAGCTGCAGCGAGCAACAGCCCTTAGCTGGTGCTTTGGGCTCTCTTCCACCGAGCAGCACAGCTGGGTACGTGAGGAGCTGCGGCATGATTTCAAGTGATGCTTTGATGGTGCAGCTAATGCAAGAGGTTCAGAACAAATGCGGCAGGGACTGTTGTTGTCTCTCTGGTGGTGTCTCTGGGCAGACTGGCTGAGCGAGCTAAAAGGGTCATTGATGGTCCTGGACGGCTTTATCGGTGATTTCCAGACGTAAAGCCCACGTCTTCTGTGTTTTGCTAGCTGCTCAGTATCGGTGTTCTGTTCTGCTGCAATAAAAGAGGGTCCGTCTCTGGGATGGGCGATCCCACCTTTGTGGGGGATGGGGACAGCGGGAAAGACAGGCTCCGCTCTGCCCCGAGGGGATGGGGGTCTCACTAAAGGAGGGAGGACAGTGCTGGGGGTCCTGCTGAGAGCTTGGGCACCTTGGGTGTCCAGCAGGAATACCGGAGCCTGGAAAGCAGCTTGTTCTTTTCTGTGTGTGTATATAACTTAGTTGAGGTACCAAACTTGGCTCTAGCAGGGCACACTCACAGTGGTGTTTGCTGAGCACAGCAGTGAAAGGGATTTCTTTTCTGGCCCAGAGCCTCCCACAGCAGAGCATGCTTTGACCAGGTTCCTCCCAGCCTGAATTAGCCGGGATTATCCCATGACCCTGTTACTCTGAACGCAGCCTTTCATGGGATGAGGGAAGGAAAGGAGCTTGAGAGTTAGTTGCTGCCTGTCACCTTCCCTTCCTGAAGCAAAGCCATGTACGCTTGGAGTCGCTGCTAGCGGACACCCAGGCCCCCAGGCAGTGACCACAAGCCATCAGTCAAAGCATTCCAAAAAAAATCGTGTAAATTCAAGGAAGAGTAAATTGCAACTTTTGAGGATATATTTGGGATCCTCTGTGCCGTAATTTTGCTGCTGTCTTTGGTTTACAGGCCTGTTCTGTTAGGATTTAAGTCTCTCGTTATACTTGATGTTAAATATATGACTGTACGTACTCTGCTATAATTGAAGCATGATGTATATGCACTCAGTACTGTAATGGCACGTGGCTGTTACACTGTAAATATGTACCATGAATAGAGAGGCTATTTTTTGCATGCTTTTGTACTCTAGAACTGAAGAGAAAATTACAATAAAGTCCACAGAGACGACAGTGGGTGTAAGTGCAGTTCCTAGCGCGGCGCTTGTTGCTGGCTCTCGCATGCTCTCTGCTGTTTGAGCCCTCTCTGTGCTTCTAGCTAGAGCAAAGAAGGGGCTTTGAGGGTTCCCACCACTCCTTTCATCCCTGCCCTTTCCCTGTTGGGCTTTTCCTTGGACAAAGAGACTCGGCGACCCATTGCGCTTCGGTACCGCGTCACCAACGGTTACAGCATCTCGCTGTAACGGGACCTGTGAGGCTGGTCTTGCCTTAATGGCATTTGGTTCCAAAGGAACGTGTCATTTGCTTTGGAGAGGGATTGCCTAGAGCTAACTCAGCGCCGTTTGTGGAGACCACAGCAAACCCTGGGCTTGCCTGGTGCTGCTGGGCAGGACTGGGGCGCTGAGCCCACGGTGCTCCGGGGACCTTGCTCCAGGGCGTGCAGAGGCACCATGCCCATCTCATTCTTGTAATACTTATAAAAAAGAAGAGGAAAAAAAAAATAACCACAAGGTGAAGGCATCTGTCTCATCAGCTGTCATTAACGTTCTGCCCAAAGAGGCAGCTCATGCACGGGTATATAAATGGCTAACCCCGTCTGGATCTGAATGTGAAAGGACCCGAGGGACAAAGTGGCAGTGACCCAGCTCTAGGGTCTTCTCTGCTCACTGAGATGTCCTGGGCTTTGCTGGTTCCCCTGACACCTTGGCAGCCCGTTGTGGGCACTGCAGTGAGCTGCCCAGGAGGAGCCGAGTGCCCTGACCAGAGGGGACAGCCGGGCGGCGTGTCCCTGGCACAGCCCAGCGCCGGCGGCACGGCATTCCCTGCCTCGCTGCCCTCGGCTTCCCTCTGCCATCAGCGGCCAGGGGACAGAAATGGGGACATCAAACCCTTTCCAGCCAGGGATGGTCTCGGGTCCAGGTCTGCAGAACTGACGGACAGCAGGAGCACATGGAAAAAGAAGAAACCTGGAGGCATCGTATCCCGAGGTGTGTTTTGTCGGTAGAGCTGGGCTGTTGTCAGGAGGGGATGTGCTGGGGGGGGGGGGTGAAAGCTCAGTTTTGCTGGACCAACATTGTTTCTAGATCCTTCAGCAAAGTACCCAGGTGTGGGCAGAGCTTTGCAAATCCCCATTCTCCCCTTCCTCCCGCCCTGAAGC
This sequence comes from Microhierax caerulescens, assembly GCA_035590215.1. Lineage (NCBI taxonomy): Eukaryota > Metazoa > Chordata > Aves > Falconiformes > Falconidae > Microhierax > Microhierax caerulescens. The sequence goes on from JAVJGJ010000001.1 coordinate 103,833,898, forward strand.
AAGCAGAAGCCCACTTTGTGCCATAGCTAGTGCTCGTGTGCCGGGAAATTCATCCCATCAGCACCATCCCTGAGCCAGTCCCCCCCGCCTCCCCTGACAGCTGCTGGAGGATGGCGAGGCACGTCCCTGCCTTGTGTTAGGATGTTACAGCTTCGTTTTCAGGTCCAGCTCGCAGCAGCCGGCTGCACACCGCAGCGATGACCAGTGCTTCCCAGTCAACCCCACTAAGCCAACCCCCTGCTATTTATTTTGCAAACGCTGAGCGAAAAGGACTTCGTGGTCTGTTACTCGTAACGAAGGATAACAGCGATTGCCATCTCCTAGGTGCAGCCCCAACTAAAACAGAGAAGGGTTTGGCTTGCATTTTATAAGCCACATAGTTTTATTTCTTGCCTGGGGATGTTTCTTCCTAAGAAGTCCAGTCTTTGTGGTTTTGTTCATGGCCTTCTCCGGGCTGGCGATGGGGACGGTTGCGGCAATCCCGGATCAGGGCAGGAATGGTTGGGGCTCAGTGGCTGCAAGGGGCACGGGCTGACTCGCTGCTGGAAAAGGTGTGGGGGGGGTGGGGGGTGGGTGAGCTCCATCACCAGCTCCTGCAGGCTCCAGGCAGCCACTGAACATCACTGTAAACTTTTATCCCCTTTCCCCATCCCCACCCCCACCCCCACCCCAGTTGGGTTTCCTAGCTTGTTTCTGGCACCCCAGCACCAAACGAGCGACCAACAAGCTGCACCCCCCCTTAGGTGCTGGGTCACTCAGTGTAGAGGAATGAAGCTGGGTTAATTAGCATTGATAATACACAGCTGTGGTTGGCTTCAGGGGCAGCGGGTTGGTTGATGTAGATAAGGTGCAGCTGTGGCTGGTTCTGTTAAGGGGTTGAGAGCCAGTGAAGAGGGGCAGCCGAGGAAGAAGAGGAGAGAGAGAGCAAGAAGCAAGAGGAGAGAGAGCATGCCGTGAGTGAGGAGGAGAAGGCAGCAGAGGGACCGGGATGAAGAGTGTGCTAATATGAGATGGTAAAGGACCTTGTTGCAGCGTGACAGGTTGGAGAGTGCTGCAACAACTCAGTGCTGCAGCAATCCTCACCAGCTGGGTAAGGAAGGTGCCGCTTCACCTTGTGCCAGTGGAGAAGTGATTTGTGTGACAAGCTCAGAAAAACACGCTTAGATGTGCCCCAGTGCCATAGCAACGGGGCTGGACCCCCCACAACCACCACCAGGAAAGGATGGAAAACCGCTTGGTAAGAGGGACTGGCAGGAGCCGGGGGTGCGAAGGGGCACGTCGAGCATCACTAACGCACCGACACTTTTGCTGGATTAATGTGATCACCCACACCAGGTGGGCTGATACCCCCGGTGTTTGAAGTCACATAGTCGCTTGTTCCCTGGGGATGCCACATCCTGGTCCCACCTCGGCAGGCCACATCGCTGCCACCATCGCGCATCCAGCCCTGAGATGCCATCAGTGATGTGTCCCAGCCCAGTAAGTGTTCCCAGGGTTTATGGTTGTGTTGGGATTTCACTGGGACTCAGTCTGGGGTTTGATCCAGCCAGGTAAATGGCTTGAAAGCCACCCCTCCTCATTTTCTTCTGAATGGGCTGCATTTCCAAATGGATTTCTTGAACAGTAAATTATAATTTAGTGCTTAGTATAATATTCATTAAGAGCTCGCTTTTGCTGTAGCATTATACCAAATACTAATTATTAGAAATTAAGGTGACAGGAGGGAATAATACTCTGAGTTGTGTAAGTAGAAGTAATAACAGCCTGGGAGGGATAAGTAAAGCGGGAAAATTTCCTTTCTGTGGGGAAATGAGAAGTAATAAAACCCCCAAAGCAGGCAAGGAGCCACGGCTGCCTGAGCAGAGGGTATGCCATGAGGTGCCGGGCAGGACAGGGGGAAGGGAACAAAAATAATTAAGCGGAGGAGTCACTGGTGTGGGATCATTGGGTCCCAAGTGTCTGGTTTTGGGGCATCTCTGCCTGGCAGCATCCATGCAGGGAAATGAGCTCCAAAGGTTCAATCTTGCCTTGATATTATTTTTCTGCTTTGTTTGCTTAGTTTATTATGATTTTTTTTTTTTCCTCTTCAGGCTGAAATTAAATTTCCTACAATGATTTTAAGCAAAACACAGGAAGACGTTTCTGCTGAGTCTGGTATTAGATGCCAGCTCGTGTCCTTACAAGCTGCAGGTTTGGGTGCTGGTAAGCAGGTGCTGCCTGGGTTTTGGGCATGGTCCAGCTACAAATGAGTGGTGGTTTTAAAGCAAAAGTTACAGCCCAGGTGGAGCTACACCACCTTCTGAATCACATTTTGTTGTGCCAACTTTGGCCACTACTGCCACTGAAAACGGACTGCAGCATTGGTAGGGTGAATGTGGGGCAGGAGGAGCAGTGGGGGAAGTGCCCGAAGCCAAGCAGGGCTGTTTGAGGGACGTTTATTTCCCTGTCCCCAGCAAAGGGGGAGTCATCAGCCCTCAGAAGACACAGCCCCAACCGAGTGTAACCCCGTTATGAACTTCACCCTTTATTATTCGTGCTGCTCCACACCGAGCTGCACAGCCAACTCCAAGGCTCCCCTCCAGCGCAGGCTGTTCAGCCAAGCTCCCCCTTTCCTATGGTTTAATTGGGGGGAGAAAATGACCTTGTATGTGAAAGTGATCCCTTTGTTGCCAAACATTTCCAGTTTGTTTTTTTTTCTTTTTTTCTCGAAGTAGGAAAAAGCTATTTACTGTGTTCTTTTCTTCGGCCATTTCCAGGGAGGTCCAGCAAACCCGGCCAGGAGCCATCAGCAACCAAGCCCTGACCGAGTTTCTTTGCTTGAGTGAATCAGTGTTTTGCAGCTAATGCACTCTGAATTCCCATTTTCTGTGCCCCATTTATTTTTACACAGGGGCTGGGGTGCAGGAGAGGCAGCAGCAGGGCAGCTCTCCGTAAATCCCACCCAGGCCCTCGGCGCTTTCGCTCCCATCAGATTTTATGGGGTGTGATGTGCAAACACGTTAGGGGAGAGCAGCCGGGATAACTCGCATCACCCATCTCCCTCCCTCCCTGCCTGTCAATCTGTAATTTTTTTTGGCAGGGGAGGTTTCTCAGTGCTGTTTTAGGAAGGGAAGATGCTCTTGCTTAGCCTGGCCCAGCCAAAATCCCTGCAAAATAAATTTTTTGGGGCATAATAGGGTTTTTTTTATCATCATTTTCATGGGATGGTGTCACATCGGCATCTCCTCCCTGTCCCATTGGTCCCTTCAGCCCCGCTGTGGGATGGGGACAGCAGCCCCGAGCCCTGTGCCAGCAAGGGAGGGAGCTGACCCACTGCTTGAGGTGAAGTGATTAAAGTATGTGGCTGCCACCAGCGTTTCCTGACTGTAATTAAAGCTTTTAACGAGGAGACATATGGTAAACACCACCCCCCCAGCCCCAGGCTGGCATTTTGCCAGCTGTGGGTTTATTAGCAGCTGCTAATTACCCTATCATTCAGCCTATACCTGGAGGAGGGCAGGATCACCTGGCCCCAAGAGCTCAAATCAACTGTGAATGCTGCCCCCCAAAAATATTCTTTTTTTTTTTTTTCCCTTTGCATTGGGAACTGAACCCCCAGGCATTTGCAGGGCATTTTGGGGACACGACCACCCCGGGACACGGTGTGGCTCCTTCCTCGCTGTACCCGACCCCCTCCTCCCTGTGCAGGGGCTGCCAATCTGGCTGCATGTCCTACTCGCAGCCAGCGAGCTTTTTCTGTTCCCTGGGGTGAGTTTTGCTGAAAACCTGACCGTACCGGTGGCTGCAGCGGGTTTTGAAGCCTTTCCTCATCCTGATGGCGATGGCATAGCTGGCTGCTGGGAGACCCCCCAGCCCCAGCGAGCCCTGGGGCTCCTGCGTGTCCCCGGACCAGGGATGCATGTTATCCTGGTAAGAAAACTGGTGGCTTTGTGCCCCTTAGCTCTGCTGCTGGGGTGTTTACTGGTGACCGTGGGGCTGTTTGCCCCCTGCAAAAGGCTCTTGGTGATGTGTTACAACAGCTGGTTCTGGTTTTGACATTGGGTCTTTTGGAGTACGTCGCTCCCAGCCTGGGGCTCTTTGAATCTTGCAGCTCCACGCAATCGTGTAGAGAAAACGAGTATTAAAATCAACCAATGGAAGTTTCTTTGAAGGCCGGTCCCAGGTCCCACTCCTGCAGCAGCTTGGTGCCATCCTGTCTCTGCCATCCTTGTACTGCACCGCTGTCACCGATGGGACATGTGTCACGGCCATCGCTGCTCCAACGCGCTGAATCAGCCTCCACGAGGGTTGGGAGCCCATGGAGAGCGGGATGAGGACGGACAGAAAGGCCACTGGGGATGGAGGTGGGGTGTGCAGTGCTGCTCACCAGCATCTGCACCCCAAGGGGCCCCACAAACATGTGAGCATGGTTCAGGGCTGGGAATGTCCCTCTGGCACTGTCAGAACCAGCAGCTGAAGGACGAGCTGCTGCAGCAGCAGGTGAAGCTGGCAAAAAACCCCCGTGGCCTTCACCAGATGCAATAACATTGCCCGAGGGTGTGAGGTTAACTGTTCTTTTAAAATATTTCATTTTGATAGCTTGAATGTTGGGAGCGCTGGTGACAGGACATAGTTTTTGGGAGCAGGAGTCTGCGAGGCCAGTGCTCCCTGAGTAGGTCTGTTAGATATCGGCACCAGGAGGGCTGAATGTTTCAGGTCAAATTTACTTATTTGACATGTTTATCTACTTAATGATACAGGGGATATTGCCTCAGCAGCATGAGACACTGAAATCACACGTGTCATATGGTGTCCAGGCAAATCCATGACCCCCTGCTCGCCCACCGCTCCAGCTGGGAAGACTGTACTGGAGAAGACCTTGGCATTGTGCTGTCGGTCAGGAAAGGAGAAAGTGCAGAGCTTTGAGCACAAATGAGTGAAAATAATCCATTTTTGAAGGAAAATACAGTATATGGGTGTACAAACTCGGTATGTCCTGATCCAGCTTTCTGCAACCATGTGTGTGGTCTCTCTCATGGCACATAATGCCTAAGAAAAATGTCTCCTACAAATTAAGGGTAAAAGGTAAACCAACTGGTTTATCTGAGGAGACACTCGATAATTCTCAGTGACTTTTAAGTTACTAAGTTGTTTTCTAAACAAGCAAGTTAATTTTTACCTGATTTCCTATTTTTTCCTCCTCTGAACTGTAGCCTCTAACAGACTAACAGTCACTAAAGAAGTCTAGAGCTCAACATCAGAAATTAAATTTCCTCTGCAAGGATTTCAAGTGCCCACCAAGTCTCACGGGTCTCCAGGTGCACATCAAGGCAATATATAGTGGAAGATCCTGGGTTCGCCAAGCTGATTCTGTGTAAGTCTTCAAAAGCCAGGGAAGAAAGAACTGCCAAGTGTATTTTATGCTTTTAACACATTTTATTATTATAATAACTTCTAAATTATTCAAAAGTTTAATGACTTTCAAACATGTACACTAGCAAAACAGAAATTAGTATTGATATTTCATGATACACCTGTATAGGAGATTCAAAAGCTGCTGAGGCAAATGGACAGATGCACACAGACTATAATGTCTTTTGAATCAAGTACAGATAAAATAAGGTTATTTAAGTGATTTCAAAGAACTCGAGCATATCAGTCAGTCTTCACAACATTTTTACAGGAAAATTTGGTTAAACATGCATAAAATTAACTTTGCTATTTGGAAGGACACTGTGCAACAAAAATAAAACCAACTAGATATATAAAGCAACATAAGCTAACACAGGACATAATGATCAGATTGCTCATTTGCTCCAGTGGCTTCAATCTTCAGTCTACAGAGCAACATGCTGTCCTTGCTTAAGAAAACACAAGCTATTTCTTTGCAAACACATATGGAGTGGTAAGTAACCCTAAAATTCCAAAAACTGGGCTGAAATTCAGTATTGATGTTAACAGATCTCTTTCTCTTCAGAGCCCTGACAACAGCATCAGTCTTACTTGTCTCTACGTGCATCCCAGTTGTCAGCTGTTAAAGCACAGTGAACAGGCACCTTAATGAGACACTGCCCGTGCCACACCGCTCCTTCGGCAAAGTGGTGCAAGGTCCTCGTATCCTCACTGACAAAAACACAGATTTGTGTTACCTGAGCTGGTTTCAGCTGCTGGAAACTCACACATTGTTACAGGTCTTACTTAAGACATTCTTTTTTTTTTTTTTTAAATAATCCTTAAAATAAACAAATGCTATGTTGTGTTCAAAATTAACATTCCTAAGGTCAGAAAGGTACCCTTACAGCCAGGTTATCCAACCCAAAATTTGCTTCCAATCACCAGTTTCAGAGTTACACTTTATAGGTGTTTTTTTTCTCCCCCTGTTGCTGTAGGGGGATGCTAAACAGACACAAACTGACACAATTCAGCTTTTAGTCCAGATCTTGACAGGATTAGATAAGTACGCCATTAGGGCAGATGCTTTTGTAAAGATAAGCCCTTATTGTTTTAAGCAAACAGCCTAAGTTATTTTTGTTGCCTTTTCAGAATTTTCCTTACAATAACTGATCATACTTTTTTATTTTCTTGCTTTTCTTTTCAACATCATTCAGTATGTCTTGTAGTTTCTTAGAGTTCTGTGCCAAGAAAGTAAAGCTTTCTTTGAAGTTGCTGATGCCATACTTCCTACAGGTATTCTCAAGCCCGTCAAACCACTGCAAAATCTTCTCAAGCTCAGCCTGAACAACCTTCTGTTCTTCCAGTTCTGCACGCAGGGCCTGCCCAGCGGCCGCCTCAGCCCTGTACTGCTCCTGCAGCTGGTAGATCTCACCCTGAAGGACCTGGAATTGTTCTTTGCTGTAGGGGTACTGCTCGTGGACCTTGTCCTCAGGCAGGAGCGTGTTCTTGGGGATCTTTAACACCAGCTGCAGAAGCACTTCCTCCATTGTACTGAAGAGTTTATCAAAGCGCTCCTTCATGAAGAGGAGGAATTTCTCCGTGCTTTTCCGGAGTTCGAAGGGGCTGATTTTGCTGCCGGGAAACTCGTCCAGCTTCTTCAGCATGACGCTCTCCACCAGCAGCATGGTTTCAAAGAGGTAGTCCTGGAAGGCGATGTAGACGCGCAGCATGCACGTCTGGGGGGTGAAGCCGAAGAACTGCGCCTCGTAGGCCATGGGATCGACCGACATGGCGGCGGCCATAGGGGGGTATGGAACGGAGCGAGAAATACTGGCGCGGGGGAGACGGGCCTCGCTGGCGGCGGGAAGGCCGCGCCCGCAGCTGAGGGGAAGGCGGTTCCCACAGGAGGCCCAGCGCAGCCCCTGCCTCCCGCGCCGTTCCCCGAGGCACCGGGGCCGCTCCTCCCGCCCTACAGCCGCGGGCCGGGGCCGGTGGCAGGGGCCAGCGACTGGAGCCCCCTCAGCCGCCCCACTCCGTCACCGCTTCCCGCTTCTTTCGAACCGCCTCAGGCGGGCGACCTCTCCGCCAGCCAATTAGCGACGGCGAGGGGAAATGCGCCGCCCAATCACCGAGCGCTCCAACCCCGAGGGGCGGGGAAAGCTCCGGGAGCAAGAGGTCGCTCTCGCTGTTGGGCCAATGAGAGCGCAGCGCGGCCGCGAACGCTGCCAGAGCCGATTGGCTCCTCCTGGAGATGGCGGCGGGGGCGGTGCCCGCAGGCGCAGACGAGTGGCGGAAGCGGAAGTGGCGCGAGGCGCTAAGATGGCGTACCAGACCTTCCGGCAGGAGTACCTGCAGGTGCCGCCCGTTACGCGGGCCTACACCACGGCCTGCGTCCTCACCACCGCCGCCGTGGTGAGTGTGGCTGCCCCGGCACTGCTCCCTCCGGCCCGCGCTCCCGCGGCGCCCCCTGGGGCCCGGGCCGTGCGCAGGGACTGTTCCGTGGGGGCCCAGCAGCCGCTCGCCGCCGCCGTGGGGGAGGCAGCGTGGTGGGCGCCCGGGAGGCGCGGTGAGGGTGGTGGGGGCCCGGCCGGCGGGCTGGGCGGAGCAGGGTGCTTGGGAGCCGTGGCAGGGGTTACTTCAGGCGCCCCCCGTCCCAGGGCCGGGGCTCTGCCCCGTGGGGTCTCTGAGCGGTGGGGGCCCTGGGAGCCTGGCAAAGGCAAAGCGCAGATGCTAACAGCAGCGTGAGGGGGGCGGAGGAGGTTCTGGGGGCTCGCTTTTGCCAGAAAGCTGGGTGTGCTGACTGAGAGCTTCTCGGGCTCTTTTTGACACAGAGTGAGGGGGGTTGTATGTTTTTTTCGTGGTGTATTGATTCCATCAAATGTTCTCTTCTTTTTCAGCAATTAGAGCTAATCACACCCTTTCAGCTGTATTTCAACCCTGAATTAATATTTAAGCACTTTCAAGTAAGTGTTTTCTGGAGAATGGGAGGTTTTTAAGTACACTGTTGAGTTTACAAGTGCTTGTCCTCTCAGTTTTGCGAGTTTTGAATTACTTTGACTTTCCATATTGGAGATGCATTTTTAAAAAACATGATGGAGCTAGAGTGCAGAGTGCTATTATCTTCGAGTAGCTCTTAGATTCCCTGACTGTAAAGGAGACTTCAGTTACATTGTTACTTGCTTTTCTGTTCAGACAATAAAAATAAGCTGTCATGTTTAAACTCCTTGTGTTTGTCTTATTTCCAGGTATGGAGGTTAATCACAAACTACTTATTCTTTGGACCAGTTGGCTTTAATTTTTTATTTAACATGATCTTTTTGTATCCTTCATTAAGTTTGTTTTCTTTCCCTGGAAAGCAGAGCTCCAGAGTACAGACATGTTGATATACGTAGACAAAGGTTCAGTTCTGCTCCACCGTGAAGTTCCTGGGAATTCAGCAATGCTGACTTTGCTGATGCCATGAATGGACATCAACAGGATCTCCTTCATAAGTTGTCAAGAATTTTGGCATTTGATTTTTTTGTCACATTAAGACTTTGCTGTACAAGCCTGATCCTTCAGGTTGGTTCTGACATAGAGGAGAAAATTCCAAGTAACTTTTTCTCCTGGGTTATCCTCTCCACTGAGTATCCAGAAAGAGCCAGTTGATGAAGTAAAATGATAAAAAGCTTGTATCTGAGCTGATGTATAATTGATTCCTTTTCTGCTTGGGATCTTTCTTTAACTTTATTTCCAATCAAATTTTCCTGACCTGCAACTTCAGATATCGTTACTGCCGAATGCTTGAAGAAGGCTCTTTTCGAGGTCGGACAGCAGATTTTGTATTTATGTTCCTTTTTGGAGGACTTTTAATGACTGTATCCTTTTTTATTCCAAACTGCATTAGTAAAGCTAAAGATATGTGAATGAGAACTGAAACCATGATGTTACTTTTATCTGAATTCCTAGGTGATAATATATTTTGTTTGTTGTGTGAGAAATAATGGTATTTGTTAAAGTAGTTTTGAATGCTTTGTGTCTGATGCTGTTAAACACTGGGGTGATCTTACTGTCAAGTAGTAAAAAGCCTGAATTACGGAAATTATCAGATAAAAGGTGACTGCTCCAGGTGTGTAATCGTGCTCAGATTGTCTGAGAGAAATGCTGGTGCTCCAGTGATTTCATGCTAAATTATACTTTAAAGATACCATTCAAGTTGTGGGTACCTTGAATCCTGCTATAGGTGTTTGATGGACAGTAGGCTTAATTTACTTGAACCTGGGAACAGAAAGTTAGCGCATGAATGGAAAATACTGGATTACAGGTTAAGCTGTGAAATTCTTTTCGTGCTTGACCTCACAACAATTACTAGGTGAACTGTTTTCTTTAACTACCCATCACAGATTTTTGGCCTCTTTGTGAACTTGGTTTTCTTGGGTCAGGCATTCACGATAATGCTTGTGTATGTGTGGAGCCGCAGGAATCCCTATGTTCGTATGAACTTCTTCGGTCTTCTCATCTTTCAGGCCCCATTTCTACCCTGGGTATTGATGGGCTTTTCACTGCTTTTGGGGAACTCCATCATTGTGGATCTTCTGGGTAAGCAATTGCAAGAATCACAAGGACCTACCTGTTCCTGCTAATGTTTTACATGAAACACGAAGTATGGAAAAACCCAAAGGTTAAATGCCTTTTACTTAGTATTTGTTCATCTAGTATATTTGTAGCAGGCTTTTCAGATCTGTGAACATCATAGCATATTTTGTGCTCTAAAAACGTGTAAAGAGCTTCTGATGCTTTGGCTTTTTATTGCTTGGAATCAGACCAGGTACATAACCTGATTGTGGGCTTCGGACTATTGAAGTAAAATAGCTTATATTACTGGCTTTATCAACTGTGAATAAGCCATAACATCAGTATATTTCATAATGACAAGCAATTTTCCTTGTATTAACGGCCTGTAGTGTAAGTTAAGCTTTTTGTCTGATGTTAGTGTGCTTCATTGGTTTGTCTTTCTATATCTCTTGTTGTATTCTTCTGTGGAAGAATTAATGTTTGGGGTATTTTCTTGAAAACTGTAGTAAAGCATTTTAAGTTGTAAAGGAGAAGTATTGAAAAAATCACCATTTGACTTTTCTTTATATACTAGGCATTGCTGTTGGGCATATATATTTTTTCTTAGAGGATGTCTTTCCTAATCAGCCTGGTGGTGGAAGGCTTCTGAGAACACCATCTGTCCTGTAAGTATTGGGGTCTGGTTTGGAGCAGATGTAGGAAAAGTGCTTGTATGGAAAACTTCATAATTCAGTCACAGCAACTTCTGGTGAATTAGGCAGCTTGAAACAGAATTGTGGTGTGTCTGTACTTGCTTTTTTGCTTAACTAACATGTTGCGAACAAAGGAAGGAGGACCTTATGGATGTGTTAAATGGGAACTAACTTCTTCAGGAGAAGGGCAAAAGGGGGTTTTATAACTTTATTTCTTTGGTAATGCTTCTTAGTCTTTGCTGAGTTGCCTGTTGGTGGCACCAAAGATGCATGTCTGTTAAAGAGTCCTGCTGTGTATGAACAGAGTGGCTGAGGTATTAAATATATTCGGTATTTTTTTCTTCTGTAAATCATTCTCATTTCACAATTTTGGTAAAGATCTTCAGTGTTTATAGTATTGAGTGTGCTGTCCCTACTTAGCTCTGTCTTGTGTAAGAGGGCTGCAGTCATCTGTAATGCTGTACAGCAGTCTGGGTGAGAGCAGCTTGCCTAAATAACAGAGCAGCTGAGACACACTGAAAGCTGGGTTCTGTGAGAGTTGTCTAGAGCTGAACTGATTCTTTTTTTTTTTGTTTGTTTTTCGTTGAACTGGTCTGCAAAAGCCTGGATAATTAAAATGTCATATTCAGGCCCATGCTTGCTTTAACTGATGGGTCATAACCTGTTTGATTGGATAAGTACACTGAGACTGATAGTTTATTTTTGTTTGGTGTAGGCTTTGTCTTCAGGAAGTATTTGTGCCAGGTGATGGGTGCAGCTGTGGCTATGCTATTCTAACTTGGCCTCAGCAGCTGAAGGCTGTTTCTGGTGAGGGCTACCTTCATGTAAATGGAACTCTAGACAAATTGAGTGTCCAATTACACGTGTCTGGTAAGGGTGTATTTGAGACTTCCCATTTTCACAGAGGGTATGTGCACCTAGCTGCGTGCAGGGAGGAGTCTTAAAGCTGTTGGAGCAATGTGTGCTGTCTCGGTAACTCTTCCTTTGGAAAAAGTGTCAGCCTGTCTTCAGGCTACTGTTTAAATCTTTTTACGTGTCTGTTCAGAAAGCTGCTTATGATTCTTGTCTGGGTCTAGAACTGTGGATTTTTTCCCCAGATGCTTTAATTTTCTTTGTGTTAGCTGTAATCCTGTAATACCCCTGGTATTTTCTTTTTTGCTGTTCTGAAATGTCCAGTCACTCTGGGTGAGAGAAATAATCCCTTTAGCTGTTCTAAGAACTCTCTGGTTAAGCACGCTGTACTTTCAAGATGTGTTGGATATGATTGCTTGTGTGCAGCTTGTGATTTTTTGTTCGTTTGTTTCAAAGAATGCACTACCGTTTTGTTTCTGGATAAACAAATCTGTGGAGAGAGTACCTCTAAAACTAGTTTTGAGAATGGCAAAATAGCCTACGAGATTAAGCATGATTCTTGTAATAAATTGGAAACTCTTGAGTCTCTGATGTTGTCTCTAATGCAGTTGCTTCTGTGGATTTCAAATCTGCTTGTCGGTGCCTGCATCCTGCCTGTGAGAGACTGAGATAAACCACGACTCAAATACAGGCAGTATTATCTCCTTCTCAAGATGTGAACAGCTCTTCATTATTACACTCACGTTTTGCTCCCTTATCCTGTCTTGGGAGCACAGCACATGCTAGCTGCCTGAAAATCTGCCTTACGCTGGAGGTGGAATTTCAACTTTCAGCTGAATCTTGTCAGTTTGGGTTGATTTAGTTACATCCTTCTAGACCTTCTTCCAGATGGCTCCTAATTGGAGAGCAAGTGTGACTTGGGTGTAGAAGCTTTGGCAGGCTGTTTCAGAGGGAGGACGCCTTTACATGTGCAGAATTTGAGCAGTCTTGGGCATATTGCGGAACGTGTATTCTAAAGGACCAAAAAAAAAAAAAAAGATAAATCTTTTCTGTTTTCCAGGAAGGCAATATTTGATACACCGGAAGATGATCCTAATTACAATCCCTTGCCAGAGGAACGACCGGGAGGATTTGCATGGGGAGAAGGTCAGCGCCTTGGAGGCTAATCAGTGTCTGTGCCAACACCCAGCGACAACTGGGAGAAAGTGACCTGAATTAAGTTCCATACTGGGGACACTCATTCCCCGTCGCAGAAAGGATGCTTTTTGACAGCTCTATGGTTTTGAATACAAGCACTTTATGAAATGGCAGTCTAGTCTAAGACACTTCTAGGCTACCAGTGTCTTTCCCAGTCGGGGAATGTATTGTGCTGGTAATGAAAATACTAATCCAGTGGAGCCAAAAACCTAAAACTGGAAATTATTTCCTGTCAACTTCAGTTAATGAGACTACGAGTACTTGTTTAAAATTATTTCTAAAGCATTTTTTTCAAGTTATTTGATACAGGAAACTATATGAGAAACTTCACAGGGGACAAAACCAACTTTTGGGGATTTAGCTAATTTTTTTATTCTTGGATAAAACAGCTGCAAGATGGTTACAAGTGTTAAGTCCCCGTTTTGGTGGCAAAAGTTTTTTTAATCTGAGATGCTATTGTCTCCAGTCATGTTTGAATTGTAAGCAATACAACACGCAGCACAGTGCAGGCTCTTCAGTTTGCCTTTTGGGTTTCTGGAATGTGCCCCTGTGAATACGCTTGCAAGGCTGAGACTACATTTTGATGGCTTTTCCCCCAAAGACTCTGTGTTCAGGTGTCCAGGTTTGAGTCTGACTGGTTTGTTTAAAAAGGCAGTTCTACAAAACTGACCTCCAGACATGCACACTTCTAACAGTTACTAGATGACTTGGAGCACTACAGAAGAAAACTTGGCTGGAGTCAGAACTGTTCAGATATTTCAGTTGATGAGCGGAATAAAATGTCTCTTGAATTTTTTTTTTTTTTTTTTTTTTTTTTTGCTAATCCTTTGTATAATCCTGTAGTCTTGATGCAGCTGCTGAAAAAGCAGAGGTTGGAAAAAGCCAAGTCCCTGAAGAGACAGCATTAATGCAGTCTTTTCCCAAAAGTGTCTCTTGAGAACTGCTCTAGGTGTTAAGTGTGTGGTCTGTGTATGAAGTATGTTGCAGGAGGACTGAGTGTCCAACACTGGTCAGTGACACTGTTTAGCTTGAAGTTATGTTGATTATAAATAGTGATATGAGAGGCCACATAAGGAGTTCAGAACACAGTTGAGCTCACGTTCAGTCACTCCTGAGATGCTACAGACTGTACTGGGTAGCTCTTTATTGATTATCTTGTCATGGATAAAAAGACATACTGTTGAAACTGCATCTTCCTCCTAATTTGAGGAGGATAGGCTCACCCGTGACACACATCTGACTATCTTGTTTGGTCTCAGATTTTGCTGCTCTTGAACATGGGCTACAGGTTTTTAACTTGTTTGTAGTCCAGGAGATCAATGTGTTGGGATCTCATGGGGAAATGCTTTGTCCGTGAACAGTGTATTAGATTCTGCATTTTATCTGTTAAAGGTTGTAAAAACTGAAGGGAAACTTCCCCCCAAAAAAACCCTGGACTTTAAATCATCCTCTCTAGGTGTACTAAAAATATTCTGGGTATTGTTGCTTCAGGGTAGCTTATGCGACAGGAATTGGATCAAACCCTTTTTATTTTAGTTCAGTGTTTAAGAGCCTCTTAGTAGTTTGCTGGTGGGATGTTAGTGGGGATGAAACCACCTGTAACTCCAGGGCCCCGCTGCAGAGCAGACCAGGTGATGTGCCCCTTCCTGACTGTGGTAAGACAGCTTGTCCATCCTCGCTCTCCCAGAGCTCCCTTCCACTCCAGTGGAGTATTTAAGATCGGTTTTGTTCTGTGAAAAGTAACACAGATCTGGGAAGAACTCTGAAGTGGTGCTTGTACCCGCAGGACAAGAGTGACTGCTACTCCCAGATCGCCATCTAACCGGGCTTTATTTGTCCTTGAAACCATTCTCGGGCAGCCTGTCCCACCAAGAAGTGTGTTTGAACACCACAGCCCTTTTTGGAGCATGTGCCGTGTGCGGTGACAGTGCGTTGGGCCGGCAGGTGACAAACTGCCATGGCACAGGGCTGGAGCCTGCGGCTGTGAGGGGCTGCCCGCTGCTCGGCGCGGGCCCGGGCCGGGGGTGGCCGTGGGGCCTGGGCTGGGCGACGGTGCAGGGCCTGCCCGGGCCGGGCTGGGGCTGG
>JAVJGJ010000001.1:103849210-103861460 GCA_035590215.1 Microhierax caerulescens
GGCTGTCCCCGACGCGGGGCAGGCGCCGGGCCCGGTGTCCCTGTCGGGGCCTGTCAGAGGTGCACAGGAACGGTTTGGGTGTAAATCTGAAACGTGGTGAACTCAGAGATAGTTTTATTCTTCAGTTTTGATGGGTTAAGGCAGCTGGAGACTTAATTTTTATGGAAAAGGCAAAAGTATTTCCATTTCCTTTCCATTTCACCTGGATTTAGTCAACTTAAAGCTAAATGGCAAAACCCTGCTCTTTGGGGAGTGCCTCCCTGGCTACATTTTTAGGGGTATTCACTAATTTCATTATGCTTTCGCTGAGTCTAAGTTAACAAGCTTTTTCTCTGACTTTCAGGAGGTGAAGATACACAGTTTCCCACCTGGAAGTCTAAAAGCTCAGCATTTATTAGAATTAAATGAAAAGCGCTATGTAATTTCACTCCTGCGAGCGAACCCTTAAAAATAAAAATTAGTCGTGGTAACTGAGAAATGCGACTGTACTTACCTCCTTTCCTCTACATAATCCTGGGGTTGTCATTGCTGCTTGCTAAATGTACGCTACAATACACCACTTAAAATTTTGCAGCTGTAGGGTGAGCTAAAAAGCTCATTCGTGCTTTTTCCTGCCTGCAGCTGCAGTGCTTACAATCTGGCTTGCCAATTCTCTGCTTGGTGGCCATCCTTCTGAATTTCTCGTGCTTCCTCCTCCTTCTCTCGTTACTTCTCACCTCGCTGATACAGTGTCCTCTGTGCTGTTGCTCTCTTGCAAGGATTGAGAGTACAGGGCTCTGTTTTCCAGTGCCTCACGCTCTTTCATATAGAGAAATTTTTGTAACAGGCCAATAGAAAGCTGAAGGGGATCTGATTTGAGTTACAGATGTGTTTTAAGCTGTAATAAAGCGTGCAGGAAAATGACAGTGATGTTGAAAACACTCTCTGCTCTTCCATGCACATTGTGCTTCAGGAGGGTTTCACTTGCAGTGCCTCTAAGCACTATGCTTTGTGCCACGTTACGCTGTGCCCGGTAAGATGCTTTTTGTTGCAGGGGCTGTGGCAAGTGTTGATGGTAGCTGTCTGTGTGCCTTTGCTGATTGCCATCTTTGGTGGAGGGATCTACACAGTCTGCGTTGGAAATACACCTGGGGGAAAATGGGATGGTATTTATAGATGTGCCACCTCCTGTGTGGATGGAGAAGATGTTCACCTGAGCCCAAAGGGATGGTCTCTGATTTCAGGAAGGCACAGAGAGAGGCTTGCTGGCTTGTTGGAGCCCAGAGTGCTCCTGTAAGAGAGCCTCAAACCTTAATGTGCCACTTGCTGTTGTGGCAAAATTTTTTTGCTTGAATTTGCTTACAGCTTTACTTTGAAACTTCCTAGTGCGTAGTGTGAATATATGGATAAAACCAAATCAGTGTCTATTCCTTGCTCTGCCTGATTATCTTTTTCATGTGTGCTGTGTTACACAACAAACACTTCATATCTGGACAGACTTGAGATATGTTTCTAAACCAGAACGTGGCTGGAGAGGACCTGGGTGAAAGGAATTTTGTAGAGGAGAGGCCACACAACCAGAGCGGGGCATTGGGTTGTGTCTCTGGCCTGCCACAGCTTTATGGTTTGACTTTGGGCAAGCTGTTGAACTTCTTCCTGTCTTCAGCCTCCCCATCCTGAAACGTGGTTAAAAGTTAACATAAAAAGATGAGTTGGTGCCTTTCATTTGAAGATGCTATAAATGGGAAAAACTATTCCCTTGATGTTCCTTAGGAGAAACGGGCTCAGGGAAGACCACTCAGATCCCGCAGTACCTATACGAAGTGGGAATTGGCCGCCAAGGCATCATTGCTGTGACCCAGCCTCGCAGAGTAGCAGCTATAGCCTTATCTACCAGAGTCTCAGATGAGAAGAAGACACAGCTGGGGAAACTGGTAGGTTGCTTTACCTAAAGTAAAGTAAAGACACCTATTAAGTAGGTGTCTTTAGAAAGTTGGTTTAGTACCGCAGTGTCAATGGGGCTGTATCGGGGCCTAATGGGTAAGATAAAAAACAGCCGCAGGGGTAATAGGCACTCTTCATTTAATAATATGCCTGAATGGAAAAAAATGGCTGTGTACCTGCTTCTGTGGCTCGGGGGAGTGTGTGTGTTTAAGTCTGTGCTATTTTACTACTTGATTATTATCTGTGTACCTCTTTTTGAAAAAAAAAACAAAACAGTGGTTAATGAATAAAACAAAAAATATAGTAATATTGCAGTCTCTTGTTGCTCCCTGTATCAAAAGTTACTGTCAAGGAGAGCAGAGAGCTGAATCTATGCAGATCTGTGAATCTCTGGGAGAAGAGTGGAGGAGAAAGATCTTACCTACGTAAAACCTTTGGTGAGCCTCAAGCAGTTTCTAGCAAAGGAAGAAGGAAAGCAAACTTGAAGCGTTTGTGACAAACTTCTAGTTGGGGAAAAAGCCAGTTGGGGTACAGCATTGAGAGCATCCTTTGGGTGGATTTTTAGATTTGCAAGATTAACTGCTCACAGACTGCAAATACACTGTTAGGCCTTTCAGAGCCTCCTCGGGGTTCTAGTTGTCTCTGTCTGAAGCGTTGACCAGGGTGCTTTGTAGTCTTTCCTTGTGTTACAATGGTAATGAGAAATACAAGTAAATTTGTGCTTGTGCTTTCTGTAATGATCGCTTCCATAGGTTGGCTATACTGTACGCTTCGACGACCTTACATCTGATGAAACTAGAATCAAGTTTTTAACAGATGGAATGCTGCTCCGCGAAGCTATTGGGGACCCTATGCTGCGAAAGTACAGTGTTGTCATCCTAGATGAAGCCCATGAGAGGACGATCCATACCGATGTACTCTTTGGAGTGGTGAAAGCTGCACAGAAGAAACGAAAGGAATTGGGCAAACTGCCACTAAAAGTATGTGCATCCAGGATGGCAGCGAAGGGCAGGGATGGGGCTTGGACTCTTGAGTGCAATGGGTATCGCCTGGGCTTTTCCAAAGTGTTTGAGATTTCAGCCTTGACTGTTTTTCTGTTCCTAAAAAGTCCCTTTTAATCTGAATAATTAAGGCTGGCCAATTGACTGTGTGGGCCTGATATGACACATTTGAACAAGGTATCTGGTCACCTCCGTGTTTCATTTTTTCCTAAGAGCTGTTGGCTAGATGCATTGCTGGGAGCTCTCTGTCTGATATGACAGCTGTATGACATGCTCACACTGGGGAAGGAGATCTGTGTTGGGTGGGCATGTAATGGATAAATTTATGTGAGTACATGTTGAAGTGTGTGAAAGCATGTTGGTTTTGATGGGGGAAGGCATGTAGCGGACTGGTAGGGTCCTGGTGCAGTTTCATTCAACAGACTGTTCTACAGCCTAGCTTTGTGGGTACTCAGCTCTCTTTATTAAATGTCAGAAAAGAATTTTAATGTGTCTTTGCTCATTTTATCATACGTACACGTTATGCACAAGTAATATCAAAGCTGATAGCTTTAACAAGGTAAGATCACTCTCTTCTGTCCCAAACTGTGTGTGCTTTTTGCTGTTCTAAACATGTAGCAGTCTCAGGAAGCTGAATTTTGGCTAGTCTTGACTCATAAGTGTCCTGCTGGATCAAAACTGTAGTGGTAACACATCTTATGCTTCATACTGAAGGTGATCATCATGTCAGCTACGATGGATGTTGACCAGTTCTCCCAGTACTTCAATGGAGCTCCTGTTCTCTATTTAGAAGGCAGACAGCACCCTATTCAGATTTTTTACACCAAACGGCCTCAAAGTGATTACCTCCAAGCAGCACTGGTGTCAGTCTTCCAAATCCACCAGGTATGGGGTCTCATCAGGTTTGTGCCTCTCTGGGGGCATGGGTTGTTGACATGACAGGTTACTGTGGCAGAAGAGGTGGCTTGAGCTTGCTGCTACCAAATCAGAGATGTCCCTGAGGTGCTTACTGCATCCTCCAGGAAAAGTGGATAGTTGGGGAGCATGCTGGGTTAGTCAGTTGGATTGGCTCAGGTGAGGGCTTGACAATCGCCAGTGTTATTCCAAAAGTGAAAAGAAAGATTGGAAGTGGTCAACCGTAAAGAACCTTGGGTTGTGGGGGGAAATCCAGGCATAAGGTAACAGTAGTGTGAAGGTAATTCTAGTTTACTGTCAAAGTGTAACTGCAGAGCAACTAGAAATCTACTAAACGGCTTTAGGCATTTTGTGACTAACATTTGAATACGAAACTGCCAGATGGCTATGTAATTTAATTAAACTGTGCTTAATACTTTGAAAATAATGCTGCTGTTAGGATTTTGGGACTTGTACATCAAGGCTGGAGTTGAAAGGAAGCTGCTAAGCAAAGCTCTCTGATGTCAATTCATACCTAATACCTAAATGTTCTTCTCACCCGAGTTCTCCGTTTACTGGCTTGTCCCTGGGTGCTTGCTGGCTCTCTTGTTCGCATGTCCTGGACAGTTATTTAATGAACAGACATGTGACTTTAAGTGATTCCTCCATCCTGCTAAGACTCAGTCCTGCAAAATGCGGTTTACTCTTCACCTCTGTTGAATGCATTGGGAACTTGAGGCTGTTGCATATCTTGTACCACATGTGCATCTCTTTTTGCTTCTTTACCTGCTTTGCTGACTTGCTGTCAGGCCGACATCTCTTTACAATCTCAGTTCTCCTTCCCTGTCCAAACCATTTTAATTCTCACTTGCATTTTTCTCTGGCTCCAGGAAGCACCCGCTTCTCAGGACATCCTGGTGTTTCTGACTGGTCAGGAAGAAATTGAAGCAATGACCAAAACCTGTCGAGATATCGCCAAGCATCTCCCTGATGGCTGCCCACAGATGGTAGTGATGCCTCTTTATGCTTCTCTGCCCTACTCTCAGCAGCTCCGTGTCTTTCAGGCTGCCCGCAAGGTGAGGGAATGTGATGGGTAAACAGGATGAATTTGCTTGCTTGCTTGCGTGAGCATTTGGAAGAAACTTGGAATTTAAGGGGTTAAAGCAGTCAGCAGTGATAGTAGGTAATAGTCTGCACTGTCCGTTGACTTTAGGCTGAATGGTTCCAGTGTGATACAAGACAGTGCAACTGTGATGGTATGAACAGATATATACGATAAGTCGTCTGGGATCATAAAAAGAAGGAAGGATTAGGGGGAGTGAAAAGGGCAGAGGAGTTGAAATATGCCCCATTTCAAAGGAATTTTATGTCCGTATCACAAAAATCTAGAGCAGTTAATGAGAAGAACACTAAGAAAGCTAAAAACCTGGGCATATTTGACAGGGCCATGAGAAAAGGAAATTGTGCTGCATCAGGTGCTTTTGTACCTATTTGGCAGATAAATAAGAATACAGGCCTTGTACTTGTGCCAGAAATGAAACCAAAATGGTTTAAAGGCATATTGATAACAGCTGTCCTGAGTGGTGTATTTTGTTGCAAGTGTAAGCACATATTTTAGAAACTGATTAGAGATTACCTTAATTTAAGAGAGCTGGCTTAGCCAGCATAGTGTGTGGTCATAACATGCTGCAGTGATATGTAGGTTTGGCCCATGCTGGCCAAAAGTAACAGTGTTTCTTCGTTGCAGCTAATCTAAGGTGGCTTTTGACTGGCTTTAGTTTGCTTTTCCTTCCAGGGCTGTCGCAAAGTGATCCTCTCCACCAACATTGCAGAAACCTCCATCACCATTGCAGGAATAAAATACATTGTGGACACAGGCATGGTCAAAGCAAAGAAGTACAGCCCTGGTGAGGAATTCTAAGAAACGATGCAGAGATTAGTTTTGGTTTTATAGAAGTTACTTGAGGCAATGAGCCCCACTGAGAGCCGATTTAAAACACCCTCTGCACCATTTAAATTAATATCCCAGGTTGTAGGTGTGGGGTTTTGGTTGGATTTTTGAGTACCAGCCATGTTGGGGGGTATAAAACCTGTCAAATAGGAATCTCTTCTATCGTGTGCTGTGTCTGTGAAGTTAGCTTTGCTTCAGGGTTCTTGCCAAGTAGAGTCTGAGCAGTATTTGAATGGCAGATGCTGGGATTTTTTATTGTTAATCCTGCCTATTTTTCAAAGCTGTGCTTTATACAGACATTGACTGAAGTGATGCTGTTCCATACACAGAAACTGGTCTGGAGATGCTGGCAGTCCAGCGGGTGTCGAAGGCCCAGGCTTGGCAACGCACAGGGAGAACAGGGCGAGAGGACAGTGGGATCTGTTACCGGCTCTACACAGAGGATGAGTTTGAGAAGTTTGACAAAATGACAATACCTGAGATACAGAGGTGAGGACAGAACCCTGATGCTGTCATACTTCTTGCCACACCTTTTTTATTTACTGTTACAGATGGAGATGTGTAAAGAACTGAACAGAAAAATTGGATCTAGGGTCTGGCTGGTTGACTTTTAAGAAAAATGAACTGTGGAGACTAAACAGATAAACTAGGAAGCATTTGCTCAGAGTGGACAGTTGGTCTCTGAGTCTCTGAACACACGTGGGCAATAGTTCTTGACTTTCCTCCAAATCTTGGACTCACCTCTTACCCTTCCTGGTTTAGGAGTTAAGGCTTCACTAGCCAGCATTGGACTGGTCTCTGTCAAGTCGCAGCACAGATCTGAGGACTCCATCTCAGCTTATAGGCAAAGAAAAGAAAAAAAAGGACTTTTTTTTTAAAAAAAAAAAAAAAGTCAAGAGCAATCTTAGTTGTTTTTTCTGCCTGTGCAGGTGTAACCTGGCCAGCGTGATGCTTCAGCTCCTGGCCCTGAGGGTTCCCAATGTGCTCACTTTTGATTTCA
This sequence comes from Microhierax caerulescens, assembly GCA_035590215.1. Lineage (NCBI taxonomy): Eukaryota > Metazoa > Chordata > Aves > Falconiformes > Falconidae > Microhierax > Microhierax caerulescens. Next base: position 103,855,980 of record JAVJGJ010000001.1, read on the forward strand.
TGTCCAAACCATCTCCTGGTAAGTGGTTACAAAGGCAGCCTTGAAAAAAAATGACAAGTCAGAGGAATTTCTTAAAACTAATGTCTTCAGGCCAGCCATAGAAGATGGAGATGAAAGGTCAGAGCTGTGAAGGAGGAGCAGTCTCTTTCTGCTGCGTCTTCTGGTGATCCAAAAGTCTCAGACTCATTCAGTGCTCACTGCTTGTGCTCAGTCTCATCAGAGCAGCCATAGTCATGGCAGAGAGCTGGAAAGTCTAGCTTCCAAACAGGACAGGGAGCAGTTCTGAGTCATAAAGAACATGAAAGTGTGGCTTGACTGCCAAGGAAAGCCATAGAGAATCTTACACAGCCTCTGCTCGAAGCTAGAGGTGACAGCTTTAGTTTTGCCTCTGTTTTTGCTGCTTAAATTGGAAAAGGTAATTGTTCACTGGATAGAGGGGGATAAATAATAGTTTGGGGCATTAATTTCTCTAAACAAAAAGTACTTGTCCCTCTGGCTAGGGGAAGGAGGCAGTGATGGTACCAGCTGATCCTTCGCAGCCCTTACAGCCTGAACATCCTTGTTTTGACAGATGCTGTTCAAGCAGCAATTGAGCAGCTGGACCAGCTGGGAGCTGTGGAACGAAAGGAAGATCAGCTTGTCCTAACCCCTCTGGGAAGGAAGATGGCAGCCTTTCCACTGGAACCAAAGTTTTCTAAAGTAAAGACTACAGAAAAATTAGCTGATTTTTATCTCATGTACCTCCCCAGTACCACTGGCATTTCCCTTTTCAAACTCCTTAAACGAGGTCTAGAATTTGGGGTGCCTGCAGCTGTACTAGCATATTTGCTGTATGTTAGTGAAGCACAGCTTTATCTACAGCAGCTGTGCTGATTTGCTTGTCATTTGTTTAATTCAGGGAGATTTTCTAAGAGATAATTTCTTTCCTCTGGCACCTCTGAAGCTGAAACAAGACTAATTTCCTTGAAATTTCCAGGATGGCTGGTAGCTCTGCTGAGCCGTTTCATGTGGTGTCTGATGCTGTAGTTGATTTTGGTCACCACGTTTGTACTGTAAATGAACTTGCCAGTCTCAGGAACAAGCATAACAATCACTGTTAAAGATGTGTGGTGGGCCTGTAGAAGGACTTACAGTTGTTTCTAGGTCCAGATGTTTATGAAATTGTCCTAAACAGTGCTTGGTAAAGTTCCTGGGCTGCCAGTGAGCAGAAAAATCTGCCCATCTGAAGTGGATTTGGTCGACCAAAAATCAGTTTTGTTTTGTGATTTGCAGACCATCCTCATGTCCCCCAAGTTCCACTGTACAGAAGAGATCCTGACCATCGTGTCCCTGTTATCAGTGGACAGTGTCCTCTACAATCCACCTGCCCGGCGGGATGAAGTGCAATCTGTCAGGAAGAAATTCATCTCCAGTGAAGGGGATTATCTTACTCTGCTCAGCGTGTACAGGGCCTTCAAAAATGTTGGTGGGAACAAGGTAGGATGCTCTGGGGATGCCAGTGCTGTCTGAGCTTGTGGTAGTGAGGAGCTTTTTTTGGCATACATAAGAGTGACATCTGCATCTTTTGTGGCTGATGCAGTATGCTTCCTTCTAAAGCAAGGAGAAGAGAGGACTTACACAGCTTTACAACTGGGTAATTGGAGAAAGCTGTTTGAGTACTGAAGATTCCTCCAGAAAGCTGTACAAAAACTCGGTATCAAAACTCATTATCAAAGCTTCCTGAGGCCAGTTCTATAATCAGAGCCTTCTCTTCCTTCCCTGGTTCCAGCTGGAAACAGGAGGGAGCTTAAGAGTGTTGAGACTTTCTGATAAATACCTAAACATGCTCTTTGGCAGGATTCCTTGCAAAAACATTGAGCATATTGACAAGCAAATTTTGATTTATGCTACCCTATAAACTTGTCAGTTTTTATAGATCTCTAGGTTTGTGTACCTGTTCCTCCTTGCAGCATCTGTCATTCTTATGTCATTTGTTTTCACCACCCGTGGGATAGCAAGTGTTTTGCAGCACTCAGTGGCCTTGCAGAGCAATTCTGAGTGGGAAGAGAACAACATGCTGGTTCTTACCACTGTGGGAGGGAATGTACACAGAGGAGAGTAATCAGGAGTAGAAATTTGACCAGGAAATGGGTTAGCACCTTTTTTCTGACAAAGATTTTGTGCTTGGAGGATTCTACTTTTCACGGTATCCAAGTAGTGCCATGCTGGTAGGGTGAAGAAACTGCCCTTTCTAACTGCTGGTGTCTCTGCTGCAGGTATGGTGCCGAGAGAACTTTGTCAACTGCAGGAACATGATGCTTGTGTCAGACGTCAGAGCTCAGCTCAGGGACATTTGTGTAAAGGTAACTTGTTGCTATACTGTATTTCTCTGTTTCTCCTCTTTTGTCTTTTTTTGTTTGTTCCCAAACTGATTTTGCTGTGTACTAAGTCCCGGGAGTGAGAAAATGTGCTTATGTTTCCAGTCTCCAGTGAATAGTCAGGTAAAATTCCTGAGTCTGCAGCTGCATCCCAGAATCTCAGAGCTGCAGGGCTCAGTGAATCAAGGAGAGGTGGAGAAGTGGAGCTCTGGCTCTGGGAAAGCCTCTCAGGTAGAGGACAGTTTTTTTTCTAGTGGGTTTTGCTGCTCTAGTGTAGATGTGACTATGCTGTGTGTGCCACTGAGTGCTGTCAGCCTCAGCAGCCCACGCTGACTGGCTTCTTCACAGAGCCAGGCATTCCGTTTGACAGCAGCTTTCACATCAGTGCTGTCCCTGCCAGTCACAGAGCGTAAGGCACAGTGTGGGAGCTGCTGCTAAATTGCTTGCAGCCAGTATGTGACATGGAAGCCACCGTTTGGCATCCCTGTCCCAGTACGAATGCTGGTTGGCCTAAAACTTGCTCCCAGAAGGAGAGTCTCGATCCGTTCTGTGGCACATCTTTTGTTTGCTATTAGTCTGGATTAGCCTGAGGTCTTCCTGAGCTGAATTCCTAGCGGTCCTTTTATCTTTTCCCATGCTAGCAGGGTTTCTGACCCAACAGTGCCGTGGGGCTGTGCTTCCTCCCCATGAGGGTGCGCGTGTGCACTCGCTTACTCTTACGTCTCTCACTGCTGAACAGCTTTCGATGCCCATCGAGTCCTCCCGCTCAGACACTGGGAACATCCGCCGCTGCCTGGCTCACAGCCTTTTCATGAACGCCGCGGAGCTGCAGCCGGATGGCACCTACAGGACGGTGGACTCTCACCAGTTGGTGGCCATCCACCCCTCCTCTGTGCTCTTCCACTGCAAGCCTGCCTGCGTGGTTTACAACGGGCTGCTTCACACCAACAAGTGCTACATGCGGGACCTGTGCGTGGTCGATGCGGACTGGCTGTATGACGCAGCACCTGACTATTTCCGCAGGAAGCTCCGAACAGCCAAGAACTGACCTCTGGGTCCGGAGCCAACAGGGCCAGAGGTTTTAGGTTCACCCTAAAAGGTTCCTTTTTGTTTTGTAATGAATATATGGGAGCAGTAGAGCTTTGCCTTGCAAATCAGGTAAAAACCTTACAGGAAAATGGCTTCTCTGTGACAGCCAGATCTCACAATTCTTAGAACAATCTTAGAACAATGTGGCTTAGAACAATCATTGTTTTTAACAGTTAATCCCTAAAAGGGGAACGTAGTACTCTGTGCGTGTGTGTATGTGTGTGTGATAAATCTGTACTGGGGAGGACGGGATGGGACAGGGAGCTGGTATCAGATTCCAGGTTTTAACACTTACTGAAGTTTAACAGGCTTGTATGTAAGGAAATGAAATCCTAAGAGCTCTTCTGAGCAGGCTTGCTCTTTTTGGTGACTATGCTTGTATCCTTAGCAGGTTTCATTGGGGGAAAAAGGAGATGTTTTAAATGTCTACATACAGGGAAAAAAATGCCTTTTTTAACTATTTCTAGAAGGGAGGTTCTACTGTCTCTTACCTCATCAAACATCTTTCTTCCTGCATGTCATGTTCACAGTCTTATTTGGGACCATATGAAGGCCAGTGGTGGGAGTGCCTGCTTGCACGAGGCCTTTGCTGCTTGTGTCGAAGCCTCAGGGGCTGGCGGTGGTTTCTTGGAGGGGTTGTCCAGCTGCCTGCATGTTTGGCATCATCTTTGTTGACCCTTTTGCTGTTAGGGCATGGTCTTCCTCAGCAGATACTTCTGGCTTTTCTGACTCCTACCCGTGCAGTTCTAGCTTTGGAGTTGGCACACCATCCACAACAGCTCATCAGGCTAACTTGAGGAAGTCTGAGCAAAATGAGAATGAAGATGTGGTTTAGAGATTGGACTTCCTTTAAAGGTCCTTGATTCATCAAATGTTTGCATCTTCGGCTCTGACACCAGTGCTGCTTCCTCCTTCTGCCTCCCCCAACCCTGTGCCAGTTATACTTTGGTTTTCCATTAGAAATTTGGAGCTTAAAGTTGTCAAGAACCACAGATATACTTGTGTCTGTTACTTGTTTTTTCTTCCGTATTCCCTTGGCATCTACCTGTCTCTCTTTTTCCTGGAGGAGAAAAGTGGCAATACCAAACTTAATAGCCATTTTAAATACTGTAATTAAGAAACCAGTTCCACTCCAAAGGGAGAACTTGTTCTTTGATGTGAAGGGAAGTGGATTTATTCCATTATCGCTCTGTGTTGATGGGGGGAGAAATGCAAGCTGTTTTTAAATTATATCCTTAGTACTTTTGAAATAATCTCTCTGGGAGAGGTGACTTCCAGTTTCAACAGAGTCTGTTGACATAAGGTAGTAATTTATATAGATTTTCGGGTGAGTTTAACTAAAGCAGGTTAGCTGTCTGCAAGGGTGGGAGGGGAAGGTGCTCTGCACATGGTGCAGTGCCATTGTATAATACAGTGGGGACAGTTTACATGGGCTGTGATGGGATGGTGATGTTTAGTCCTTGTACCCTTCAAATAGCAATTAAAAAATAAAAAAAAAGCAGCATGTAACACACTAATAGGGCTGCTCAGGGAGCAGTCATTGGCTGTTGGCAAGCCCTTACTCACTCCACTTGCCCGATGGGGGAAAGCTGCTGCCCTTTGCTTGTGATCTGTGCGGACAAGCAGCATTTGCTGTGTAATAATTTGTCCTTTCTGGTCACACGTGGCACGGTTACACATTGTGTACTGTGCCTTTTCTTTGGGCTCCAGTATTGGCTTACCTTGGTTTTCTCTTTGAAAACTGGGAACTGGAGCAAATACCTCTTTTTGTTTGGTTTTGTTTCTTTCTTTCTTTTTGTTTTTTTTTTTTTTTTAATGGGAATATCACTTGTGCTGATCTGCAAATTGCTGTTTCCCAAAGAACCTAAGTAGATACCCGGCGTACCTGGGGCGGCTTCATCTCTCAGCCTGTTCCTAGGAAGGGTGATGCTGAATGTCTACGAGGGTGCTGTGGAAGCAGACACACATCCCTTCGTTGGGTCCCTTTGCAATGTTGGCCATCGGTGGCGTGAAGAAAAGGAGGGGGGGGGGCAAA
>JAVJGJ010000001.1:103880501-103895746 GCA_035590215.1 Microhierax caerulescens
GTGCATCCCACGCACTGGTCTGTCACAGATCACTTGCTGTTAAATGGACGTTTGCAGGCGTGGCACAACAGTGGGCAGTGGGTGCTGCGCTAGTTTGTGAGAAGACTGGGCTTCTGCATTCCCTTTGTTGGGGCTCAGTGGTGACCTTTCAGCGCTCGAGGCGCAGGTGCAGGCAGCCTGCTGGGCAGGAAGGCTGTGCTGTGTGGGATGAGCTGAGAGGGGGGAGCTGAGGCTTGAGCCGCTGAGGCTTAGGAAGAGTGACAGAAGCGCAGGGCTGTTGGTCTCTTAGCACAGCTGGTCTGATAGGTGAGTTAATTCGGCAACATTTCTTGCTTTGTGCATCAAGGATGAAGAAAGTACTTCGGAGTTTCCATTCTCAGCTTCCTGTTCTGTCGGACAGTGAAAAAGATATGAAGAAGGAGCTGCAGACCATCCATGACCAGCTGCAGCACCTGAGCAACGCCATCAGACAGGTGGGTAACGCCTTCCCCAAGGGCAAGGAATGGGCACCACCTCGCTCATGCGGCAGCGCTGACAGAATGCAGCGGTGTGCGTCTGTTCAGTCAGCAACAGCACGCTGAAATAACTTCTGATCCTCGTTAGCAATACGGACAGAACCTCTGTGACCCGGCCTAAAGCCTGTGCATCTTCCTCCAGCCTAGCAGTAACCTTCTCTCCTCTTTGTGGGAGGAAGAGCGCACAAGCAAGCTGATTGTAACCCAAGAGAAGTCGCTGCAGCACAACGCACCGTAAGGAGCTGTCACTTTGGCCGGCAGCACCAACACTGACCGGGGTTGGCTTTCTGTGTGTGACCTGCAGGTTAAGATGAAAAAGGAATACCAGCAGAAAAAGATGGAGAAGGGCACCAGCCCCCGCAAGCCCAGCATCACCCTCAGTGCCTACCAGAGCAAGTGCATCCAGACTGTCCTGAAGGAAGAGTAAGTTAAAGCCTGGGCTCCTCCGTGGAGCGCAGGCCCTGGTGCATGCCTGGGTCGCGCTAACCAGGCGGGGGGGTGGTTTAACCTCTGCTGCCTGCGGGGCTGTGACACACCTGCTGGAGCCTAACGAAGGTCCCAGCTCCGGCCAGCAGCGCTGGCGTCTCACGCTGCCACCAAAGCGGGTTTAGTTAAGGCTGCTCTTTGCCCCAGGCTCCCTTGGCCATCCCTGTCCAGCCTGTAACTAACAAACCGACCTGCAGCGGTGCGGTGCTGCCGCTCTCCGCTTCTACCCCATCATGGCTTTTCCTTCCTGCTCAGTTTTGAGCAAACGGGACTTGCGGCATTTTGACCTGGATTTATTTTTCTTGAAGGGGAGAACACATAAGGGAAATGGTAAAACAGATCAATGACATCAGGAGCCACGTGAACTTCTAATGTGCCCACCATGAGGAACCTGCGCCAGAAGGCTGGATGAGCTTTAATTTTCCCCGGTATTTCCCCTTGTATATGAACATTTGTATGTGGAACAATACGCCTTTTACTTCTTATTTTGTTAAGAGGGACTGGGAAATAAAATACTTTTGATAAGACTCCATTATCCACCACGTGTTTTGCTTTTCCCCTGGGAAGGAGACTGTGCAGCAGCTGTTCTACGTGACGTACGTTCTAGTGGAATACTCACAGCTAGCTCGGCAGGGTGGGAATTGCTCCTTCCCACAGCACCGCCCTGGGCAGATGCTGGGGGCCGGGGCACGCCGATGGCCTGCGGCAGAAGGCAGAGCAGAAAGACCAGAGAAGCGCACACACTTCAGCAGCTTTTTTTAATTTGGAACACTTTCTTCATAAAGGACACACCTTCAATACAGTTAACAAATGGTTACACGCGGCTCCTGCGGGCAGCAGGGCTCTACAGCCACGGGGTCGCACAGGACACCACCGGGATGCAGCATTCGCTTCCAAACGCTCAGCTGGCCAGTAGCAGAAGGGGGGCTGGAGTCCATCTGATGGTACAAGGCCAATTAGTGATCTGCTGTAGACGAGCTTTAGCAGACCATCGATAGCTGTTGTCCCCTTCCCCTGCCCCTCAGGAAAGGTGAGAGGCCCAAGCTCAGTTTTGGAAGCGGTACTGCACTGCTACGGAAGGGCACGGTGCGCGGTGCCGACGGGAAGCTGGAAGGGAAGGAGGGCTGGTAGAACCTGCTGGGTAACGAGGTTACCGGACATGCTGCACGAACACTTGGGTTTGTACAGATTAAGACTACAACAGGCAGAGGAACGCACACAGAACTGACCCTTTACAGCTACGCGAGCGGAATCCGGGTTTCTGACCCGCTCACCCCATGCCGGAGCCGACCTGCCGGGCTGGATCCGTGCCTGTTCTGAATCCTTTGCTAAGTGAGGGGAACCTCCCACCTGGCTCCAGTCAAGCTCCAGGACACCAGGGACTGGAGGGAAGCGCGTTTGTTCTGACATTTTATGAGCGGTAACACCATAATCCGTCCACTGAGTACGTAAAACCGAGAGCTTTTACCACCCTTCAATTAACAGCCTTGTTCCATTTGCTCTACTCTCACCCCCTTCTGGTTTGGTTTGTTTCAAAAGCCCCCCTGAAGTGTCTGAAGTTTAATTCGGCAGAAGCTTGAGTTACTGCTGCTGAAGCTGTGCTTTCCTTCCCCGGGAGGGACGGCCCCGCCACGACGGCTGCCTGCAGGGAGCACATTGCGGACCGCCAGGTTTCCAATTTAAAAATAAGACTGTATTTAAAAAGGTAACGATGGTCTGCCATTAGTACGTGAACAGTAGTAAAGGTGCTCAGGGGCCTGGTGGAGTAAGGTGGTGAAAAGGCAGCCAGCTGCGCAGTAACGGCACCCCCTTCCTCTCCAAAGCACACACGGTCCTGCCCTGCTGAACCGCGGCCACCTCCAGCCTCCTGCCAACTGGCCCAACGTGCCATCGCTGTCCACGGAGAAAAATACACGAGCATGCACACACACATGCAGGACTCCACTCGGCGGCTGTTCCGTTACTGTGTCTGTGAGAGATCACAAACGGCCGCCCGCTCGTGCCTCTTCCCTCCGGAGTGCAAAGAGCCCCCTGCAGCCCTCACCTGCCACCGCCGTGCCTACAGGAAGCCACAGCAACAATCTGTTAAAATACCAGTGGGGAAAAGCCCCCCAGCCCTGTACTGCTTGAAACCACCGGGGTGGTCAGCGCCGGCCGCGGCCGTTCCCAGCAGACAGGGAGCCAGGGCTGCTGCAAAGGGGCACCGACACACGGACCAGACCGGGATGCTGCAAGGCCACCAACAGCGGCATTCCTCGCTCTCTTGCACTAGGACAGTCCAGAAACTCTACCAAAAACTCTCTCTGCCTAAGTCTTCAGGTGCAGTTCCTCACGGATTCAGCTTGCTGAAGAGACGTACAGGATTTGTCACGGTTTTGCCACACAACAGTCACCTTCCTTAACCACTGCTGTGCAGGTTAAGTCTCAGCAAACAGTTACAAATTAGTTTTTGGGAAGGAAGGGAGCACAGGAAAAAGCTTTTTGCTCTGCAGCTCCTAAAGACCTACGTGGGTTTTTCTCCAAATTTACTCAACAGAACAGGACCCTGACCATTGAGAAACTGAATGCAAAACATCCGCTGTTGGATTTATGCATCAGGATGCAGCTGCTGTCACCTCACTGTTCAGCAAATAGTAAGAAAGGTTAAGACCCCCAAAATGTGGCAACAACCAATTAATAAAGAACCAAACCCACGTTGCAATTTCACTTCTAAGTGAAATTAAGTGTCATCTCATGAAGATACAACTCTGCCACCTATTAGTCTAGTCGTCACTAAGGGAGGAAAAATGGCTTTTTGGATTATGAAAAGAATTAGTAGGGTGAATTAAATGCTTTAATTATTGCAATGAGTGACAAGGGATTGAACTTGTATGCTTCTTTTTGGCTGTTTTTAAGGCATTCCTCTTCAAAACCACCGTTCTGACTTTATGTTAGTAGCAGGATATACACTGCTAAAAATAGAATTTAAGCACTTAAAATACAGTCACGTGCATTACAGTTTGGGGCACTTTCTGCCACTTCTGGTTTTCTTTATCACCTTCAGATCTATAACCAAGTACGTAAAGAAAAACTGATCATCAATGGAGGAAAGTCTAAACTATAAATTTTGGACAGTCATCTGCTCCTCAGCCTCCTTTCTTTTAATTGAGCCAGATCAAGAACTCAGTTTGCACCACCAGTACTATCAACCCCTTGCAACCGTACACAGAACTGCTGCTACCCAACCGTGCACACAGAACTCCGAAGGGAGAAAAAGGAGGAGGAACAGCCGTGTTACCACCATGCATTTACAGAACCAGAAACCCAAACCCAGCAGCTGACTGATCACAAGAATTTCCTGCCTCTGCTGTCATGATATATAGTCTAATTTAAATGTACGGTTATAGAAATATGGGACAGCGTAGGAGTCGACTCTGAGCAATACCATGATACCAAACTTTAAAGTAAGAGATGCACTGTACCTTTCAAACTTGAGCCAGCAGAATTACGCAGCTCCTTTGCACTTGTGCTCTGCAATCGAGAGCGCGATCACCGTTTTGCGTATTATTAAGCTGCCCCAGAGAGGTGGGTCCAGCTCGGTGCTTCACTCAGCATCTCACTCTGACACTTCCTAGCGAAAACGAGAAACTTTACACCTGGTGTCATCCACCGCAGCAAAGCAGACCTGCATAAACCCCATGCACAGGATTTCTACTAGTTTGAGTTTTTGTTTGGTTCAGTTTTGGTTCTTTGTTTTTCTTTTGTGGGTTGGTTTTTTTTTGGTGGTTTTTGTTTTTTTGTTTTACACAGAGATGGGATTACAGGTACTGCTCAGCTTAAGAGATGAGAAAGAACCAATTGCAGTTCCATGTTCTAAATTACATTTCTGAAAAGAGATTATACAAAACAGTGCATTTCTTGTGCTTTTCTTGAAGTATCAGAATCTAACAAAAATTTCAAGGAGCTAAATTCTCAGTACATTTTTCATTTTTTTGGATTAGCATTTACATGATCAGGAGACATACAGCTCACTCATGTCCACCACGTTTCAGCAGCGTTCAGATTCTTCAACACAAAGTCGATGGTTTAAAAAAAAAAAAAAAAAAAGTACTGAGTTATGAAATAAGGTCAATATCCAGTGTCCTGCTAATAAAGTCATATTTTAATATAAAATATTCATACAGCATACTCTACACCTCATTCTCTCTGCTAGCTGAATACTGTTACTGACTATTCAAACAGAAAAACTTCAACCACTTTGCTCTTCAATGTTTTGGAGGGACGATACAGTTTCCAGCAGCTACTTTGATCACAGTAGTAGGGGGAAAGGAAAGAGGGAGAGACAGGGGGTAAATGTTCCAAAACTCTATATTAGGTTACGAAGTCGGCTGAAAGAGGGGAAGTTTTTCAGAATGTAAGGACTGATCCCACTCAGTGGAACATGAAACACCGCACTCATTAGTGTTTCCATTAGAAAGTTCTCCTTCCTACACTGCAAGCCACCCTTGTGCTCTCTTCCTGCCCAGTACGAAACCTTTTTCCCTCTAGAAATAAAACTTAGTCATTGCTCCCCTCTGTTGTCTTCTGCTCTTTCGGTTAGAGTTAAATAATAATTAATGTTGCTATAAAGATGAGTTAAAAACCCCAAATGCAGCCTTGGAGCCCGCTCATCAGGGTGTCATGTTTCAGGAAGCTGATTAATGTCCGTCAGTTTTGTGTCATTCAGGATTGCACGGATTCTCTCCAGGGAATCTGCCTGCCGGATCCGCTCCAGCTGCACCTGCAGAAAACCAACAGATGCGATTGAGCAAAACGTCCTGGTGCAAGACCACAGACCCGTAACCTGAACCGAGCCAACAGGCCACGTTAGCAACCCCTAGGACCTGTGCAAGCAGAGCAGAATCCCAGTTATCATCAGCTGGAAAACTTGGAATCAAGAATGGGAGGGAGGAAGGCGTAAGGCAGGTGCGTTTTTACAATAAAAAGCCACTTTCGGGGGGGCTCAAGCAAGCCTTCATCATCACTCCACGTTCTGCCTAATAACCAGGCACCGACACCACACTGGGCAGGCAGACTGGAGGAGATGTGCAAAGCAATGGAAACTTTCACGAAAAAAAAGTAAAGGAAGTACAGATCTGCCTAACGTACACCTTCAAGCCTCTCAAGATCAAAGCTAAAGCACTCTTTGAGGAAATGTCCCATTTTCTAGCTCACTTGCTTTTCTGATAGTCTAGCGAGCTATTTCTTCTTGTGTGCTGAAAAAGTGCCCAGCAGAACTGTGCTGAAATGAATGCAAAGAGTTCCCAATTTTTTTAAAAACAAATATTTGTTTTAAACATTCCAACTTTCACATTCTTTGTATTAGGAACCAGGTTTTCAGTTGTAAATTTCCAACTAGTTGTTCATTTGATTTTTAGCCCTTCCCCTCCACTGCTGATACCTAATTTGACCAGTGGACACCCCACACGGGTGATACTCGCCCAAGTTCTCACTGACAACGTCGGGGAAGGAAACAACCCTGCCTGGCTATCAAGAAACCAAACCCCTCATTCGATGGTAAACTCTCGTGTTACACAGCAGATCCTGTACACGTATGGTGAAGACAACACAAACCATTGTGTAAACTGAAAGCGCTAACTGCTGAGGAACTTCTGTGTAAATGGCTGCTTGGGGGCAGAAAGAACGCACAAAATGCAGAGCTACCACGCTCCTGCTGAGCTCGTTGCTGGAGGCCTGCTAAACTACCTGCAAGTTTTGGGAGAGTGCACCACACATCTTCAGAGTGGTGTGTGTGGTTTTGCTCTAAGATTTTGCATAAATCAGGGCACGTGAAAGGGTGATGAAATAAAAAAAAAAAAAAAAAAGCAGCAACTTCGCTAGCCAGGACGATTCAATAGTGTCCTTTGTCCTACCTACTCCTCCAGAAACAGCCGGAACAACGGACGACAGCTCCCTATGGTCTATCCAGCTAAACTCTGTCTAGTAAACAATCTCCTATACTCCTCTTTTAGTTTTCCACATAAACATGAACACTTGACTCCAAAAAACCTGTTATTTTTCATTCTGCTCAATTTCACTGACTAGACCGGCCAAGAAGTCAAAGTGCTGAAAATTCAGCACCTCCTCTCTGAGCACGATTTCTAGTACGCTGGAGCGTGAGGGGAGGTGCAGATTCTAAACACCTCACACTCAAGGGGGGACCAGCCCAGTCTGGCTTCTTGTGCAGACACGTTAGTGACCCTGCAAACACAAAACCTGCAGGTCCCTTCGTGCTCTCTGCAGTTAACAGAGAGATCAGCCTCACAAACTGGAACTGGCCTTGGTGAACCGCCCTACCAAAACTCCCTCCTCCAGCCACCTTTTGGTATCTCAACACCAACCACAGGTTCCACTTTTTGGAAAAAATACAAGTACTGCAACAGTAACAACAGCAAGGATAAGACTTAGATAGCATAAACAGAAAGCAGTAAATATAACACAAAGAGCCATTTCATATATTCTTATTAAACAGTACAAATTCCTTACTTCATCCTCAAGTTATTTGCACCATAATGATTTGCTATGAAAAGTAACGTAGTGGAAAACATCAGGAGATGGACACTGAAGTACTATGGTCTAAAGGTACCATTAGTTATGGCTCTCCGTGGTTCCTTTTAGTACAATAATTGTGTATCTTTGCTGCTGAGAACTGGTTGGAATCAAACAATCAGAATAAAATCCCCAATAGGTTTTAATACTGGTATTATACTAGGAATACTTGACCAGTTTAGTATACTAATAACTTTAAAAATAGTTCATAAATACCAACTTAAGAAAATTTACAACTTTACATAGCTCTGGAGAAGTAAAGAAACAAAAGTTGCACCTTACAAACTGATTGTACTTCTCTTACCTGAAGTGTCTGAGAAAGCTTTACAAAATCTCTCTGCACTTGCTCACTGACATCTAATTCAGTCTGCAACCGCTGAGCTTTATTCTTCTCTTCAAATACCATCTGTTCAAGGTTTGTCTGAAGAGAAAAAGATTCTTTATGCTATGCTTAAACTGAATAAAAAAGGAGAAGCTCACATAAACTAATTAGAGCATGATACTAGAACAAATAAGCATGGCTATTCTCCGAGTCCTGGCAAAAAACTAAACCAATCACTCTTACTACCCCTTAATTTTCCTAACTGCAGAATCAGGGGTTACTACCCATCAGACACATCCTCATTAGATTGTTTAAAGCATGAAAAAGTCTTTTACTAGCACTAGACTCAAGGATCTCAAACCTAAAAAAGCAGATTTCAGAGTTTTAATGAAACATGACCATAGCTGAAGGGCAGTAATCTGCTGGTGGAAATACAAGTATCTTGCTGCCTTGAGTTTTAGTCAAAGAAATCGGGGGGGTGGGACACAATGTGAGAGAGAGAGAGAGGGAGAGGGAGAGACAGAGAGAGAGAGAGAGAGAGAAAGAGATATCACAATTAATTCCTCAGACTGCCAAAGTAGGGCTCCTTCCTACAGCAACAGCAAAATGGCAGTTATTCAAACATATCAAAGCACTCAAACCCAAGGTTTGGTTAGCCAGGAAGGAAGATTTCTGTAAGCAGGAACGTTCCTGAAGCCTAACTTCAGAGGGCAACCCAAAAGAGATACCTGATTAGCAGCAGTTCAGATCCACTGCTTTAATGCAAGTGCAAAGTGATTGGGATGAGGATTTAAAATTGCATCCAGTGGACACTATTTCACCGCCAGAATCTTATCAACGTTCAAAAGCTTCCTTTTTCACTCCTATGTAGCAACACATTCTCTGACCACATCATAGAAGATGTGTATATTCACCATACCCAGACATCATAGCTACCTTTGCTGCAGTCTCCTTCTTCAGCTGTTCTTCTAGAGCGTTTTTTGCTTCCTGCAGACTCTCCAGCTGCTGCAGGTTTTCCTGCGAAGAACTTTCCAACTATATTATAATAATAAAAGAAGTATTAACTAAATCTCCTAACATTTCAATTTCTCCCAGTTCCTCCATACAGGAAATATAGCCTACGTGTCTTTCCTGGGACTCAGAAATACATCTAAACCACCTCTCCACGGGACACAGAAAACACCTAAATAACATCTCCTCCTCCATTTCTTTTTGGAGCTGGAGAGAAATGGCCAAACCTGACATTTACGTTGTTATATTAGGTAGCCTAGTATCAGTTAGAAATTACTGAACCCAGTATTTAGGTTACATATTAACAAACAGACAAAAGACCTTTTAAGGAATTTAAAGAACTAGGGATGTGTCCCAGTCCTACAGTGGCATCAATACAGCTATTCTGTCCCTCGAAGTTCCTTATGTGTGCTTCCTCTGAAACGGTCACAGAAGCTACACGGGTGCCACCACAACACAGGCGCACCTACACTCAGTGATACCAAGAGCTGCAATAGTGTGAGAGTGTCCAGTGCAGTGCCAGAGCCTTCAGTAAGAAAATCTGTGCAAACACACAGACTAGCGTTCCTTCTTCAGGAAAGGTTCTCCACACCGATAAGCCAGCCCTCCAGCACCCCAGAAGCACGCTGAGATGAAGGAACAATAGCGTTACGTGTTTCAGAATTCTCTTAGTTCAGCTCTTTCCCTCCCAATACTGGGAATGGTATACACTGTACGAAAATATATCTGAAGTGTTACTGAAACCTCAAAGGCAGATGGGGAAAAAAAAAAAAAGTTCATTTTCTCTGATAGCAAGAGGTTGGTGTCAAAGTCAGCAACACAGTGCCGCTGACAGAACCAGCAGAAAAAAAGAATCTGAATAGGATTCTGTTTAAAAAAAACTGCAAAACAAAACAAGAACACAACCCCAAAAATCCCACAGTGAAAGGGTTCCTTACCTGTTCTTTTTCCACTTTTATTCTTTCCAGTTCAGCTTTTAAACTGGAAATGGAAGCTGAAAAACAAAAATAATAAAGCTTAAATGCAGAAAAACACAGGAAAATGGACATGCCCTGTTTACCTCTGTTAAAATTTAAAGCAGAATTAAGCACATACTACATCAAAGGTACCTCAAAGGTAAACAAATAATTCTGCTTTTGTTTTCGGCTGCACAGCTTTGGTGTATCTGCTACCAAAACCAGACAGTATTTAAAATTCAGATAAGTCTACGTATGATGAAATCAAGTCTTCACTTATCTTACTAATTCCTAACATTCCTATTTTGAGACCGTTTTACCCCTGCTCACCTATTTCCTCTTTGCAATTCTCTATCTCCAGCTGTAGAGTTTCTTCTATGTTTTCTTTCAAATATTGCTCAGCTTGAATCTGTTCTTTTAAGAATAAAATCTCCGCCTTAAGCTTCTCTTCAAGGTGATCTGCTGCTGTCCGCACACTAATGATGTCTTCACGATATTTTAAAATCAGCTCACGGAGCTCCTGAATCAATGATTAGCAAAGATTTGTATGATGATCTCCAGATACACACAGTGCTCTATTTTTCAGCATACAAGCAAAGACAAAGTTATGCTACCAGAGGTCTGTCCCACCCTACCAGATCCCGCATCCAGCAAAATATCAAAACAAAACTGCAGTTTGCTTGGCCTGGTAAATGAAGAATGTGTCAAGATTCATGTCTCCACAGGCCTATGACACTACCCCCTTGTCCTTCACCCCCCCCAATCTTTTAATCTTGACATGCTCGAGTGTAAGGAGTGGCCACGAGAAGGATGACAAGGCTTATCATTATTCTAGGCTCAGGCTTATTACTGGTCTTAACACCTGGACAGAAACTCAAGTGACTGACTTAGCTTGATTTACTGAATCAATATCTAGATCAGAGCCATGTTGCCTGAACACTTGTGTGCCCCGTTGCAAAATACAGCTTAAGCTGGCTGAACTGGGATAAATTCACATGCTACTGACAACAGAGCAGCTGTCAGGCCATCGTTAACTCATTGTGTTATTGTCCTTCCACGCCTTGAAGCATGCTCAAGGCACAACGGGATCGGGCTGCTGATTTTGTACATCACAGCCTTACAGGGTTAAAATCCAGATTATTGTTCGCTGTTCTATTTGAGCCAGCTTTCTGATAAGGGAGTGTGATCTAGTCACATGCATTGTTTGTGTTAATGGTTTAAGAACATTTTACCTCTGCTGCTTCTGGTAGAATGAAATCTTCGGCTTGCTGTAATGACACATGCAAGCTATGTTTTCCTTGAAGACTTTCGTTATCTTTTTGCAGTCTCACCAACTCTTCTGAAACCTGCTCCCTTGACTGTGTCAGGACAGCCTCCAGTGCAAAGAAAAGCATGAATTCTCATTTAGGGTCATACTTGAACCTCTTCATGTCCCATTTCTATCACTACTAGTACCATTGCTATCATTCAAATTGAAATTCTTTGTAAGGAAGGGAAACAAAATGATTGTGTGGATCAACATGATCCCTCTTGCCTGGCCTATGCACCAGAGATAAAGGCAAGATCGTGGTAACTGCACAGGCAGCTAGGAGGAAGCAAGTGATAAATACAGCATCATTTAAGTCTCCCAGTTTTCTTCCATATTTATCCATTAGCTAGCTGTACTCACGCAGGGGAGGCGGGGGGGAAAATCACATGTTGTTTTGGGAACTGGCAATGATGTTTATTAAAACCACCTCCTAACAACTCAGCTGCAATACCAGATTATTCAAAAACCTTCAACATTCATTCTGAAACTTTCTATGGTAGGTGTCTGCCTCCCACTGTCTCTTTGAGGAAAAGATCAAAACCAGCTGATCTCTTGTAAAGAAAAAGGATTAAGAAAATGTAGTTTTGCTTGCATTACAAAAGAAAAAAATCCAGTCAAATTTTCTGAGAGGAACGATTGCTTTGGAGTGGAGAAACAGGGACTTGAACTCTGACAGAAGCTTCCCTCCATATTATAGGCAAAGGGCGTATTCAGATCAATATAGTTTTTGAATCTCCTGCATCTCCATTAGGCATGCTCTCATGCAGAACAACAAAAAGAACATTTCTGCAAGCGGTGTCCTGATGCCCTACAGACAATCCCAGACCCCAGGAATGCAATGCTGGGCTTCCTGAGAACGAACGCCCTTAGTCCCCGCAATGCTGTGCAAGAGAAGAAGAGAAGAAACATGATTCTAATATGGAAGGAAATGAACAGCTCTAAGGAAGTAGATTTTGCTTTACCCTAGAAAAAAGAGGTCCTATTCCTATTTTTTAGCTTAATTCCTGCAAGATGCTCATAATAGTTTGTTTTTTTAAAAAAAAAAAAAAAAGTTAAGTTCCCATACATATCTCTTCCTGGGTGTTAGGGCTGATAATTTAAGTCTGACCTGTAAAAATGTTGAGCATTCATCTCTAAAACTCAAGAAAATAATCACCAGGGATGGTACTTGCGATGAATCCTAAAAAACCGTCTGGAGAAAATCTATTCTATCTTCAAATCTGAGGTGAAATAAGGCACTAAACGAGCATGGCATGTACATAATGAGTAAGGGGGAAAGGAAGCTGACGAGTCATCTCCACGCTCATCAGCATGCATATACGCAGAAAGTGTGACAGACCAATGCCACAAACTTACAGGCCCAGCACTTGCCATCAGGGCTCATTCAATCACCGTCTTTACTTGTCAACACGCACGGCCTGCTGTAGCCAGCCTTGGCTGGGCGGCAAGACAAAGTCTTTGACAAACACACTGCGCTCCAAAGGTTAGACAAACAGTGCTGTTCGAGTGATCCCTGGGCTTAAGCTGTCTTACCATTTGCTCCTGGACACTTCTCTTTGCTTGCAAAAACGCCTGCTGCAGTTCGCCGAGGAAGTTCTCCGACTTTTGACATTTAGCCATAAGCAAAGAGATCTGAAAAAAAAAGAGAAGCCGCACAGACAGAGATATAAAGCATGAAACAGATTTGGAAGAAGAAATAACTGCTGAAGTTCTCTTGCCTCTTATCAATGCTAAAATACACTTTGAAACGTCAAGCTAATCCACTGAAGCTTAGTTAATTCCTCGCTCAGTAAAGTGGTTGTGCAGCTCAAGTCAGTGAGGAGAGATGCTGTGCTTGTATGCCAATAATATATTCTATTTACCAAACTCTAAACAACAAATAAACAGTTAATTCTAATCAAACTTAAAGGTAAGCCAGTTCAAAGACACTGAGAGGAAACTGCAGAGCTACTACCTAAGTTTTCAGCATTTGCTTTAAGGTAATTTACTGTACCATACTCTGAACGCTCAGATCTTCAAAAACTTTACAGTTAAGTTATTCTACAACACATGCTTAACAGTAAGATTAAGCATTACTTCACTAAGAGCACGCCGGTACAGCCAAAAGAACAAATGTACAAACATATTCCTGTTAAGACAGACTTTACCTAATGACTACTGTTTCCTTTGTAAGAAGAAAATACTGGATGGGATGGGAGACAAAAAGTCTTCCAGCTCAAGTGAATTAAATTCAAAGCCTTGTACACAGCATTTACCTAATACTGTAATCTTTGATAGGCCAAAAATGATCAATTTTATTTTATTTTAAAGCTATGACTACTACACATCTTGTTTGGCTCTGTTGTTCCAGGAGAGTTGACACCTCAGACTGAGAAATCTTTAAAATAATAGCCTGCTGAAGTCTACTGCATATTTTGGACCAGCTACTGTTACAGCCTGCTCAGCTACTCATTAACTGTGTGTCTTCACCACAAGTCCATTAATTGGCTGTCAAGTGTGGATGAGAGCAAGTGGTATGAGTAATACCACTCTTCTACTGGCAAGGACACAGGACTACTACTTTTGCACGATTGGATGATTTTATACAGGTCACTTCAAAACTCAAACACTACTCAAGTGCCAATTATCACCTCTGTAACAGATTTCAAGATTAGAGGTGAAACTTCAGGGCCAAAATTGGATTGGATGATATTAGAGACATGTCAGACTTATCAGGAAACTGTGGCAGACTCAGGCAGAGCATAACTAACTAGAAATTCTCATTTTTGTTGCCTCTGGAGCAGGTAGTCCATCCGTATCTAACAGAAGACAAGATCTAGTTACATATCTTGGAATAACATTTCATGATTCCTACCATTTTGATTTCAAAATGCTTGTACCTGATTAGAAGAGTCTTCAGCACTTTGTTTCATGTAATCCTCCAATTCCTGTTTATCTTTCGTTGTCTTTTCCAGCTGATCATTAGCCTGCCTCAGCATCACCTGCAGCTTTTTCACCTGTGTTGTTACAACAAAATAGGTTTTCCATTCTTTTGAGGAGCATTTATTTCCTGATCATAAACAGAACCTACCCCATCGCACCCCCAAACCACGAAACAAAATCCCTCAAAACCCTACGCAACCCAGAAGCTCCTTCGTTGTTCTTCTGAAACACCCTGCATCACAGATTACACTATATGGAAACACAGGACATCAAACTGCACTGGACCATCCATGTAACAACTTCAATCACTTCTTTCAAAGCAGAATGTGACTCGTGCCCTCTGCACCCATCTGAAAACTGTTCTTCAGCATATGGCAGGAAACAAACATCCTCCGATACTTTACAGTCATTTTACGCTGCTAGGATGAGGTCCTCTAGTTTTTCCTTTGCTGTTAACAATTCTTGCAGTATCAAAGATAATAGAATTTAATGCATGACAAGCATTTTAGAATATAAATTATGAAAGATACTGACTTCAGTATGAGCACAACGCTTTTTATAGAAGAGTGCCTTTACTGCTTGGTCTTACAGCACTGGATAAAGTGACTCTAAAGTGAATCCTTAAGAAATACATACACGTGGTGCTCATCACCACACACCAAAACCAAATCAGGTTACATCGATAAAATGTCAGAAGTTATTCAGATTTTAAAGCATGTTGACACTGTTCAATTAAAGCCAATGAATAAAACAGCATCATTGCATCCTTCGTAGTTCAAATAGCTGCAAAAATCTTGCTAAAGCTAGAAGAGAAATCCCACCTGGTCTCTCGTTTCAGCCTCCTGAATCTGGATACCTTGCAACTGCTTCTCATAATTCGAGCACATATCACAGCGTCTACCCAGCTTGTTCCCTGCATTCTGCACCTGGAGAACACAGAGTTATCACCTGCCAGAAAGGCCATAAAATTCTTCAAGGAATGCAGGAGTGCTACATACTTTCAGGTGTGTTGTGTAATCACAAATTGTTACAGATAAAAGGCAGTGGCAGAATCAGGTAATGGCAAGATTAAGTTGCTCTAGAAGTAAAGGATAATGTAAAATCAGCTGCAGCATATCAGCTTTTCCTGGCATGCACAAAAGCAATAAGCCATGACA
>JAVJGJ010000001.1:103904826-103930283 GCA_035590215.1 Microhierax caerulescens
AAGGCAGGGGGGGGGGGAAAGCATTTTGAGAGCAAGCAAGAAGAGAAGGTTCACATTTCCTCATCTTCCCCCGTTCATCCTGTCAATGAGAAGGAAGTATTATTTGCGTCAAGAGAAAAAGCAGAACTATTATTTCTAGGAACATTTCAATCTCAAAAATTTGACCTATAAAGCACAAAGAATCTATGAAGAAGGAAAACACTGAAGCTTGGACTGTAAATCTAGTAAAATTTTTTAGACTGTTCAATGAATGGCATTGTTCTCCCAAATCCCAGACAGACCTCCAAGATGGAATAAAAAGGGAAGGGGAGAAATAATTCCAGAAAGCCACGAGCATCTATTTAAATGAGAATACAACTGATCCAGAAGACAAGGAAGGTATTTATTTGTATGTCTTAAAAACATCCACGTGGCAAGTTACTTTGCAATTTCAGCCTATGTGACTTTCAAGATAAAATGTTTGTTACAAAATACCTCTTCATTTCTGTATAAAACAGTACATTAAATGCAACTATCTTACAGTGATGTAGATATTATTTACTCTTCACAGCTGCTGAGATAGTTCCATACAGGTTCTGGCATTTCTGAAGAACACTGGAATGCTAAATAAACACTTACATTGATTTCTGGGCAGCCATGACCAATGTATCCCTTTCTATGAATCCAAGGTTTGCTTAATTTTAAGACACACAAATTCTAGCGATACTGCCTCAGTTTTATGCCCAGGATTAGAAGATGAAATATAGCAGATGCTGCAAGGAAGTAGATTAAAGGAATTCTGCCAAACGTAAATCTTTCTGTGACTGCAAGCATGACAATAATCTAAAGACCAGGCTGTTGGAAAGGTGCAAAGCAGCTATTTTTCTAGATCTTTTTCTTTTTTATTACTAGTAGACCTGAAGCCACACAATTTAAGCTAAGCACAGATCACACACACCATGTAATGTAACCCTCAAAACTAAGAGACGGGAAAACGTATATAGACCAAGTATGCTATTTGGGTTACAAAAGAAAAGATGTTTTGCGCATGAAGTTTCGCAAGATACCTTCTTCTCTCTTAGAAAATTTGACTTACCTGCATCGAACTAGCATAATGCAAGATATAAATTAGGATACAGTTACAACTCCACCTCACCTTTGATGCTTCTAATTCTTTTATTTTTTCTTCAGCTCCTGTCAATTTCTCCTTTAGCGCTGCAATCTCTTTCTCCATAGGCATCACAACTGAACGCAGCTTCTCCGCGTCTTCCTGGGCCTGAAGTTAACACGATAAATTATGAATAACACATTACCATAGTTTTCACCGCAACAGTTTCCATTATCAGAGACATTCGGAGAAAATATCTGTACCAACAAAAATAGCTGACTAAACTTCTGCTTTCAATACTCATCTTACTGCTATTTATTTAGTTCAGCAGCCATCTCTGCAACAACTGGCTGATGTTACTCCATTTGCAGAAGGCAGCTAGATTTTAAATCCATGTATGGATTAGGCCATGAATATCTGCTTTTAAAAAGAATGTTAGTATATCTATCACTAAACTAGAAAATTTACAGGTCAAGCACTTTAAAATATATACATTTTTCTGTTATTAAAAGCCTAACCGTCCTGCAACTTGTTGCCACATAGCACATATTAAAGAAGTGCAACACAAGAACTGCCTGGTCAGTTACTGGCCATCCATTTACTTACTCATGAAGTTAAGAGAAAAAGGATCTGTGCATTAATGCATAGCATAGCCTTGCTCTGTTTTAGAAGACCATTTTTTACCTTTCAATTACTTCTGATGTAGCACTGGGTTTTGGTGTTACTGTACTATGTATTTCAAAATTATATACAGACAATTCATAAAAAAATCCATGATTTTTTTCAAAAAGTACTACTGAAAAGATCAAAACAGGACAACAGAACAAGACGACAGATGGGGGCGAGGGGGTGTTGAGCGGAGAAAGAGCCCGGTAAAAGTAGCGAGAATTAAAATAAGAAATAGCATTCAGTGTTGAAATTCAGAACTGTGCATGTCAAAGGGTGGCCCTGACATCCTTATTTCTTAAATGCGCTGGTTTTCCCTCGTGGATGCACTAAAAACTTTCCAAGTGAGAGTAACAGCTCCCATAGATTCCACAACAGCAAGCAGAACACTCAAACATCCACAGCAGTGAAATTCTTCAAGCCACAAAGAATTTAGGCAACCTAATTCAGGTGGGGTTTATGTATGAAGGCTCAGAATGCTCAGTTATTCTCTGCCTTCTACTGGAGGAACTTGGCAGGGGAGGAAAAGCTGTGTCCCAAAAGATGAAGTTTCAAAAGATGACACTTTTCCTACCCTGGTCAGCAAAGACAGCCACCAAAGACAACATTCATGTCTTGTTTTAAATCAAGGCTAAAAGGCAGGTCTTAGAAGCTACTCGCTGGACTTTCAGTTTCTGGTAAGCTTATTGACAATGGTATTCTAAGCAAGACTTTCAGCAAGAAAACCAGACAATATTTTTAACCACTGAAGTTTTCTAAACTTAAAATTAATAGATAAAACAAAATAATATTGCAATACCTGTCAATTATACAAATGCTACCAGGCCCTTGGGCTCTAGAAAGCTTTAAAGAAAACTCTATAAACAACTAAAAAATTAATTTTCTTTTGCTTCATTCAGTTCTGCTATATTTCGTCACTGCTAGTTTGCTTGTCCGAAGAGTACAAATAAAATTCATGAGGAAAGCGAGGGACATCACATGACACAGTGAATTCAATACGAGGGACATGTGACCTGTCACACACACATACATACCCTGTCACCTGCAGCCAGCAACTCATCAATCACATTTTTCAAACAGATGGGAGCTGTTCAAAGATTGCTTTATATTTTGTTTATTGTGCCGGTTCTATTAATTTAATACTACCTATAGCTCACTCACACAGACTAAAGACAGTCCAACAGTTTTAGGACTGTCAAATAAGCCTTTTCCTAATTATTTATCATAACTGCAGGAATATTTCATCACCGGTCTGATTTCACACAGTTCAACACTGAATATAGAGCAACAAATGCATCCATGTTGGAACCAACCAGTTCAGAGAAACAGTCAGAAAGTTCTCAGAAAGCAAACCCAAGAATGTGGAACAGCAACCAACTGGAAAGACAAAACTGCATCAAATTCCACGTGGCAGAAAAATTACTCTAGCTTTTACTGCTTGGTAAACAGAGCTGAAGATTGACACTATGGTTGCAACATATTGCAATCTTTTTTTTAAAAAAAAAAAACAAAACAATGATGGGAGAGGTTTGGGGGGTAAGGATCCATATTAACGGTCAGCGTGGTATTGGACAAAGCACGTAGAATACCTTTATCTGCTAACAAAATGAGTGCTGGTCACTGGGTCTGCTTTTGAAGGTAAAGCATAATTATTGAGACTCCCAAACTGAGGTTAAAGCTCCCACTCAATCTTTTAAGAAAATATTATCTATCCTGTCAAAAAATGCTACATAAAGATACTGTCACACATGGCAAGGGGTGCCACAGCATCACATTTCCTGTATTAAATGCATTATTCAGACTCTTCCAGAGGCGTGATCCTTAAAACGTTTATTTCCTTCTTTTTGCCAGACTAACTTCACTGTCAAAGACCAAGGTTTTACACATTATCAACTTGTATCTACTTAACACCTAATCAAAAACTGCTTCTGCCCCAGCAAAACCTGCTTCCCCAGCACAACGGCTGAAGAACACGCTGCAAGGGACCTGCAGACCACAGCGTGAAGATGACTCCACGGAGAGGACATGCTAAAACAAGTCGCAGTCACCACACAAACCATCGCATTGCTAGCCTGATGGCTAGCTACAGCAATCCTGAACCTTTGCTGTTACTCCAGCCAACACTTTCAGCAGAACAAAAACCTGGCTGAAGAAATCTTAGGTAATACTGTACCTGGATTTGTTCCTTAAAAATGAGACAAACAGAAAACACACAGACACAATTTGAGAATCTCTCTTGAAAGTAGGAGTAAATCATGTGGAGTTCCTCCAGATCTATTCCACTGCTCGTTAACAGCACCAACTAAAGCAACTCACTGTACATCAGATATTATGGCTAACTCACAGGAATGAGATTACTCCCCCTTTCCAGTTTCTCCACTTCTGACTAACACATACAACTCATAACAGGAGGGTTGTCCTTTCTTGCTCTCTCTACATGCAGAACACCTGCTCTGTAGGCTTTGGCGAATCAGTTTGACACAACCGTGCTAAGAAGAGCCTCCATGTTCATCCAACAGCAAGCCA
This sequence comes from Microhierax caerulescens, assembly GCA_035590215.1. Classification (NCBI taxonomy): domain Eukaryota; kingdom Metazoa; phylum Chordata; class Aves; order Falconiformes; family Falconidae; genus Microhierax; species Microhierax caerulescens. The sequence goes on from JAVJGJ010000001.1 coordinate 103,909,106, forward strand.
GAACCTTTCCTGAATGGAAAATGAGGTCTGAATAAAAAGGGACTAGCCACATTTTGCCAGTGGCAAGGCTCATCCCCACCAAGTCATCATCCAGAGGGAGCCCAGCCACTACTAAGCAGAGAACTTGCATGGAACTACAGGCTGCTATGGTTAGACTGCTTTTAGCATCTGAGATAACAAAACTCCAAAACCCAGCTGGTATTACAGCGCAGCAGGAAGACAGAAACATTTTTATAAATGACCAATATGTTCACTCAAAGATGAATCACTAGGTAAGCTTGCTTATCATCAGAACAAGGTATTTGCCCTTTTGAGTCAGGGACTGCTATAAAATTTTCAGCACAGATTTCTTAGAAATCGTTGCTTTATGATCAAAATAACAGAACACACAAGTTTTCTACAGAGACTTGACAATTTGCAACCTAAAATAGATTTACATAGAAAAGCAAAATAGGTGCTTCCAGACATATAGCTGCATATGTTCCACCAGACATGCTCTTTCTGACAAGAAGATGCTCAAGGACACCAAACACCAGGTTTGCAGGCTAGGTTTGGATGCCTCTGGCAAAGTAGTCACAATCTAGTAAATACAGCTCAAAATAGTATGCTTATCAAAACATTATCCACCCTTTCTAAGTGCTCCCAAACCAGGATAAATAACATGCACAGCGGAAGCCTGATAGCACACATACCAAAACTGTACACTCAACCAAATAAATAAACTTTGAATTCAAACAGAGGTTTACAGAATTTGGAGCAACAGTTGTTATCTACCCTTCATCTCTTTCAGGGGAATAAGTATGCAGACAAGAATAATCGTTAGTGATTAAGTGGATGCAGTATTAAATTTAACGGTTTTTTCTTTGTAGTTTAAAATGGGTTTTACAGGCAAATTGAATGCAACTGAACTGAGATACGATCCAGTCAAGACAGCCAAGAAGATTGGCGTCCTGGACTGAAACGTATGGCTTGCAATCTTGCCTCTGCTCTGTGCATTCTCACCTCTCAATGAGAATGGTAGACAACGGTATGGTTTTCTGCTAATTTTAAGAACTGTGATGCTGGTACAGCATCTACTTACAACCCAGAAAGCAAAGTACTTTTTTACTCCTTTGAGATGCCTGGAGATTCCCTAAAACTGGCTAGAAGATGCAAGTATTTTTTAAAAAGTCTTTCCAGGTTTATGCCTTAAAATAAAATAAATCCATCTTTACAATGGAGCATATTAAAGATGGAGGATAAATACAATATTGTTGGCTTGGAAATGCCATTTTGCATGAGAAACTGATCACAAATCTTCAAACAGCACATCCCAAGTGATCAAGAAAATTCCTCCTTTCTCACTGACTGCTGAGGCATGAATATTCAATATTTTGCTAGTCAAACACAGCTTTTTACGGGCTCGGGATTTGCTTGTTTGTTTTTAGGTAAAACTGAATGTCCTTTTCCTAATTTTGATCTAATTCTTAGTCTCTCTGAGGAAAAAACTCACAGGTTTAATGACAAAGAAGATTAAAAAAATCACGCAAAGCAGTTTAAGCAATTATTTCAAGCCGCACTCCAAAGATCAGATTTCCCCCTCCCCCTCCTATTATATAACGTACATGTTCCTCTGCTTTATAAAGGAAGCTAATAACGGCCTAAAAGCCTCCCAAGCTCATATTAATCTAGAGATTAATAAACTGATCACCTGTTCCTTTAGGATCACAAGGGGTCTTTAATTCCCTTTTAAAGGGGTATAGTTGAAAATGCTATTTATCTGATATATTAAACTTCTAATTGCTAACTGGCACACAGCAATAGGTGAGGTGTGCTGTCATCTGAGCAACTTGCAGCTCCAACTGTTACATGATCAGTACATTCAGATTAAAAAAAATAAATGCTGAGATTTTAGTTATTGGAAAGACTCTCTTGGTGAGAGAGGTTGTTTTCTGAAAATTCTTATTGGCAATTCGTTGGTAATGCATTGCCAGGACTTCTACACTATGAATTCTGTATCTTTTGGGTTGTTTCTACAAGACTCGCCACACTGATCCAATTTTGAACCTTCCACCTTCAACCAAAGTCTTTTTTCTCTTAAATTATGTCTTAAAATTCCAGTGGCCGTAATTATGTAGTCAACACATTGGCAAACAGGCTTTACTCTCACTTCTACCTTTATCAATCCAGACTACATGAACAGCAAAAAGCACACCGCAATGATGCAGCTACAACTAGTAACATTCAAGAATCTCATTGCAAGTCTCAGAAAAAATAATTCTACTTTGCAACCTAACGTTGATTGCTTGTTACAACGTAGTAAAACCAGGTAAAATAGGTAGTATGTGGAATGTTTGGGATATTCAATACTGCATTTCTGCTGACAGCAAGCAGAAACAAGGAAATGCAGTGATGTGGTGGATTATCAGACATTAATCTACTCCTTTACTGAATATAGGATCATTTATTAAATTAAAATTGTCTTCAAATACTTGAAGACTACCGTAAGCCTGCTGAGAAGACAAATACACTTAAATGCAAGATTTTATAATACAATAAACAAAGATTCCAAAATATTGATCTGACAGATTCAATTTCCCCCCTGACTGAAAGAGAAATACACCAAATCTTCAACCTCAACAACAAAAAATAATCCCAGCTCAACACAAGGCACCTCAATCTACTTCTTTGAACTCTTTTTAAGTCAAAGAACTTTGAACAACAACAGCAGCAAAATATTTCCAAACTCCACGGCAATTATCTTTCATCTAGAGCCTGTCATTTTGTGACAGCAAGGTTTTGTATTTCCTAGGAAGCCAGTAGTACTGTGTTGCACAAACACGGCTTACCTTAAAGGAAGACGAAAGACACTTTAGATATAGTGCGCATTAAAAACCTCAAAAGAAGTTTATAGGATCTGAGAAAAGGAACAAAAGTGCACAAGTGTAAAGGAAATTTTATAAGTCTGTAGTCAATCCAGAAAAATCTAAAGTGGGCTTCGACTTCATTTGACGTTATGTCAAGAGACTTTACAAGGTCTCCTGCTTCTACAAACTGAAGGCCAAACCTTACCATCTTCTCAGGTGCAATCCTCATACTGAATCCATGTAATCAGGTACAATACCTTTGCAGATTCAAATGCAGGACTAGGTCATGATGACTTCCACGAACAAAGAGCTGAAAGTTGGCAGAACGAGGCTATGTGTATTTCTGAGGAACTACAGCAGGCCATAGAAAGGAACTCATGCATAACAACATTAAGTGTATCTTGAAACAGAAACTGAAAAAACAGATCTCAATGTACCTTTTTCATTTCATTTTCTAGGTTTTCTTCCTCTTGACCTTCAGACAGTCGCCTTCTTAACTCTGCTATTTCCCGTTCTACATTTTCTCGATACTGATTCCACTGAGCTCGCTCTTGCTCCAACCTGTGATGATACTGGAGCTCATAGTCACGAACAGTCTCTATAAAACAGCATTTTTCAAAACTTATTTTCAATGTAAGTTAAAAAACAGAGCTTTAGGAACTCCCATTTCCAACTAGTCAATGATTTATCATAACTGATCAAAACTAGGACAACAGCAAACTCTCCCTTTCTTTCTTCCCTTTGACTCTTGCCTCAAAACCCAACCACATAAGTAAAAGCTCCAAAGGAACTGCATCCTAATTTGTACCATCATTAAAACACAAATAATACCCCCAAATTGTGTAACTCCTAATTTAAAAATAACGTACACGTCTAAAATCCTATTTAGCAGCCCATTTTGTACCTCCAAGCACATCAGCCAGACAAACTACCAAAACCCCACTTACTCCAAAATGCAAAGAAGCTAGAACTTCTCACAGAGGTTTCATTGCTCTGTTATTAATATTACCCCTTCAGGTAAGGAGCTTTTTTTACTTTGTTTACATGCGGACAGCAGCTGGCAAAAGTGAGCCTTAATCTAGGTTCATGAACCTATGTAGATCATAAATATACAGCAATTTGTGTACTCAATAGACATGAAGATTCGTCGTCTTTAGGGGAAAAGCATAATCAGGTGATGGAAAAACTACCAACAGGCCGTAGGCTCAAGATAATATGATCCTGTTTGTGAACATTTAAGAAAACAGCCTGTTATGGCAACAGTCTGTCCCCAGTTTACACCCTGCATTTGGTTCCTTGCACATAGTTTGTCTCAGAAATGTCAACAGCTGTGCGACATGCAAACATAACAAAGAATAGCTCAAAACTATCAAGAAAAAAAAGGGGGGGGGGCGGGGAAGAGAGAGAGATACCCACAACTGACACAGAGCAGCAAGTTCAGTTACTAGCCTGGGGAAAAGTCCATGTGATAGTACTGGAGGGACACTTAACTGTCTGACAGCAGAACTATGTTTACACAGAAGGAAAGAACAGAATCATGCTGTCAGCCTAAAGCTGTTTTCAGGCTTGTCAAATTACATGCATCATACTTATCTTCATGGAAGCATAAAGTATCACATTCATAATCCCTGAGAAAAATGCTTTGCATATATGTGGGAGTTCCCATTGCCATGATTCCTTCTCAAATCTAATCTCACATTTACAGAGAAGAACCACCAAGTTCCTTTCCACACACACTTGGGAACTACGCTTCATCCACCACTTCTGTGGCCCAGTTTTGCCAAAGCTTGAAAAGCAGCTACCCATATCCAGCACAAGCGCAGGCACAAATCACTAAATGCATACTAAAGAGGTGTCTGAGCCCAGCAGCAGCGGCTTGCCTGCTCGTTACCTTTCATAATAGCCTGTAGCGAAGCTACTTCTTCTTGCCACTGTCTCTTCACCTCGTCAATAGCTTCCTGCTTTGTGTTCTCAGATACTGTAGCTATAGCTTTGATGTTCTCCATTTCAGCATGAGCCTCCATCAGCTGGGTCCGCAATTGTCCCAGATCATCTTGGGCTGCTTGCAGCACTGCATTTTGTCTTTTCAGGTCCTCTGAAAAGTAGTTATTATTTACATTTAGCTTGATTAATAAATTCAACCTGAAGAGTTTCCATAGTTGCTATGGCAAAGAAGAGCACTCTAACAAAGGAGTGAAGGAAGCACTGATGTTAAAGCATCTACCCATAAACACTGAACAAACGTTAGCAGGTTATCTCTAAGGAACATTATTTCTCGAATTTGCTTCCCCCTGCCTTTTATTAACAAAGTACCTTATCATGGACACAGCCACAAAGCAGACACTGTAGGTATACCTATGAAACAATATACCTGATTGAAGCGAACTGTGCTTTTAATGAGTTCATTACTTAACTCACTCTGATAATGAGTCTGAAAAAGATAACGACAGACAGGAAATCAGTTCTTCCCCCATTTTTGGCAACAGCTTGGTCCTGAATTTGGATAGAACCTCATACTTCTTGAACAGAAACACTGTGACCACTACATAGAACCCACACAAGAAAACTATGCGGCCTAATTTGCTTTTTACCATGGCTCTGATAAAACTGAGGTTCTACTGAAAAAAGGGATACGTTCAATGGAGCATCCACTACTTCTTTAATTGTTGCAACTATGAACAGGAATTAAACTAATTTCACATTATCCTCCTGAGTTTTCAGTTAATCTGAAGCAAAAAGCTCTGGAGGGTATGTATTATACTATTACCTCCAAAAGCACTAACACAAAATAGAGTTCTATGCCCACATAGCCTGTTTCAGTGGCAATCACTTTTAGCAGAAACATATGGCCACTGTACAACAAAGACCAAGCTATCTCCATGTATCTCCCTCAGTACCAAAAAACTTAATCAATCCTGGTGCCCAACACCTTACCTCTTGACAGAGAATATGGAATTCAGAGGTAAATAGGTACTCTAAAATGCATTAAACCTTGTGTAAAAAAAAAAAAAAAACAACCAAAAAAAACCCAACAAGATCCTGAAGCATTTATATTACTTAGTTCTCAAACAACAGTGTTAAGGATGGGTTGCAACAATCCCAACATACATTTAGGAAAGGGTCTTGGAGAAAAGGAAGGGGGGAAAAAAAAAAAAATCTTGGAGGAGGAGGGTGGTGGAAAGTAATCGCTCATATATCCTCCCTGGTATCCTTTTAATTCAGCACATGTGAAAGTTGGGTATTTTTTTCCCCCTCATCACAATTTATTTTTATTTTCTATTTTTTGACTGTTCTGAAAAGAGAGAATTATTGCTGATCTCACCAGTTGTGTCTCGTATCTTAAATTTCCTTTCATCCAGCTGCTAGAGACACAAAGAAATAGGCCTTCTGTGTGATCTGATCTTCATTATGTCTGTTGTATTTCTGCTCTTATAAGCTTATACAAGCAGCTGCAGTCTTAATGCATTATTTTCTGGCTCTGCTTTCATATGTTAAAGACAGGAAAATCATCAGGATTAGAAATAAATCAATTTGGCTCTCAGAACAGCAGCTATCTCTCTACTGTCCAACTCTTCATCAGATATTTGAGCTCATATGGTTCAAATTTTCCTCTAAAGAGTGTTATTGAAACAGATGCCCTTGGCTGGTATTGAAACTTTTATAATGTTTGGTGCTTACATTCTACCTCAGATGGAAATTCAAGACAAATTAATTCTAAATAGAAAAGCTAGCCACAAACAGCACACCATCTAGACTACGCCTTTCTATTTACCAGATCAGCTGCTGTTCAGAGAGAATGAGCATACCATGACTTCAGAAAGTTAGTACTGAAATTCAGCAGTGCTGCTTCTGCGTGTACATCAAATTGCTCTGCTGACTCTTATCCACGCAGGCAAATCTTTAAATTTAATTCTGACAGTTCATTCTAGGAAGCTAAATAGCCACCTACTGAATTTTACTCACTGCTTGTCTCTTAGGTTCTTACTATATCTGTTTAAAAGGCTACTGTCACTTTTCCATTTTTGGCAAATTAAATACAACAATATCTTATCCTACTAACCATGCTGGATATGTGGATATGCAGTCGACTATCCCAGCAGAAAACCCCCTTAAATCCCAATTATCCTTAACCAGGAAAAAAAAAACCAAACAAAGCAGCACAGTGTGCATGGGCAAATGGGGAATTGTAGTTTGCATTACAAAGGTTATTCTTCATACAGGGATTATTTGAAGATTACATTTAATAAACTTTAGAATAATCCAGAGAATAGAGAACTTACCTTCCTTTGCCAAGTATAACTCCTTAAATTTTGCTCTCTTTTGATTAAATTCTTGCTCAAGTTGCTGTTTTGTGCGCAGAAATTCTGCATTGACCTTTTCCAATTCTGCTACCCGTTGTAGAAGAGCAACTAAAAATAAAACAGAAGATAAAGTATGTCGATAACAATCAAGGCATTCCATTCTGTAAGTTTGAGGCTTTTCAAAATATCTTTACACATTAGCTTAGCTGTTGCCCCATGATACATCAGGACAACTAGTAGGAGTCCTTTAAGCAACTAAGGAAGATAAATTTTCTTAGACTGTAGCATCAATTATAACTGGGTATCTTCGCAGCACTAGAGGTGCACGTGAGAGGGATTCTGTATAAAACAATACATCTCCCAAAGAACATCACAATTTTCTATATACAATGAAGGAAGAAATGGGGGGAAAAAAAAACGACCAGTGCCAGAATTATTTCTATTGGTGCTTCTTTCCAAAACACTGGGAATTTAGTCGCAAGGCAGAGGAACAAAGCACCAAGTTCTCAAAGGCTGAGGTCAAAGAAAACAAAGTGACAGCTGCACAGCTAACAGCTATAGAAGAACAAAGCACAGAAAACCCCATAAGCTAAAAATTAGGTGCCATTATCTTTCCTCTCATCAGCTCTGCACAATCACCAAGAAGACGAACCAGACCATACCCAGTGAGGTCTACCAAAAGATTATGACAACCTATGAAGAAATAGCTGATCGTAAGATTAAACTCTCCTCATTTCCAGCAGGCAAAAATCCTCAAGGACGCATATACATCAAACTATTTTCCAGTGTTTACCACGTTAGCAGTTGATCTGGTGGTACAACAAAAGAAGGAACAGTAGGAAGTTCACAAGGCACCTAAAGACTGCTATGATGCAGTTGTTATTGAAAAAAACCATACAATACCATTGTATGATGCTATAAAGATCCCACACAGTCACTGACCTTGTAATATTGATCTTTCTGTGCAACTAACTTCTTTGCACCTCAAGAAGTATAGGCCTAGTTTAGGTGCCAGACAGTTTTATGTTGCACACCTCTGCATTCAAATACGAAACAGAAACGGAAGACAGATGAGCTAGAACAAAACCCATCTCCATGCTGCGATGCACTGAGCAAATAATGTTCCTCCACACAATTCTGTATCTGTTCTGCAAAAGCATTTTATGGACATGTTCCAACTCTGTTGTGCAAAGCTGAATCACTTCTTTTCAGTTATAGCCTCTACATAGCACAGACTAGATACGTAAAATCTTGATCCATCAGGAGTGTTTACATATCACACCCAACACGCTTCCCACCAAAAATCAGTAGCGAAAACATAGTACAAAGGCTACATGATGTCAGTATCAAACATTTAGACCTACAAACAGCCAGAACTGGATCTAGAGCTTACAGTGGTAAAACACTGAACGGTCAATGCCTCTGAGACTGTGTGAGTTATATTTATTTTTAGCACCAGATGACTTAAGAGTAAGAGCAGACACAAACAACAAAAAAAGAACTTTTAAAAGCACAGGTGCGTTTTACCGATTGCTGGTTATGAGGGGTTATGGTGTTACAAAAGTACAGCACTTAATCTGTTCAACTCTTTTATCAGGTAAAAGGTATATCTCTAGATACAAGACTAGAGAAATTTTAACATTGCTTTTTAATTGAAATCCTTGGGGTTTTATAACCTTAACATTAACACATCAGTTCTTCTGGCCAGTAACCCCTACCTGGATATTGCAAAGCCAACTGCACAGTATTCTCCAGAAAATGCAAGAAACCTGTAGCAAAGACGACACGCTGAGAGCAAGGAAAGAAACAGCACACATGGAGCCGGGCTCTGCTAGCAAAACCACTTCCCAAGGCTAAAGAGTTGCCTTTGATCTCTTGCTGAAGTCTTCCAAAGGGAAATCTTCCAAGTGCTTGCCTATATTTCCAAGGGAGGGTGATGCTGCCAGCGGCACCAGCGCCTGCCTCGCACCTCCGAGCCGCGAGGCACCGTGCCTACCGCGCAGGAGCTGGTTTTGATCTCACCCTTTCAGCTCTCAAGGGGCAACCGTCAGAGGCACCCAAGCCTACGCCAGCTGCGTGCCGCGCTCGGGGGCAGCTCCGTGCCAGCAGGCCTGCCGCCACACGCAGGCGTCCAAAACACAGCAAGGAGTCAGGACACTGCTCACCGTACAAACACCGTTTGGAAGATTCAGACACCAAATTGTTCAATTCCACTATTACTAATTCTGAAAGTTAACAAATCAACTGCCGCCACCAGCCAACCCCCCCCCCCCCCAATGAAGACTCAAGCACTCCTTGTTCACTTGTTTCCCTTCCCATCTTTCTTAGGTGGAGAGGCAGCTGCAGCTGTGCTACTGCTCCCACCAGAAAGCTATTGTACAAAGCAACCGAGGTGTATTTCTTCCAAAAGGAGAGAGTTGCTTCTGCTGAGGGTGGAAGGATGAGAAGAACCACAAGAGCAGAAAGCTCAAGTGCTTTAAGCTGGGGAAACAACAGGCTCATGCTTTTTAAACCCTCCCACCGAAATGAAAGAGGAATGGTGGTCACCCAGCAGGAAATGCAATTTATATATTTACCGGTTTACAGTATTACCCCTCTGCAGCCTAGCAATATGTGTAAAAAAGTAATAAATAATCAACCCCCACCAGAACAGCTCTGGCAGGTGTCAGCACCAGCTGTACTCATTCAAAAACCAAACAGTTTAAGATCTCAACTGCAGTTGCATCACTGCAACTGTGTATTAACATGATTCTTTCTCTTCTGATACTAAGTTTAAAGTGGTTTTACCACCTGTGCTACACACAGGGCTCTGGACAAGCCTTAGCATATCCACACCACAGTGAGACATGGCACAGAAACATAAGGACAATAAGCTATGCAATAAATACATCAACCTCTTAAAATGCATGTGTGTAAGAAGTAAAAGCAAAAGATTCATTTCCTAAGACAGCACGACAGTTACCGCCTTTCTCCCAAGTATAAACAATTATGCTTACAAAAAAATTTTCTTCTTCTCCGTGGGTATGGTTTGTACGATGGCCATACAGATACTCCACTTCCCAAAATGAAAGCGTGAACCCAAGCCCAAGCTGCCAGCTGCAGGTAACTGCAGGCTACACCACAGACTGAAGCCTGCCTGGAAACGCACTGAAGTCAATGGCAGGAAATAGGCTCATTCATAGATTTTTTCAATTAGGCCTTCGGCATTTATAGCTTGCTTCTTGCTCTGAATTTAGGTCCAACTCACCCTAGGTCAGTAATGGAGCTGAAAAAGAAAACTTTTTATTCGCCATCAGGCTACCAACTTTAAAAAAAAATAAATCTCCAAACCAAACCACATTTTGCAGTGACAGTATTCATTAGCTTGCCAGAGTCACCGTCCCTATGCTATTTCCATGCACAGAAATGCAGCTATCAATGTTTAACACCACCACCAAAGTACATAGTAAACACGGCCTGATAGATGGTCAGCTCTGGTGGAGCAACTGAAACAGGATCTTGTGTTACATACCAGATCAAAACAGGTACAGAACATGCTGTATTTCACAACAGCAGTAGTGTGGAAGACCTAATTCCTTAATTAGAGCTCTAACTCATCAAGAAACAAACAAAAATGCTAAAGACCCAATTTCTTAAGTCCTGAAGTAGCACTGAAAAAAATTTAAATTAAAATTGATATGCCAAACTGAAAAACAAACAAGCAAACAATTAGTCCTTTGGGCCAACAGTTTATTAGCTGTAAATAGCACTTTTTATTCCAGAGTATTAGGGCAAATAGGCTACTGATGACAGACACACCAATCAAATTATTAGCTTTGTTTCTAACAGACAACAGATTTTGCAGACCTTTCAGGTCAGAGGCAGGGATCACCAATCTCCCTGGTTAACACTAACACTGTAGCAAAGTACAGCTATGCTATTACGTGGCTTAACCAGGTAGAAGAACAGCAAAATTAATTTCAGAGTCATCAACTTACAGGAGAACTACGAAAACTTGGAGTACACAAAGTGAAACTCCTGTGAAAAAGATAAAAACTTTCTCTTAACCTACTACATAGCAAAATTTCAGTTCAAGGAAAACACAGGAACACACACACACATTTCTTCCTGACTAGTTACTTAAGTGCTGTTCCACAGATCAGCTCCCAGAAGGATTAAATTTTGTGTTTGACAAAGTTTCCAGTTACACAAACATGTAGTGACCATTCCAGAACTAAGACAGACAAAGCCGATTATCAATAAGACTATTTTTGAGTACTGAGTCTATTTATAAAATTAATGCCACAAAGCTTTCTACTTGATATTTAAAGTGTCAAACATGACATCAAAAGTTCAGTCCTACATAGCTGAAATCCGAAAAATAATCAGAAATGATACACACTATAAACTTACTGGAAGGAAAAAAAAAATCACTTCTGCCATACTTACGCCATTTTCCACCTCTTTCTTTTCCTTCCATGATTGCTTGAGACAAAAGTATGAAAAAATAAAAATATATGGCTGCTCATTTTTCTTCATGATTATTTCCTAAGAGTACTAATTTCCATCTATCATGACATCATATTGGAACCACAGTTATGTTACTATATAGACCTTTAATCTAAGAGTCTGCTACCAGGACATGTATCTAGACTGTAAACAGCTTTTCTTAATTTTCTTCAAACAGGATTTGTTCTTTTAAAAAAAAACACACAACAAAAAATATCACCTCAAAAACCCCAACTAATCCCCAAAATGCCACACTCTTTAAAATATACCCCAATACAGTTGGCCTGTAAGAGGCACCCAGAAGTAAAAGGAATAGATTATGGTTCTTTCAATACGCATGTTGAACTGAATTCCTGACTTACCAAATTATGGTTGTTTTATTTTCATAGAAAAAAAAATTGCCTTTACATACAGATATTAAGCAGCAGCAGACCAAACTGAAGAGAAAAAAAAAAAGGAAGAAAAGAATTATTTGCTTTTCCCAAACTAGCATTTGGAAGCATCAAGCATTTCATTTACCTGGACAAATGGCTGAAGCTTGCTGGTGAGCATACTCTTACCTAGTTTTATTTGAGGACAGAGAACGACACCAGACTTCTCACTCTCCACCTTCCTTTTCAGACTGGCAACAAATCTGCCTGGATTATCACACCTCTCCTTTCCAGCATACTGCACTGCATGCAATGATAACTAAGCTACAGAAAGGGAAAAGAAGAAAAAATAAAATTCTAACCTACAGCTGTGCAATGGGGGACATGCCGTGGCTGGCCAGTATCACCACCAGTAAGCAGTTCTGCAGAAGTAACTCTCCAGCAGTTCCCCATTTTGGGCAGAGTGGCTTTCACAGACATTGTTGCATTCATCCCACAATTTCTAGTTTATCGCACAGTGGAAGGTTATTCCACATCCACAACGTGTTCACTGTTGACTAAACATTCATCAGCAAACAATCCAGTACAAATTTAATGCTATGGACATAAAAACTTGTGTTGCTGACAAATGCAGCTATTGCTTACAATGCAGAATTGAGCCTTGCTGCATCGTATCTGTTACAAGTAGCTTTTTATTTATTGCAGTAAATCGATAATTCCATGATCAAAAATATTCAACCAAGCACTGCATGTTAGAAACATCTAACCACGCTGTAGATATTATACTAACATCAAGTGGAAATGTGCAATATACTATTGAAGTTTGAAAGTAATACTATTTTTTCATTGAAGTTGAATGACTGAAGCATACCTTGCCACTGTAACTTACAGTCTTAGTGGTGCCTATTCCTTCTCTATTTTCCTTTTTGTTTTTTTATATTAAACACTGTATGACATGCTACATTAAGGATATCAGAAAAAAAAGAAAAGCCACCACCAAATTAAAATAATTAAAATCTAAAGAAATGGAAGTGTATTGAATAAATGGGAAGATTCTCTTTCTAATACTATCAAGAAGAGAACAAAAACAAAGGGAAGAGAAAACAAGCGTTCTTTAAATGGCTTAATTAATCCTGCACAGTTGAACAGCCACAAGTAACAACAACTAAGTAATGTGTGGCATGATACTGTAAAAACTTGCATAGTTGTCACTATGCCCATCTTCAGGGCATTTTGCATGAGTTGCCGGCATTTCACAGGTACATCATCTCAAAGATCTTGTTCCTGCTTCCACCAGCTGAGGTAGCTGCTATTCACCATGAAGCACTGCTCAGCACCAAAGCTGCAGCTGGTGCTGCTGGTTTAAATTGATGCAGAAGTGTAGAGTAGGCAAATGAACATGACAGCATCTCCAAGATGAGGCCAAACACCAGTTACCAAAAGTGTAACTTAGTACTCATTAGTAAGACAACACATAGTCCTGCATCTCCAATGTGCAATCATTTTTACTGAAATCTTAACCAGAATATGTTTATACAGCAAAAAATACTGTTTCTCCTTCCTCATTTAATTCCACTTCCCACTTTTTCTCCCTTTTCACGGTGTTCACAACATACTAACAGCTTTGTTGCTTTGTTATTGCCTCCTCCTTCACCTTCTTTCTTGGACACAAAACCAGGCAGTCACGGTTCTGGGGTCTAAATCTCCATCCCCTGACATTCCTGCCAGGAATCACACCTGACTTCCTCCCAGTTTTGGTAAGCCCACTTCTTGTGATGAGTAATGCTCCTCACCTCCTCTACACATTTAGTCATTCTGGCCCCAGGTAACTTAAGTCTAGTTTTAAATTTATGCTTAGTTAAACATTATTTATATTAGATTGCAATGGAACAGTGTTTGCCCACATCAAGTATCACAGGAACGCAGTTAATCATATATGTCCACGTTGACAGACCTGGACTTTCATTTTTTTCCCAGCCATCTCTCATTTGCTAAAAGCATTGTTTCTTCCCAAGGATAATCCCCTACCTCCATCATTACAGTCTGGCTTTTCCTCCATCCCTTATCATAGCAATTGGTTCTTTCCTTCACCATTTAACCAGACTAGCCATCAGACCTCTCAGTTTTGTGCACACACTTTTCTCCACTCTATGCACAAGGGGTTTTGCCATCATCAGTTTGTACCCCATTTCTTTTCTGCCAGTGATGTTTCGACAGCTGGGGAGAACAACCCCTCATAAAAATTCAGGAAAACACTATTTGTTAGCATTTTTTCAAGAGCATCAACCATGCTTTATGCTTCATCAATTCAATGATAACTTTAATAGGGCAGCAGTGAATCACAAGTTTGGAAAAGTCAACCAGACATCACAACAGATCGTATCCTATAGAAAGCATTTTGGCTGCATCCTGCTGCTACCATCAGTGAATCTTCCCAGAAAAGCAGTGTTGGTAAGCTTGAATGCACATTACAGTATTTCCAAAGTCAACAGCAAGCTACCATTTGGTGAACTTTGAATTCATCTACAGCCATACAAAATGGAGAGAACTGAGTTATCATTCTCATCACAATCATCAGCATTTCCCCTGCCCTCTCGGTGCTTGGAGCTCTTTTTGTTCTTCATTTTCAATTTTTCATTTTTATAACCACTCTTTACAAGAGGATCAATTTAAAAAAAAAAACCAACAAACAACACTGCAGGAAAAAAGCTCAATGATTTCTTGGCTTTATGCAGGGTCTATTTACCCTACAGGCTGTGTACATTTACTCAAACTAGTCACTGCTTGAGCAAACAAGAGCATGGTGATGACAGCGCAAAACTCAGGGAAGGTTAAGTATCCAAGTACTGGCCAGATTTCTCTAAAAGGGCTCACAGCTTGTGCTGAGTGTCATAGCTGCTACAATTACACCACTATCAGCTCAAACCTAGCCTAGGTAGATCTACGTACCCCGCAGTCACAGCCTGACTTGATCCCTTTGGCAAAGCTTTTCAAGACTTTAATACATCTAAGCTTAAACAATGCATTGGCAAACATGGCAGCATTCACGCACGCTTTCACCACTCCTTTTATTTCATCAGTCTGTTCTACCTCATTAACTGGTAAGCTAAATAGTCAACATAAGGTGTTTCAAGCAGGAGCGCAGAGGAGGCTCCTTTAGCCTGTAAGAAGGGCTCCAGCAGAGCCACTGATCCCCACTCCACAGTATTGTAAAGCAAGACCCCCACAAAAGGCAAGGCACTTAATTCTTCCTGACCAAAACAACATCGAAAATATGAATGAGTCTTCGTATTTACGCAGGAATGCTTCTGCCAAGCTTTTCCACACTACCACATCTCGTCATTTGCATGCTATAACCACAAAATCCAGAACGGGATTAAACTACTTCACATGGCAATTACACTTGACAGTGAGGTTTTCAGTCTATCTTGCCTTGCAAGAAAAACAAAATTTAAGTTAAGGGTATTGTCTGTTTTAGTGAACCATCAGAAACCTGCTGTTCTGATCAAATAAGAATATTTCAGAGTGACAGATATTTAGGGAAAGATTCTGACACGCACTTCACTACACAGGGAGACCATATACACAATTTCTCACTCTCAACACCACTAGTATAAATGTTTTCTTAAAATGTAAACATTTGCTAAACCCAGATGAAAAACTCAGTACTGATTTTCTTTCAAGATAATTTAATTGCTGACTCATTTTCAGTGGGAGGGAAAATAAAAATTCCTTTGACTCCTTATAAATGTTTATTACTTCGCCTACAGATTTATTACAGGCTATCCTCTTTTGGGGAAAAAAAAAAAAAAGTATGACTCAGCTGACAGGGAAAAAGCAAAACAAAACAGAACAACCCTACTGCATTGTTCTCTGATGAAATAATTTAATTATTATTATATAATTATTTAATAAATTAAATAATTTCATTATCATTAAAAACAAAACCATTCCATTAATTCAAAATTTGCCCTAGGTACCCTAGATCTCATGCTGTCTTGCCATTTGTCACAGGGACAACAATTGTGGTGTAGCTTTGAGAGCATTCAGGCTACAGACAATACCAAATGCTCTGCTTCCCAATTTCTGAGCAGAAAGAACAAATTAGCGATGACTTAACACACTTTACAATTCAGAGGTAGGTAAAAAAAGTGAAATATTTAACTGGAGAGACAAGTACATAGCTAGATCAAGAAAATGGTGCAGGAACCAAAGAGAAGTCACTGTTTGTGAAATTTATGTAGGCAATGGCTTCTCTAGTTTACCATTGCTACAGGTATGAGACTGCCATGTAAAGCGTATCAGCATGTTTGTGGACATTTTCAAAAGCTGACACAATCAGTAATAGCGTGCAAACTCAATTCCACATGTGCAGCTACCAGACAGCATTAGTGCACTTTTACAGGTATGAGTAAAGCTTCAGAAACAGCAGTAATTCACACACAACCCAAGAGTTATGAATGTGAACAAGCACCACAAAAGGTATTTAATACCAGATTTCTTTCCCTCTGTGGTTCCCTATCCCTTTGTACATAATTTGGCCACCCAAATTGGTAGACAGATAATAAACAGAGAAAGGGAACAGGTGAAGACTGACATTCAAGGAATAGTAATTTAAAAGTATTAGCTGTCAGAGAAGCAGGTTGCAAGCACAAAAACATGGTACCTTAGAGTAATCACTTAAAGGATATAAATCTTAATAAATGGCCTGGAAAATATTGTTGCCAGAAGTCATTATGGAGACACTGTGGTCATAAATACAGTATGAAAAATAATAAAAGATTATTAACATCTTTATTTGATAAGGAACAGTATACAGTTCCTATCATCTGGAGTAAGGTTTCTACAGCAATTTAATAGTTTCCCTGAGAACAACAGACTACTACTCCCCCAAGCCTGTATAATCTATTTCTTGACAGAAAACACAGCCATCGTTCTATATATTCATATTTTTTGCTATCACTTGCCAACCAAATGAGTTCCTAAACATTTAGAAAGGAATAAAATCTTCCTCCAGCATGATTTTTTTAAAAAAAAATTAAATATGCCCAGTGTACAAGCAATATGGAACACGAAGACTTTACAAAACCAGCAGTTATGATCATTTTAAATCAACCTAAGTACTGGTGGTCGTCTGAAAGGGTAATGTGGCGCTCCCACTTCACCCTGACACACATGCCTTTTATCCCTACCCACCCTGCTACAAGAGCCTTTGAGGCTGTGCAGTGACAGAATCAGAGAAGTGATACAGCAAAAAGTTGAAGGGTAGGAGGGGAGTGAGTCAAACCAATTTTCAGCCAAACTAGGTCCCAGATCATGCTTATCATTTGGCTGGGCATATACCAGAACTGGCACAAACATGACAGCGAAGACAAACTGAAAAAAAAAAAAAAAAAAAAGTCTGAACGATACCCTTGGACCCTCACATTGCTACTGTGTGGTCCAGCTCTAATGCTCATTCAGTCCTTCACTAAATCACTCAGATGCATGAATCCAGCAGCAGGAAGTTCTCAACTGGGTGACTGCGCTGAACTGCTCAGTGATGGGTCCAATGACACAAAGGAAATGATGGGAGCACGACTACGGGAGCAGGAAGAAGAAAGCAGGATCACTCCTTTCAGCAGCAGCAACCTTCTAGACTGGCTTAGCTGTAACATGAAATGACTGCCTATGGGTATAGTTTGATAATCAATTTAAACCTAAGTGCACACTGCTGGCCAAAAGAAATAGCCTGGCCTTCCCTCTGTCCTGCACTCTTCCTTGTGGCAACTGAGATCGGTGTAGTCATGCAGCAGAACATACTTTTTAAGACTGTCATTTGCAAGTGATAAATAACCTTCCTCAATTTCTGATTTCCATTCCAGCCCTCCAGGGGAAGCTTACAGACTTCATCTGTATCAGAAAGCAAATTCCAAAGCTCAGATTTCCCATCAGTGTCTGTATACACATCAGTTTTGAACAAATGCAACTGAAAGGGTGTCTCCAGTATAGATGTATTTAGACTGGTACAAAACCTAGAGCTGGAGATAAAAATATATCAGAAAGCATTTGTATTCCAGAATAAGGTTAGGCTCACATTTACTTGAAGGCAAATACGCTAGTACAAAACCACAGTTAGATTAGACCCAACACACCTTTACAACCCTACCTGATGTATCATCAACTATATGTAAGCCTCAATGCCTCAAATGAATGTAACCTTTGTAACATCTGGAGTTTCTACACCATTTAGAGATTTAGCATCTTTATCTCCAGTTCCACCTAAAACTCAAACAGAAGCTGTGAAGGCCAGACAGACAGCTATAATATGCTCACAGCCAGAAGCAGCAGTTAAGCACAGAATCCAGAGTTTGTCTAATTGCTTTCCCATTAATTTACGGCTGTAGCTAGGGATGTGTGCAAGGAAGAAGATATAAACACTGAGAGCTGACAATTAAGAAAATCTTCCTTGAAATCAATCTTTAAAAGAAAACCTAAAAGATGTAGCACATGACAAAGATGCCAGCTTGTCAGATGATTTGAACTAACAGAGCCAAATTTATGCTTCATATTTCAACAAAATAAATCAAGTAACACCACAGCTAAAATATCGCACAGTGATTTTGGCACAGAGCACTGTTAATGTGAGATGAATGTTCCAATTCCTGTGTCTGAAGTCAATGGGAGTCTAATATGAACCTCTGCAGGCCTGAGGAAAGGCATTTTCTTAAAGGGTACCAGACATGAAAATTTGTAGTAGATGGTTAACATAATTATTGCTTGAGCAGTAACTTATAACACTCATCTGTGTTTCTTCCTAGGTAGATTAAGCCAATGACACTGAAAAGACGTATGTAAGGATTGTTGTATACTCCATGGCTGTATCCGAGTTACTGTTTTCAAGTTAAGGCATCTTTTCTCCTTTTAAGCAACTAACCATGGTGCTGTTCTAATCATTTTGCATAGCACTGCTGTAGAATAGATTAAATTTAACACAAAAATAATTTCTGTTGGGAAGTATTTTAAGTGTGAGCACCCATGCAAATACAAAAAGTTACCCTACCGAGGCATGGGTGTGGTGGGTAAACAGTTATAAATAGAAACACTCAGATAAAAACAGCAAGAGAACACTTTCTTCTTCCGTTCTGAATAGTTCTTGCTTTTGTTGCCATTTAAATAGCATTTCAAATCTTGTTGCATTTACCTGTATGTTAAAAACATGCATTGAAAAAAGATGCAATAAAACACTTACAGTCTACTCAGGTCACTTAAGAAAGGCATGGGTAACACCACTATAATCAACAAAGTTGGTTTGGTTTGATCCTCAACCTTTCCTCTCACCTACAGGCTATTCCCTCTGAAGCACCACACAGTTACTGCTCCTGCGGTCTTCTGATCTGATCCACTTTACCATGTATAACTTCTGTTACTGCAGTTTTGCTCCATAGTTTTACTAAAAAACATCTTCAGAAACCGCAAAATATAACAAGGAGATAAATATTAATAAAAAAATCCCTCCTGAATTTAAATTGCTTCTCTCAGTGTGACTCACCAGTTTTTTGTTTTTTGGGTTTTTTTGTTGTTGTATTGGGTTTTTTAAATCTTAGTTATTTTTCAGTTCTTAACACTGCCAGACACAAGAGACAAGACAGGGCTCTTAACTACACACAGAACAAACCGAGCAAATCACAGCAGTGCCAGTGTCCTGCCCTGCTCTCTACTGATACCAACTTGCAGAATGGCTCTGATAGCCAACAGCTGGAACTCTTACATTTTTCTACCTTTCCAAGAGGCCTAAGTGAACTCCCACCAATTAATTTTTGCAATCTGCGAGGCACTTCACTCCTTTGCGAGGCTAACCACTCCTTTGGTTAGCCAACCTCACAATAAATAGGTGAAGTTCACTGCCTGCGTAACACTATAAGCTGCTCTGAGAAAAGACTTGGAACCTGAACATGCGTAAGACAGGGTTGAAAAGCAGAGGAGGACTTGCTCCATACCAAGAATAAAGCACGAGAAGATCTTCCCTTCTCAGTAAACAAAACTGGAGAGATCTTTGTTTAAAGAAACAGATGCTTAAAAAGAGAGTAAACAAGCTAAGATCCAACATAGCTAGGGAGCAATGATGTTTGGAAAAGATGCTATTCAGAGGAAGTTTGTACAGTCACGGGATCATCTCTAGAAGAAGAAGAATGGAGGCACAGAGGAAAGAGAGACTGAGGGTGTGCTAACTGCAGGGCAGAGCAAAGACTGGAGCTGCCAAAACAAGGGCAAGGTACACAGGACACCCACAGACTGGAGGTTGCAAAAGGCCTGAGAGAGCAGTATTTAAAGATGAGGTGATGGCTGTGAAGGAGGGCTGAGGAAACTAGAGGATCAGCTGAAGAGCAGTAGTTGCTTAAGACAAGGTCAAATGACTGGCTGTCATGTTGACCAGAGAGGAAAAATCTGTGACCAAAGGTCAAGTAAGGCCACATTTCTGCCACTTAACTATGTGGAGGCAGAAATTGCCAGGGGAGACGGAAACAGATGTGAAGGGTGATTCAAAAGCTCTTATTTTTCCTCTTCATTGTATTTGGAGGCATCAGGCCAGGAAAGACAAGCAAAGGATGGGGACAGGGAGGAGAGAAGCACCACCACAAGTTAGCTGAATGCCAACAGGAGTCATGGCTCACAGAAGCAGGCATGAATGGGAAAAAAAAAAAAAACAACCCACAACATACCAATACCTCATATTAGCAGTCATGCTCCAGTTTTGCATGCTTAAGGTACTCTAGGCACTGCTAAGAAAGCAACAGGACAACCCACAAGTTTTCTCAAGCACCAGGTATATTTCAGTGAAAAGCTAAAGAGGAAAGCTTTCTGAAAGACACAGAAATATTAACTAAGGGTACACTGCTCACATGTGCCTCCTATGTCAATTTATACAAAGACACCAACTGATTTAAATTTTTCCAGAGATAATTCATCATCATGCTTAACTGACTATACCATGACTAAAATTACACAATGCATACACTATTTATAGAATAACTTGCAGAGGCTAGTACCATTAACTCAGACACCACTAAATCAGACACTAAAAACAATTCTGCAAGACTATGAACCACTCAGAAGCACCAGGCCTTTGGAGTGAAAAATGTTCCTTTTAAATACACACACAATGGCATTCATAGCTAGCTGTCTCTCAAAA
>JAVJGJ010000001.1:103934862-103958079 GCA_035590215.1 Microhierax caerulescens
CGGCGCGGCTCCGCAGGCGAGCCCGGGGCTGGGCAGGCCGCGGCCAGCCGGCTCGGCGGAGCGAGGCCGCCTCCCCCTTTACCGTCCGTCGGAGGGCTCGGGCCGGGCTGGGCCATGGCTCCGGCGGGCGGGCGGTGCCGCCGTGGCCTCCTCCGCCTCCAGCCGCGGCGTCGGAGCGGGAACCGCTACGCCAGGGGGCCCCGGCGAGAGACGGGAGCTGGCGGCCCGGACCTCCGCCTCCTCCGCCTCATCCTGACAGCGGCCGCCGCCGGCGGGAGGAGGAGGAGGAGGAGGAGGAGGAGGAGGAGGAGGAGCGCCGCGCAGGCGCCCACGGTGAGACCACGGGACCGGCTGCCGCCACCGGGGCTGGGAGGGCCGGGGCGGCGGGGGCAGGGGCCGGGGCCGGGTGGCTGCTCCCGGGCCGGCCGGCCCCACGCTGAGGCGCTTTGTCACGCAGCGGCCGAGCGGGGAGGCAGAGCCCGTCCCGGCGGGAGCGGGGCCGGAGCCTCCGCCCGCAACGGGCAGGGCCGGGGCGGGCTGGCGGGGACTGAAGGCGCCCGACTGGGATCCCGCTGGCCCCAGCCCGCCCCGGGGCCCGGTCGTGGGGGCCGCCCCCTCCCGTCCGGCCTGTGCCCTGGGCCTCGGCCTGGTGGGCCCGGCCTCCCGGGCCGCAGTAAGGCATTTCCCCTGGCGCTGCTGGTCAGGGGAGCCTGGAAGTGTGGTTAGTGTTTATTATCCAGGGCGTGGGCATAAGCGGCACCACGGCTGGCCCGTGGTGATGCGGGAGGGGCGCGGGTGTGCCCGGGGGGGTGGCAGAAGGAGCCCCGCCACCCTGGGGCCTGACCCCACCACCCGCGGGGCGCTGCTTCATGGTCGCGGAGCAGTATTGAGCCTTCCGCCTAACCGGGAGACGGTGTCTAAACTTCAGGGTTTTGCCAATAAAAAAAGATGATGTACATCCTTCGAGCACATGTAAAACCACAGGAAGCAGAGTTGGAGTGGAGAGGAAGGTACCCAGCCCTGTCAGGCAGGATCCGTTACAGCTAGCCTGCCTTATGTCTTGTGTACCCTAAAAGTCAGTCAGTTTTACACCAAATCTCACTTGTTGCCACAGTTAGGCCTCGCTATCAAAATACACGATGTGGGAAGGCACGGGGTTCTGCATTTCGTGTTAGATTTTGGCTCAGTTAAACCAAATAGACTCAAAATAGGGAGTCTTGGAAAATTATGCCTTTATGTTTTGCCCATTTTGATTACTGCAGGTAGGTAGATCTTCTCAGTCTTTGCTGTTGTAAAAAGCAGGCTTAAACTAAAGGCTTCATTTCTCGGTGTTCCCAATTTGAGACATGTAGGACTGACTTTTCACGGGTATTTGGAGCACCCAGAACTGCCAATAGCTCACAGAACTGCTGCCTTAGTGGCAAAGTGATTAAAGGGCTGAGCATCTATCACTTGTGGTACATTTACAATTTTCTCAGCTCCTGCTCAGGCTCTTGTAGAAGTAGCTGCATAGTACAAGCATTCAACACATAAATCCTTTGGGAAATCTAGCCCTAACTGGAAACTGAGCTCGTGAAACTGTCCTTGTGTGCGTTCACGTGGGTGCCCCACACCACCCATGTTAGCAGCTGCTTTCATCTTATTCATGTCAAGGCAAAACTCCCACACGTTTTGGTTGGTCTGGGATCAAACTCTTACAGATCGCTCCTGCAAACAGCGAGCCTGATACCTTGTCATACCTACAAGTGCTTATTAAGACATGAATATCATATCCCTTCCATAGAGAAAATATTGACTATTGGAATTGCAACATTTCAAAATCTTTCTTTGAACTCCTGAGCTTACATATTAAATGGGGTTTATACAGTAGTTTGAAGAATATAAAAACTCTCAAGGGGCTTGTACTTTTTTTTTTTTTTTTCCTTCTCCAATCCAAAACTACTAGCTTTATAAGTATGGCTCTTACTTAATCTTTCCTTCTTTTTCTGGATGGTAATTGGACTTGACAGAGGCAACGGTTTATATAGTATCTAGTCGCAATGCCTTGTAACTTGGAACGATTGGGTAGCTTCCTCTGTGCCTCCCAAAATGTCCCATTTAATTCTAATCACTCGTAGTTCTTATAGCCTTGAACTCAAAGGATTTTCCAACATGATTCAGCTAAACCTGAAAAGAGGTAAGCAAGGTTTTAACAGTGGTTGGCAGGCATGGAAACACATCTATTGGAGTAGCAGAACCAGCAGAGACTAAAAAGTCCTGAATTTCAATCCTGATGCTGTAAACGTTAGACAAGTGCAGTATTAATGAATCAGTGAGGCATAGATCAGATCTAGAGAGCTGCAGGTGGGCAGAGACTATTTCTGGAACAGGCTTCTGCAGAAATAATAACACTCCTAGAATCCCATGAATTTTTATCAAATATATTTGGCCTAAACATCTAACATGGGGTGTTTTCAGCATTAGTACCACAGGCAGCAGGCACAAGTTAATGGAAAATGCATCTTCCTTGAGAGCATGAGCAGTGTTAGTACAAGCTGCAGGACT
This sequence comes from Microhierax caerulescens, assembly GCA_035590215.1. Taxonomy (NCBI): domain Eukaryota; kingdom Metazoa; phylum Chordata; class Aves; order Falconiformes; family Falconidae; genus Microhierax; species Microhierax caerulescens. The sequence continues at coordinate 103,937,407 of JAVJGJ010000001.1, forward strand.
AGCTGTTACTTTGCTCTCTGCCTGAAATTTAATCTTGCAGGCTTACTGAAAAAGGTAAGTTTGCAGCTTTTGTTTAAACAGTAACATCCAATGACAAGCAGTGAGTGTGTACACTCAGTGGCTGTTTGGAGACCAGAAGTAAACTGAGGGGGACTGTGGCTGGTTGGTTGCAAAGAGCATAGTGAAGTAATTTACATAACACATCTAGGAGAGAAGTCTTTCCTTTTTGCCTGAGGAAAATAAACAAGTAGCAAAAGAGCTAATTACATTTGTTTTCCTAATAGATCTGGCCTGTGGTTGATTGATTTCAGTGCTTATGAATGCTCAAGTTCCAAATGAAACTTTTCCTACTTTTTTTTTAATATGTAGAAAGATTTTTCTCTTTGTGTGGCTTTGCCTTTTTTTTTTTTTTTTTTTTTTAATTTATTTAATTGGGGCACTTTAACCTCAACTGAAGCATCTATTAGGCTTTGAAGAATGTGATGATCAGAGCCTTTGTCTGTGACACTAGTCCCAGATCCTAGGTCTGGTTGAGTTACCCTGGCTATATCCCAACTGCATGGCAGGACAAGACCCAGTTACATACATTGTACTACCACTTGCCACAAAGTACACAGCTTTGGGGAATGGCATTGCACACTCCAGCAAGTCCCCTGCTGTGGATGATCAGGGGGCATGGGCTGGGATCAGCCCAATGAAGAATATGATCACAAAAGCTTTGTATTCATAGGGAGTGAGGCTGATAAAATACAGAGCTAATTCCTTTAGTTTTGAATGGCACAAAACACTATTCTTTTATATGACAGCTAAGCTGATTTTAAGAAAAAACAGTTTTTAGAAAGATAAACTAAAGTTCTGGACTTACAAGGCCAACATCTGGTGTGAATTCAGTGGAAGCAGGCTGTTGTGTGGGAAATGAGAAGCTGGCCTGTAGCACAGAATCAAAATGGAGATCAAAAAGACCCTCTGAAATGTGCTGTTTCCCATTTATGCTGCTTTACTGACCTACTGGCTGCAGAGAAGTCTGATTCCGTTGTGCCCTGTATGGTAGGAGTATGCAGTGAATTACAGGCACTGCTCCCCAGTGTAGTTCATCTCATAAACCACCCACTGTTTAATTCAATTCATCCAGGAAAGCTGAGTAACAAGGTAGATTTGGGAAGTGGCTTTGTGGGTTGCTAAGACTAGATTCCACTGCACTCTAGGGAAAGAAAACTGCAGCATTGAGGACCCTCTGCCTGAGCAAGTAGGAGAATGAGTTTCAAGAGCAACAGCTCATCTATCCCACATGACTCTACCTGTAGGTGTTACGCAGTGACGATACTGGTAACAGTCTCCTTCATTGGACAAACCACGAAATGACATTGTCTTTACATGAATGCAGCAATAATTGTTTGAATGTGGAGAGTAAACATATGACCAGAAAAAATTGTGTGTTCTTAACTCCAGGTGAAGCCCAGGGAATCAGAAGCTGGATGCATCTTTAAGGAGGGATTCAGCTGCTCATGACAACAAGGCTTGGGTTCATTCAAAAGGCAAGTAACGGTCTTGTCCTTCCAGCAAAAGAGGAGGAACAGAATTTATTGCTTGCACTTTATATGCTTCTAGGTTAGCCAGAGTTTGTCTACTGTTTTTCTCACTTTTTTACTTGTTTAAAATAATAATAAAAAAAAGTGTTAAGAGTTTCCTAATGTTTGAACGTTTGTTTTCCTTTTGTTGAGATTGATGCATCATTAGCATTAAGTTCTGCAGATATGAGTGTTTGTAGGCATTGGTCCTTTCTTTTTCATGCAAAGCTTTTGGAGAAAATTTACATTTGTCTAAGTATTACCATAAAGAGGTTGGTTAAAAATCCCAAACCAGTCATGCTCTTTGCTTCAAAAGTTATTCTGGAATGCAAGGAATTCAGTCTGGAACAATTACATTATTTGCAATGGTAACTTCTTAGCGAACCCTGGAATAGTTTATGTGGTTAAAAACCTTTTCAAGAGCAATTGAAAAATTATGTTATCCCATCTATTGTTTAAAGGTTTCCATGTGGTACAGTTCTTTGAATATATGGGAAGCAAATGAAGCCAAAAATGAAAATCTGGCAGGCAAAAATTGAAGTGCTTGCATTGGCCTTAAATCTAGATATATGCACATTAATGATCTCATTTGAAAGATGTCTATATTAAGGTTTGAAAGCTCTATGGGTTCCCAAGGGGCAAGCTCACTGAATGTTGTGATGTACCATGAACCTAAACAATTTTTCTTACTGCAAGATAAGCAAGGAATCAGAAACTCGTTCTGTCTGCGTAATGAAGGACACATTAAGAGCATAGTCTTTGGGTAACCTTGCTCAGCAATAGTACTTCATTAGAATTGTCATTGCAGGGTAGCACAAAACCAGCCCCAACACACTCCTTTCACTGGAAGATCTAAAAATATGCCATAATCCATTCAGGTTCACTATACCTGTATTAACAAAATTATCTGTGCCTGTCTACAGACACACAGAGCAGGATGCAAAGGGATTCAGCAAATATTCTGGCAAAACTTCCCACAGTGGTTTAAACTGTTAGTGCCCTATAGCCTGCTCTGCCTTTGTGTTAGAGATGACTGTTGTAGGGAAGTGCAGAGTGGAGTGTAGGGTTGTGCTTAGCCATGCACAACCTAGTTTTTAGGTTTTTAAGTGTTTAGCCTTAGTCCAAATCTGCCTTCATCAGTGATTTTAAGTAGAGATGCTGTACTTCGTATTGCAGTAGGTGAAGTGTGGACATGCACAGTCCCTCCTGCCAGCTCAGTTATTGTAGCAGGATTTTATAATAGAAGAGAGGAGGCACCAGCAAGGCCCATGTCAGTCACCACATATTCATCAGACCTCACCCAGCAAGCTCGATACGATCCAGCAGCAGGGACAAGGGTAGTGGGACCTCAGAACCCCAGAGAGAACTCTCTCGTTTTCAGCTCTGTTCATGAGATTGTACTTTTCTTTAAAAAGCCTGAAAGGACAACATGGGGTTCTGCTTTCTGAGGCTGTTTTGCATGTAAGTATTACACGTAGTAGTAATTTTCAAAACGAAAGAGTATGTTAGCAGGAGCATCTCATGCATTCAGTTTGCTAATCTTGAGAAGGCCATTCCATTAACAGTAAGATGAGTCATGTCAGATCTGCAGGATTGGGCCATTAATCCCAATTTTCTTTCCCTGAGGCACAAGCAGATCAGATATCCCATAAATTCTAATGATTGCAATGCCCACTTGCCAAGAGAAGGAGGGAGTTTTGCAAGTACCATAAAATTCAATTGTCCCATGTGTGTCGTATTAAATAGTGTAGCCAAAAGATTTTCATGTTAAGACTTCAACAGCAGTGCTCATTGTGGAGTGTTTTACTAATCCAACCACTGTGAACTCTCAGTACGTCCCTTTTAGTACTGTCTTTGGAGATATTTAGAAGAACATAATACCCAAGAAGACTGAGCAGTCTTTATGTAAATGATGGACAAAGCAGCTGAAGAAGATGCCATAGGATTTCAGTGGATCACCAGATCTTTGTGAATCCTCCAGCTGAGCAAGCTCACCCTTCTGAACAGATTAACCCTGCTGGAAGCACCGAAAGCAGAGCTCGAGGCTTTCCACCAGGTGGGACTCTTCAGTGATTCCTGAGCCTTTTCTGGGGCTCTGCTTATGCCTGTGCGCCAAGAGGTGGACCAACCCAAATAGTAGTTAATACCAGTTTAAATCTCACGTCTTAGGTCAGTGAGTACACCCAGCTAGTCCAGCTGTTTCTCATCAATGCCATCTCATCCTTATGAATCCTTTTATTCCCTATTTTCCCTGAATTCTTTTAGGTGTTACGGTGGTCTCCCTATTTTCCTCTTTATTTTACTAGAGTGCCTTTTCCAGAGATAGCTCTTAGATGCTGACACACAAAATATTTTGTACTTCTAATAGCACCTTGATGGGAGAAAGAGCCTTTTAGTAGAACCAGAAGAGAAGAAATTATCACAGATTTACAGAAGACCCAGAGAGATAGCCTGGCTTGCCTGGTGATGCACAGAAGTCAGCAATAGAAGGGGTAAAGTATGAATGTGTATCTTTTATCTCCCTACAGCTTTTTTTGCCATAAAGTATACTCCTTTGTTTATTCATCACACCTTTAAAAATATCAAAAAGTTTCTGACCTTCTTTGAAAAATAGCTGAAGACAAACATCTGTTGTAAAATAAGAATTTCTTAGCAGGTGAAAAGATCAAACGAACTCATTTGCTAGAGAACCTGAGCATGATTCTCTCAAAAATGTTTGCTGGTGACATGTGCTTTCCTGCCTTACTCTTTCACTATTCATGCAGCATTAAGAAGCTCCCTTCTCCTCTGAGACCACAGGAGGTTTCACATTAGGATGTTAACCTCCTTCAGATCATCTCCTCCATGCACAATCTGAGTTACATTTACATGCAGACATAATGTCATTCAGCCCACTTTATGCCACTTACATCTCTCTTGTTGCTATGGGGAACTTTGATAAGGAGCCAATTAGCAAATAAAATATTTGAGGAAGAATGTGAAAGCCACTACTCGGCGGATTTGCGTGTAACAGGCAGTGACATAGCTTCTTCCACTGCAGCTTCAGCTACATTCTGTGTAGTCAAAACATGCTCTTCCCACAGGACTTAGGAGACTTAAGACATGTAACTGTAGCTGACCCTGGGGAATTTTTGCAATTCGCATGAGGAGGATTGCGGTGGAGGCGTTTTTGCTGGCATGACAGTGCAAAGTGCACCATCCAGTGTCTCAGCGGAGTAAATACACGAAAACTCCATGGCGCTGATCGAAAGGCGTCTCTGCACATCTCAAGAGTCGAGCTACACCTGGTGGGGTGCGTGATGATCTCAATAAAAAGAGGCTACAGTCAATTATAGAAGGAACTTCTAAGGGAAGACTGGCAAAGTTGTCGAGCTTTCAGGAAGACATGAGACAAGCTGGAGGATCACCTCTTTCAGAGAAGAACTGTTCTCAGTTGGAGTTATTGATGATTGAGAGAGCAGAAGGCACAAGCAGGAAGAAATGGAAGCGGCAATATATGGGGCTGGTCAAGAAAAAGGGAAGGAGCTATGGCAGAGAGAGAAAATGGGGCCAGATCCTTATCCTGTAATTCTTCCTCTTTGCAGAATGGAATCAGCAAAAAGAGGCTAGGAAGTTGCACAGGTGACCAAGAAAATAAGGGAGAAGTGACTTCAGCTGCCGCTGCCCAGTGCCAACAGTTTTGTATTGCTTGACAAATGTAGGTAGTCCTGGCTTTTGAGAAGGAAAATGATTTGGAAAAAGATTTTGCACTGTAAGCATGCAATAAGTAGTAATTCTTATTATGTAAGATAGGCTTTTCGTTGGCTAGAGAGAAGGAACTAATAGGAGAACAAGGAGTTCATGAAGCTAAAGATGGTCACAGGCAAAAATTAATATTATTTGCAAAGAAGCAATACCCAAATAGATGTCCAAGAAAAAGCACACAACTTTTCCATGGACTAGTAGTTGTGCAACAGTCTATGGAAACTGTAGGTAAACAAAGAAACAGGAATGTCTGGTGTATTATGAACAGTGTGTGTGTGTGTGTCTATATATATAATCAGAGATGCAGAGTGCTCCAGTTTAGCACAGTGTTTGTAGTAACATATCACTAGTGTATCCTCCCTAAAGTCAGACTTTAGGCTGGCATAATTTAGAAATGCGGTAATGCAAGACAGCTCCTCTGTTGTGTTCAGCGTTCCCAGAAACAGCTTAGCATATGTTTGCTCTTACTCTTTTTATATTGAACTTGCAGAGCAGAACTCACTTCTTTGATTAATATTAAGCAGTGTTTTGTTTGTACCCTGTGGCAGAAGTGCCCAGATGGAGTGGTTTGAATTCTGAAAACATGAAAAGCATTTAACGTTCTATGGAGCTCTGTTAAAGCTGTCTGAATCAAACATCTGGTATCAAATCTTTGGATAAATCAGTTTCTGCAAGTATTTGGACCTGCTCTGGGTCTGTGCTTTGTTCCAGCTTTACATTCCCTCTTTTCCTTCCTTGTTTCTAGAGCCAATAGATGATGGTTTATTGCCTGGTGCAGCCCATTAAAGTCCCTTTGTTGGGTCTTGGCAATTAGTTGAGCAGAAAGAGTATAAAAATCACTTTGGCATCTGTGGGGTTGAAATGGCAATACTGACACTCCCTGAAAGGCTTTTTATCTGTCCTTAAGGTGATGGAGAAAAGAAAGAGCGGTCATCCAGAGACTAAGGGAAGGTACTGCCCGATGTGTCTGCAGAGCGTAGCCCTGTTGAAGAGCTTTTGCCTGTATAAAAGGTCTCTGCCCTCCACAGGGACCTTGTGTGGATACATCCATGCAAGACCCCCCTGCCAGGGGAAGTGAATGGTATCCCACTGCTCAGCACTGCCAGTCCTGCTTTCTGTGCAAGAAAAACTCCAGCAGATTTGAGGAGTGAGAAGGGGAAATGGGAGCTGTTGTCACATTGTATGACTGATGCCATACAACAGATGGAAGTGCCCACACTTAAGAGATCCACAGCCCCAGTCTTCCAAAACACAAACCACTGCCGGGCACAGTGAGGAAGGGCTGGCTGATGTGTTTTTCACTTCAGTAACTGAGGCAGCAGAGGTGAATCAAGGGCTGATGCACAGGGACCACCTAATTTAGAGGTGTTCAACTCTTTTCACTTTAAGAAGTGTTACAGCTATAAGGGCTGAGCGCACAGAGCTTTCATGACCCTTCTGACTTAGGACGCTTGGCCCCACTCCTGGGGAGATTTTCAGATGAGTGGTATTGCAAAACACCAAAATTTACCTGTGCCAAAGGTTCTGACTCCTGGAGCTATGACCAAAGCCATGAAAGAGCATCAAATGGGAGTTTTCCTAAGTTACATTCAGAATATTGTGAAGCAACTGTTTTATGTGTAGTAACGAAGAAAAACGTCTCACAATGTAACGTTTTATGCTGTTGAGGAAATAAGACATTTTGAGTTACACTGCTTTAAGATGTCTTGCTATGTTTAAAAGACTGATTTTCTTTTGTCTTGTTTTCGGGCTTAATACATCAAGCAAGCTTCAGTGGAGTCATTCTTGCCTGACACCAATGGTAAGAGGAAAGAGAAGCCAGTTATTCATGTTTAATGTTATTTTCTGCCAGATGTTTTGCTGGTAGAAATCCATAGCTCCACAGGCACCAATTTCTTCAGGATATGGAATGTCTGGCCCAATTTCTTTCTCCATTCCGGACAGTCTGTGAAGGAAACTGCTTTATTTTGCAGTATTGAATATTCATGCTGGGAAGTTATAAGCAAAAACAAAGTAATGAGAGACAGGGTCTCTAATAAGCTTCCTGTCACATGAGGTTCTGGTTCTGTTGAAGCAGATGTGGTTGCTGACTTGTTTCCAAAATGTTTGTTGAGTGGTGATTAGATTCTGTCATACTGATGTTATCTCTCTGTGATCTCGTTCAATACAAGTAGTTCTGCAAACAGCAAAATCTTTTTTCCTATGGATTTATATCTTGGATTGTGTTTCAGCATGGATTCTCTGATGTTTAATAGGCATTGAGTTCATTTTAGCCTGTTTCTTTAATGACAGATATGGCTATCCACTTTCACAAAACTTGCAAGATTTAAATATCTCAAGTATGTAAAATTTGAGTAGGAATTATGAATCAGTTCCAGAGTTAGTTGGGGCCAACTCATGTAAACAAACATGAACACGAATCTCATTTTCTTACAAAAGCAAAAGGTAAGAAACAACCTTGTAATATTTTACCCTTGTATATTACCTGCTTGATTCTATCCTGTTTTATTAGTGATCAATCATGTAAGATATGCTTTATTTGTAAAGGTGTATGAAATACAGGAATTTTTTTGCCACATTGAATGCAAATTAAAACATCATTAATATATACTTGTTATGGGCCACACAAGAGATTACATTCTTTTTTTATTGTCCTTGCTGGAGCGTGGGAAGGAGGTGACATGCATTTTAACTTACAGGTCTGCACAGGCAAGTGCAGAGAAAGAACAGATTGTTTTTCCTTTAGAATTAGAACTCACCAGTTCTGGTTTGGAAAGGAAGAAAGGAAACCTAGAATTGAAAATGAGCTTTTGGGTGGCAGAGCCCAGTCTTCTGTTCCTGCAGTGAACCAAGTTCCCAATCTTTTTCATAAATGGATTGTGCTATTCAAAAATATGCTCTTTCCTCCTTGTCATCTCTCCTATCCTCACAGTTTCCTACTTTATCTGGGCATTTGCTCCAGACTTTCCTTCTTTTGGTAGCAAGAAACCTTCTAATTTCCACAGTCATTTTATGCATGTTTGTTCTTGTTCCAGAAGTGTCCCTTAGGTTTCTCAGTTCTTTTCTGCACCATCTAAGTAAACTGAGACTGAGCCTGTGGCTCTGCTGTGCCAAGTCCAGTAAAGGAGGCAGGAGTTAGTCTTCATAGCCAGCCCTTCACTTATTCCCCTCATACTTAAACTGTTTAGAGCAAATTCTTCATGCATTTTTCATGTTATGTCACATTAAGCAAAGAGAAAATTTCTGTGAATCACAGATAATTTGAAGAACTGGTCAAGTTGAGAAGCATGGTAGGAAGGCTGGCAGCAGGCTCAGTTCACTGACTGCAGGAGGATGATCTGTTGCACAGCCTAAGAGGGTCATATGAAAATTAAGGATACCACAAAAAAAGCGAGGAATTCATACCCTTTTTATCTTGTTTGTGCAAAGTAAGAGGCCTGAATCTTTTCCTGTTTCTTCTGTGTTGATCTTTCAAATGTTCGTAACGTCCAGTCAAGGCTTCATGTGGTCTGACGGGGGTTTGGGGCTCGATCTGGGAAGCTGTAAGCTTCCTCAAGTTGCATGTGAAGGGTCAGGGTTCTGCACCTTCAGCAAAACTACCTTTTCTTTCACATCCTTCTCAGTGACAAAAAAAAAAGTCCATCTTGGTTTTATTCATTTTACTTGTGTAAATTGTCTAATTAACCTTATCATCATATCTCGGATTAATAACCCTACTAGGTGTTCAAACTCTCTCCTTATTTTTTTACATTGGAAATGTAACTTTTGCTTCCTCTAGGTTAAGAACTGGTTATATGGCTATTACAAAATGTCTTCAGGATTTAAGAAAAAAGCTTTAAAAAAATCAAACCTCCTTGATAAATTTTAGGTTTGAAAGAGTAGAGAAAAATGACACCTATCCAATTTTCTGCTTACATCTTGAGAACAGTCCTGTAAGAAAGACAGTTCTGGAAGGCTCTCTCACTGTCTTTTTAATCTTCTGCAAGATAGTTTAGTTTGCTTAATGTAAATGAACAAATAATTTAAAAATGGAAAGCATTAAGAGGGGGGAGCAGTAATTCAAGAGGTAAAAGTAGTAGATGAGGCAAGAAGGTAAGAAATAGACCAGACAAAATTTGATGTGTTCAGCTTCACTTGTGCCAATATCAAAGGTGGCACATTTGTTTATGGTTAAAGAGAAGCTATCCTGTGGGAACAGAACAAGAGCTGGAGAGATCAGGGCTCACTCACCTTCTATTGCAAAGAATGCCAGATTTCTTCATTAAATTTGATAATGGCAGATTAAGCCCTTGAATCTGAGTTGGATCTCTGAAAGGTCCCAAGAAAGATGGCAACGAAAATTTTAAACCCAAATTTTGGGGCTGTGGTTGTTCTTGCTGTGAAGCTTTTCCTTTAGGAGACCTTGTCAGCTGGACCCAGTATCTGGATTACGGGGTGACCCACAGGTCGGTGCTCAGCAGCCATGCTTGGACGCTGGTGCGGAGGCCTTCAGATTTTTTAGAAGTGAGTGATTTCTGAACAATGCTCATCCTGGTCCCCAAGAAAACATATTGTCAGCCAAAGGTAACTGGAGTGGAATCTGGCTAGATTCATCGCCTTCCACATCAGTCCCTTTCCACCTCTGAGCCTCCCCCTGTCCCAAGGGTCTGCAAGGGGGTGTGTGGCAGGCAGCCATCACCCAGGAATCTGCCCCGTGCCTGGCAGATTGAGATCGGGAGGGATCATTCCTGTTTTCTGGCCCCTTCCAGGAGTGACAAAAAGAAGCCAGACACAGGCTGGAACTTATGCCAAAGGCTTCCAAGTCTTTGTTAACTGGCAGGATGATGGATATTGGCCAGTGGTGCCTGGGTGTAAAAGAGAAAGGAAATCAGATGGAGTCTCAAGAGTCTAACAGGAACCTGCAGATGGCTGGGGATGAATGTCCTGACTTTTTTTTTTTTTAATATTAAACTTTAACAAACGATGTAACAAAAAGCAATCCACAGCCACATAGCATATGCTCACATCACCAAAACAGAAAGAAGCACACACACATTCCTGCTCACCACACAAGTGCTGTTAGTGATCTATTTGCCATGTTATTCCACCTACATACTTAACTTGGTTAGCCTGGCTATAAGAATATATTGTGTGCCTGTTTGTGTCAGCTTGTTTATCTTACCTGTCCCTTCTTAAGTCATTGACCATTTTCAGCCACATCTGATAGAATGAGAGAAGTCTCAAAGTTACAAAATTCCTAAAAAATCCATTACTATAGGTAGTCATATCTGTACAGAGAGCAAGGGAGGAGGACCCTTTTATGAGGATAGAAAATCTAGACTTGGGTAAATGCTTAAGACACAAGGCTGAAGAAACAGGGCTTCAGCAGCACTAGCATAAAATATTTGTTTATCTAATGCTACTAGGTTTTTCTGGGGCTGGCAAATGAATGACTTAGTAATGGAAACTGCATGTCTATCTGTTTGGCTTCTGTGGGTTTGAGTTATAAAAAACTGTAGCAGTGTCTGTAGGGATCACAGCTGCCCAACTTCATGTCATAGACCTTGTGTCTTAACAGGACACAAAAATTATCATTTTTCCAAGTAGAGAAGAGAGCACAGAGTGGCAAATTTTAGCTTTTATTGCCAGTGCTTTGTAAAATAATCTTTATGGTCTGCAGACTCAGACCTGTGCAGGTCTGTGAGACCTAAGATTTATTATACCACTACCATATTTGTACATCTCTCTCCAGTTCCTGGATATGAAAGAAATTAAAGGTCTAAAAGTTCAGCTTTATGTTAATAGATTGAGATATATCCAATGTTTAACTTCCCTGGACAAAGGAACTGCATCAAGGCTTCGCTTGTCCTGTTACCTTGTGAAGGTGTCAGCACTGTGTGCTGCAAAGCTTCAAGCAACCTTCTGGGGGAAGAAAAGCCAAGTTTATGCTCAATGGAAAACAGATGGAGTTTTCATTAGATATTTCTTTTAATCATCTGCTTTAAAAGTAAAGATACACCACTCCGAGCAGAAGAAGGGCCTCCTAACCGCTTAGTTTAGGTCCCAGGCGCATTATCTTAGCTACAGATAAGCAAGATTGCAAGATCTTTGTATCATTAGGAGTTCCAATCAAACTTCTCTACTGTTATTAGAATTCCAAACACAGCAAAACAATTTTGGGGCCTTAACAATATTTTTCCCTTAGAAGTATCTTTATTTAATGATTCAGAGTTATTATTATGGGCCCGGCAGTTGGTTGCTCAGTTTCTGGAGTATTACCATTTAACCTAGGTCAGAATGAAAATCCTGGAATATTCACTGCAGGGCAGACCTTTTGCTTCTTTGAGGGCCTGGTCTTCACAGTCAGCTTTGGTGTGACTCCTCCAGGTGGTCTTAAGTGGCTGAGAGGGGTGACCCCAGCAGTCTAGAAAGCCCGAAGATCCTTCCTAACAAGATGAACCCTGCAATCTGTGCCTGTAGGTACTAAATCAACTTTTGACAAGTAAAGAACAATGCAGTCCCAGGGTTTTAGGAATAGATGGTTGCTGCCAAACCACAATAAATGCTTTTGTCTGGAGCTCATGGAACAGTTACATAGCAGTGGAGGGTGTACCCTTGTCTATTACTCCCTCTGAGCAAATTCTCAGGGACGTTACCAGGATTCAGATAGATTTCATGGAACTAGTGGAGAAATAGGCTTTCATTTCCTTACAAAGGGAGGAAGAGACAATGGAACTCAGCAAAACATATGGCATTTTTTGTTCCTGTCTGAGAGTTATGCAAGCAAAACCCAGGGCCAGTCCTCAGACAGTATTTTCTAAAGTGAGACTCACATGAGAAAATTTGTGCTACCTTTCTTCTATTAGAAGATGACAAAATTGCTTTACTTCCTTTGCATCTGTATAAATACAACCTATGTCTTCAACTGATCTCCAGCTGGAGAGCGTGAGTCAGAATCCAAGTTTTTCAAATTGGTGTTCTGGTTCACTGTCACCTCTGTAGAAAATACCTAAATAAAAAATACCTCCATGAATAAAATAGAAGTAAGCCTCTTATTTTCGTAAGAGAGGGACTGGAAAGATCAGCTCACGGAATCACAGAATGGTCAGGGTTGGAAGGGACTTTTGGATATCAGCTAATCCAGTACCCTGATAAAGCAGGTTCACCTAGAGCAGGTTGCAGAGAGTCGTGTCCATCACACACCAGTGATGTTGTGACCAGTGACACTCTATCACAAACTATTAATTAAGCACCATTCTGAAAACAGGTAGGTTTGTCCCATTCTGTTAGAAACCTTCCTCAGTTCCCAGACTAGAGTTACTAATGACTAGTTTGTTCACATATATAGTTATGCCAAAGCTGTCTTTTAGTTCAGATTATATAGAAATAGAACATGAGCTGGAATATTAGGTTTCTCCTGCTTTTTTTCTCTTTCAGGGGAATAAAAAAAAGTCACCTTGTATTCAAGGTCAAATTATTTCCTTCTGGAGTTCATGGGCTGGGGAGGGGAGAATGAGCAAAAAAAGCAGGTAAGAATGCTTTACATTTAAGTTTGTGTAACTTGGTGACAATGGTCCAGCCTTTTAGCACCAGCATCCCTGCTCTGATGATTGCCTCAGTTATCTTATGTCCAAGTAAACACAGTCAGTTTTCTTCTTTGTGGTATATTTGTAGAAATCAAGCATTGAGTGCCCTCTCTTCTTATGTTGCTAAAGTGAAAAAAACCCAGCACTTCTCATACAATTGTTTCTTTCTTTCTTCAGCCATTCAGGTGTTCTTTTCCTGATTCAGTGTAACTTTCTGAGCATGGGTGGCCAAACCTTTACACCATTTGCACAAAGCCAGTTCCATCAGATTGGTGATTACAAGAGGTAAGAGGTTTCCCAATACTATTGTTTGTGGAGAGGACAGATTTTCTGAGGATGAATTCTCGGCAAATTCTAAGCAGGTGCCTTTACAAGGTATCTAGTTATGTAAACCTCAGTCACTCAAGGGGGAATCTTGTCCCAGGTAAACAACATAAGATGGATCAGCGCAAAAATATACAACTGAGCTGTCAATGGGCCTGCTTCGTACATGGGAATTAACCCCTTGAACTGTTTTGGAGTAGCAGCATATGGTATCTTGTATTCACAAGTGCAGTAGTGTCTGTGTGTGCATGAAGAGCGCTGAGTAAAGCTATGGGAGTTACTGTTAGAGGCTTTCTAGCATCTTGGGAGAGGCAACTTCTCAACAAGGCAAATTGATCTTTTGGGGAATCTTTGCTGTGCCACAGTGAAGACTTCTGGAGAAGTGGTAAGAGGAAGTACTCACAAGTGACCTCCAGAGAAAGGTACTCCTGTTGAAAAGTTGAGTCATTTAAGACTGAATTTTAAAAGGTCCTGGATGCCTTCTAGAAGTTGCTTCCTAAAGTGTCTCTGTGTCAGCACCCTACATATTTTAAACCGAGCATGCAAAAACACAGCATGGATGGGTACTCTTAAATGTGGTGGTCTACGTGACTTCCTTGTAGTCACTTGGCAGTGCAATAATAGAAATAGGAACATAGGATTTCTTGTGTCTATTGTGTCCATTAGAACAATACTGCTGAGAGCAACTAAGAGCAAAGGCCTCGCCTTCAAAATGTATGACTTGAAAGGAAAGTTGCATTTTTTTGGTAAGGTCCAAATGTATTTCATTCAGTTTTGCTCCTACTCCCAAAGTTTGGTTGTAAACAAGTATGATTTTTTTACCCTGGAAGCCATGCATCTGGATTGCAGTGCCTGTAACTGTTTTCATCATCACAAGTAGTTATTGGTTTCATAACGTTCTGCGTGTGCAGAAAACAGCTTGTAAGAGGTAACCTAAGCAAACTCATTTATAATTGAAGAGCTTAAGTTTTAAATCACCAGTCTGCAAGGTACTACAGCCATTAACTTTCTACATATGACCCTAAAGTCTTAAAATTCTCCATTCTTAGCTTTGCAGAGTTCTTCTGATTCTGACTGCTCCCTATCAAATTTCCATGCTGACTCTTTGTCCAGATAGGTCAACTGTTCAAAGCAATAATGTACCAACTATTTTCATGGGAAGTGAATGTGACCTTCAGTAGGGCTCACCTACAGCTATAAACCTTTCTGTAGCTATACTGCAATAAAACTTTGAAAATAATTTCTACATATTGCAAATGTGATGTAAGCTGTCAAGATCATCAGTACTCAATGCCAAGTGACAAAATAAGTTGCACCTGAATAACTTCTATTTAAATAAGAGATTTTTTTTTCACTGCACAGTTGGCATATCCTGGAGTCTTCATATTCTGCACTGTGGAGGCTGAATGTATTTGAAGTGTTCTATGCCCCTGATTCCTGCCTCAGTTCCCCAAACCCTGAAAATGCAGGTGATCACAGAAAAAACACTGCAACAAATAACCACTGAATTCCAGTAGGGACAGGGAATGACAGAAAGGGACAGGAAACTCAGAGACTTCCAATTTGTGTGCAGTTTGTACAAAGCGGGGGTTTGGGCTACATGGGTGCTGACAGAATGAGAAGGGGACATGAACTGTTCACTCTAAGGGACTCAGGACTCCTGGAGAAGGCCACGTTTGTTTGGAGGAATTGAGAGACTTCGTTTGTTCTCTGCCTTCCCTTTCACTTCTTGGAAAGGTCATCCAAAAAGCCGTCCTACACTTCCAAGCATGGGGGTAAGGTCCTCAGTGCAGAAGAGTAAAATAGAGTATTTGCGCTGTAAATTTTCTGTTATCTTATGCTCCTAAATTGTTTCTACTCCTCGTTAAGCCTGTGGCTTGCCAACTGACTTCCCTGTAACTTGTGGCCGATTAGCTCATGTGCCCAGTTTCCTTTACACTGCTCTGGGCAATTCTCTGCTCTCACAAGCAGAAGTATGGACAGAGCTGTAGCACAGTCACTTGCTAACCACATCGTTGTAAGCAAACAGATAGGACTGTGCACCCCCAATCTGAGTAACACCCTGATGTGGCGTTGGTTGAAGCTCTGCAGACTTGCTGATCGCACAGGCAAGGCAGGCTCTGAAGGGCAGAGGTGTAACATACATTCATCTGCATCTGGCATTATTGTACCCCTCTTCTGAGTGGGTGCCTCTGTTGACCTCTTTCATAAATCATTAATAAATGATACTTCTGAATAAATACTTTCTCTGTATCTTCTCCAGTACTAAGGATTAATTTTACATGGGTCTATGCATTTAGTCTGTTCTGCAGCAGCAACAGAAATTAATCTTTTGGCCAGATTGTAGGAATGATGTTCCACATTTATTACATATTATGACCTTTCTGGATGATACAAAGTCAAGTCTAGGGATCTGTCTTTAGTTCTATTTTTCTTCTCTAATGAATAATGAGTTATGGTGTATAGATGCCACTAATTCACATCCTTTTTTTGAGTTTAAAGATCATGATTAATGTTTTATATGAAGCAGGATGGTGAATAGGAGAGATCATTGACTTTTCAACCCTGGAATCACCCAAACACCGGTTTACATTCCAAATAAAATATTTGGTGGGTTTCACACCAGTCTTTACCAGCGCATATCACAATGTTGCTATTGGGAGAAACTGAATTTATTAAGGCAGTATATTTTAAAAATTGGCTCCAGCAACCACACAGCTGGCAACAAGGAAAAAATAATCTAAGGCAGCATGTAAAAAACTTGTTCTCTAGTTAGACTGTGAATTTTTCAATAACTGCCTCCAATAGACCACCCTATGACACTGATTGCAAACATATAAAGCCTGATTGTTTCAAAAGTCATGTAAATAAAATGTAGATGTTGAAATGCCAACCTCCCACTATTTGCCTCCAACCTTTTCTTTTCATCTCTTAATGCTTATTTTGCTTTTTTGTTTCTTGGTGTCCTTCCTCTCACTGTTTTCTTTCAGTACCACCCCCTCTTTTCCTCTCAGAACTGAGTGGAGCTTTAGCTTTAACAGCAGAATAGGAGCCAGCAGACACGAAAAGAAGCTGGGGCAGCAAATGCTGTGACCCCAGATCAGAACAGTGCAGGTTGTTTGTGTGCGCTCACAACTTCACGTGCCACATGCCTGGTACCAACCTGAGCAAACCAGTGTATCATTCAAATAGTAGTTGTGTGGCGTATGAGCCTAGCTCAGTGTGTTCTGTTGTGTAGCCATTCATTTTACAACTTGGAACTGTTAAAGATCTTCTTGTAATCTTTCACCTCATGCACCTTTGTTTCAAATAAAGAGAGCTTAATGATCTAAGAGAAAAAAAAACGGGGAAGTACAAAACACAACTGGGATGAAGAGGCTTTTATACTCTAGCAGTGTGTTTGTTGATTTTGAACGTGATGGTATAGAAGTGCTTCAAAGAGTATATGAAAATAACTGAAAAATGTTCTCTGACCTGAAAGCAACAATAAAAGTAACTTATTTTGAGCTGCTACAGTCAGTCATTGTTACACCACTACAATGAATCCTGTTGAAGTGGTCTGACAAAACAAAGGGTGTGCCAATTTTTTGCCTTGAGACCTGGGGGCATTTTGACTTGAGCTACTGCTAACGCCAGCCCACGGCAGCACAGTGCACCCTGACTGCTCTCTGCTTGCTGAAGCTTCCCAGACAAAACTCTGGAGAAACCCCCAATTCACACTGCTTGAAGGCTAGGAGACAGACGTGCAAACAACTGAGTGATTTTTGAGGCATCTCTTCCTGTCATCTTGGAAAACAGAATATTTGCACAAGGACAGGCTAAGCATTATTTGGAAAAGAACAAACTATGAAAATAGGAAAAATAGTAGACTAATTTAACATAATCACTGAAAAACCCAAGAAGTGCTCACTCCTACTTCCTTTTTTATAACATACTTTCTGTAAAAGATGCTTACTAAAAGATAATGTTGGTGTGAGGACAAGGCTATTTTAACAAAAGATACATGTAAAACAGCTGCAGCTCAAATACAGCTGTATGGCACAAATATGCAGTGAAACAGAATCTGTAAAATCCAGTACTGTGGGTCAAACATAGTTGTGACAAGCCACTGGTCTCACACTTCACAAGGCGAGCTGCAGTACAAGGTGAAACGGGATGCTTCTCAAGGATTTCTGCAGCTCCTGCTCCCAGTCCCTCTCTCCTTTAAATTATCTTCTGCAATAAAAATAAGTGTGTGTAGTATGGATATGTGCTTCTGCTTTTCATTTGTCATTTTTTTTGGCTATTGGGGTCAGTGACAAGTTCTTGTAAACATCTCTTGTTGTAGCTAATAAGGTGAAATGTAATGTTCCACAAAACCATAATTAACACTCCTTTTGAGAACAAAAAGGATGCATTTGTAAGATGTTTTTATTGCCTTACTACTTCATGTTACAAAAAAATGTCTTCCACAGCAAAGCACATGAAGAACAGGGATGACTACAAACCAAATCAGAAAGTAAATTATCTATGAAACCACTTACTGCAATGCAACAGGGAACAGCAATACAAGTTTCAAAACCGCTTTTCTTCCTCTGGAGAATGCAGAGCTTTTTTTTTTTTTTTTTCTTTGTTGGAACTCCCCACACAGGTCAAAGTACTCCACTACACCAAGATTTCATTTTTTTTCCTCCCAGAGAGACCTAAACATTGTCCCAAATAACACGTTTATTTTGTTGGAATAGAAGGATAAGCCTTGTCCTGAGAAAGACTTTGTCTTGCCAAGGCAATAGCTATGCAATGTGCTCTTCAGACGCTGGACAGAAAGACAAGAAGAACTTGGAACATAAAACTCTGGATCCCACACCACGACTACTTTTCAGATCTCTATTCCAATCAGTTTGTACTGACTTCCAAAAGCATAACTTCTCCAGGAACACAGCTAACATGAGCACTTTACTCAGATGCTTCAACAGAACTCCACAAATCTTACGTTCTGTCAGGCTGCCTTCTCTTAGAACCTCTGCAAAAAGGGATTCTGAAGTGAAAAAATGACCCATACTTTTATCTTTTGGTGTACAATAACATATTAAACAATACCTTCCTGTACCGCTGATGCTAAATGAAACCAAAGTGCAGCTAAAGTTACCCAAACTCCTGGATGTGCAGCCATCTCTTTGGCACCACAGTTTATCTGATGTCAGCACTTGCTTATAGGCAGAAGTGTTTATAGGCTGGCAAATTCTTGTTGTGAGGATCTGTTCACAGGCTAGCACAGCTTACAAAGGGAAAAATAATCCTTTTTCTTCCCTGTTCAGTATTTCTTTTAATGTTATGAAATAATAGACATTTCTTCCCTCTCTCTGCTCTCATTTAGTAAGGTGATAATGCTTCTGAAGTATTTAATAAATTCCATCCGAACATCTTCAGGATCTTCTTCTAAGTTGGAATGTATTAGTTTTAGCTTGTTCAGCGGGTAAGCTTTGAAGGTAAATGAAAAATTATTAGGTATATTCCTTTTATAAAAGAAATATTCACAATCAAGGTCATGGGACAGCTCATGCTGAAGTCAGTTGGAATTTGGTAGTATCCAACAGTATGGCACCCCAGATAACATGTAACACAGGAAGAAGAAATGCATCATAGCTTGTTAGCATTACAAACAAGTACAACTTGTTGCTAGATTAAATTCTTCAAACATTATTATTAAATGATAAAGTACTGGGTTTGATCTGGCATTCAGTTAGGCAGAATCAACAATTCCACACTGAATTGAATTTTACTATTGAAGTTATATAACATTCTTTTATCACTTCAAAATAATGGAATGTTATTGTTACATTAAATATGTGTCAATATATTAATACTTAGAATAAGTATGTATTTATTTGAATACTGCAACACGTTGCCTAGAGGAAGTGTGTGTTCCCATTTGTATAAACAGTCACAAATAATTTTGCAGTATATAAGGTACCTATGACTTATGTTAAGAGGAAGATCATTAGCCTTTTACTTCAAAGGGCTTCTGTTCTTTTGATTGATAGGCTTAAATGGCCTCAAAAGTATCAGCTAACAAGAGATAAAATTCAAAGTAAGAAACAAAACTAATAGTGATAGATGATGAAATAGGGCAAGAGTTCTAATTCCTGGCTCAGTGGGCATACCCACTGTGTGACCTTAGAGAAGTCACTCTAAACTTTTATGGCTTTTACTTTCCTTTTTGAGGAATATTGCTCATCTTCTAGATGACCTTTGCAACTCATTATTTCTGGTTTTGCAAAGCACTCCAGTATTCTTTGATTGGCAAATTTAAATGAAAAATGCAAGCCATAAAGTGTGAACAATTTTAAAGACACATAGATCAACAAAAAACTGAGTTACAGATGGAGTTTTCCATCTTCTTACCCAAAGACAGATCTTCTGTGTCCCCCGAACTGCCTGGCTTGTGATGTGCAACTAGGAGACACTGACTATCAAGCAGTGGCTGCTGCTGCACAAAACAGGAGTACCACATTTCAATTTCTTTCAGGTGACTGGGCAGCTCAGGATTGAAGATTATTATTACGCCATGAGAGTCCTTCATCAGAGCTGGCCAGCATGTTTCAAACCTTGAAAAACAGGTGCATGGGAAATGGTAAGATTGATCACTGGAAAACAGAAACATGCACCCAAGTTTTCTTCTTCCCTCCTCAAAAAACATTTCAGTACTTTTTCTTTATAACATTAGTAATCTTGCCAGTGATCTATCATATTCCAAATATTTCGACTTAACCTATTATGTTAGTTGCTGCCATGATTTGCTGACAATGTAGTATTTGGTCAAATGCTTATTTCAACTTTTTCCCTAAAACCGGACCTGTCCAGTTCTCAATTGTATCTTTTGGAAATTAAGGCTGCAATCTTATATACATTGTTTGAAATCCACTCACATAACTTCAAGGACATAAAGGCAATTACAGAGTGGGCCTCTGTCTTCTGTACCTGTTAGTTCATTCTAGGAGCTAAGGACTTTACTGTTATATGGAGTCCTTATTCAAAACAAGGCTCAGCATCAGCTGGGATCAAGGCAGAGTGAATCTTGTATCAGATGCTTCATAGTAGAAAGCTATAAAAAAATGTAATGACGTAAAGAGTCGGGAATATTCCTCATCCCAAAAAGATCATTGGTTTGAGGCCTTAAGTATAAATATCTTGTGTAAACAGAACTATTATGAGTTAGGCAACAACGATGCTGGCTTACTTTTGATCACCACTGCAATCCCACAACTCAAACCGACACCCCGCTCCCTTGCTGTTACTGTTCAAGTTTGGCTTCTCATATTCCAGGATCCTGTGAAAAGGAGCGGATGGACAATGTGACACCATTCCCCGCACCACCGCAACCACACAGCGGGACTTTCTGAGGGGCTGGCCGCTCACCTCACACCTTGCGTCGGGCTGTAGCTGCCAATCCCTTCTATGCTTTCCGAAACACAGTTCGCCAAGACCGATTT
>JAVJGJ010000001.1:103958552-103977138 GCA_035590215.1 Microhierax caerulescens
GGTGCGCTGCGATTGGCGTTGCCGCCGTCACGTGCCGTGGGGCGGGGCGCGCGCGGGCTGGGAGTCCTTCGGCCGCCGTGAGGTGGTGTCCCGCCAGCAGCCCCGCGGGGCCGGGGGAGGCCGCCGTGGGCCGCCGGGTCCCCGTTCCGCAGTCTCTCCGCACGGCTGCGTCCCCCGCCGCGGCTGCCCGGACTCGCCTCCTCACACACACGGGGCCCGTGGCGCGGGAGGTGGAAGTGGCCTCTCAGGTATCCTGGGGGTGGGTTCGCCCCGGGCCCCGCCTGAGGGAGCTGGTGCTGTTGCTGTGGCGGCGGCGGGGTCGGGCCCTGTGCGCACCCAGGGCTCCGGCACGCTGCCCGCAGAGGGGTTTGAGGCGCCTCTACGGCCTTCAGCCCATGGCAGTGTGCCCTGAGGGGACCCCTTTCCTTTGTGTCCGTCGGGCGGGGCTGGGGCGGACCGCCCTGCCTGCACGGCTTTGGGGAGGAGGTGTCCCTCCGCCTTGGCCTTTATGTCCTCCGAAAAGCAAGTCAGGCTAACTGAAAGCAAGAGTCAGGCTAAGGGTACCAGACACCCTCACCAGCCATGCTCGTGCGCTGCTCTGGTGTCCCTCGCCAGCCCCCGCAGTGCTGTCCTTGCCTGAAGTTTCACTGCGGTTTTAGCTGCAGATGCTCCTGCACGGATGATGAAGCAAGCTCTTGGAAGTTTCTTATGAAGGCTTGTTAGGGGAAGCAGGAGGCTTTTTTAAAGTGCAGCTTCTAAGAAAAAAACCAAACCATCTGGCAGACAGATGTGCTACTTCAGAGCTGTTTAGTGCCCAGGTACAATAGCAGTTTTAGACGAGCTTTCAAATAGGGCCTCTAGGCGCTACCATAATGTAAATGTTTATTACTAGTACTACTAATAAACGTGAACCAGAATTGCTCTGCTCTCACTGAGAGGGTAGAGCCTTCGCTATCACACTGTAGACTTCCTTGCTGTTTCAGTCCTTATTTAGGGAGAGTTCAGGATGGACCAGTGTGGCAGTGGCATCACATCATTCACACAGTGTTTTAAACTCAAGACAACCTTTTGTTTTCAGGTTGGTGGGACAAAGACAATGAAAAAACATTAGTTGCACCTAGCCCCAAATTTGAATCTGCTGTACCAGACTGGATGTGTATTTTTTGTTTGTGAAGATCCACATGTGATTCAGGAACAAGTTCACAATGAACTGGGACAACTCATAGTTAATTTTTTTCTGCAGCTATGTTGTTTTCCTTATTTCAGACTTAGGAATGTCCAAAGAAAAGACAGAAAGGGTGACCCAGAGAGAAGAAATTAGGACAGCCTCTCTTATTAGCTGGCACATGTTATTAGCTGCCACTAGCACATGAAGAAAAATGTGTTATAAAGGGTCCTATTGTGGACAGCAGCACAGAAGGGGGTGGGGGTGTAGGGTAAGGGGTAACCGAAACTGGGTAGAACTGGCTGTTTGTGCAGCTGCCCAGAAAGCAATTAGGATTAATTTTTAGATGAAGTGTCAGATAGAGTCTGTGTGTGTTTATATTAGCCACTGAAGAATAAGGAGAGCACTGCTGACTAGGGCTGCAATTTTGGGATTTATCCATGTGATTTAGAGTTTGAAGTCACTTAAGAAACTGAGAATTAAGCTTCCAAGCCACTTAGGATGATATTTTCAAAGGCATCTAAGTCAAGTACATTTGATGTTATCAGCATCTGCCTTAGGCATATGGGTAAAGTTACATTAGTTACTGATGTATTGTTTGCTGAGAGTACATTTTGTTTCACTTAGTTAAAACTCTTTGTTAGACTGCAGCAGAGAGGAAACTTCAGCAGTAAGCGAACTACTTCCAGACAATACTGGTAATGGTCTGTATGTCTTGCATTTATTAAATGGGTAGTTTTCCACCATAATGTTTTGGTAGCAAGCAAAAATTATCATCTCCAGATGATTCTCCATGGACATATCCTCCTTTTTCCTTCAAAAGCCAAAAGCAACTGCAGCTATCAATAATATTTCAATAAAAGTATTCTTCGCTCTAGAAATGTCTGTGAGAACTTAGGCTATGAGACACAATGATTGCCGTGTCGAGATGTGATGCTTGTTGCCTGAATTGCAGATAACAGGACTTTGCCTCTAAGTTAGAGGCCCACAAGTTTTACTGGAAGCAGCAGTAAAATGTAGTGCCAGTCACCTTTCAGATAGCCCTTTAGCACTTGCAAATCATTCAGTCTTTTGGAGAACAGTATTGTAAGTTTGCATTATATTTCATTTAATGTGGCATATAAAAAATTTCCAATGAAAACAACTCAAAACATCTTTCATAAGATTTTGTGGCTCAGTACTGGTACTTTGCTTAATGTACTGTAACACTGTTTCCAAACTTTGGAACACATACCCTACAGCACTCAAATCAAGTTGTGTCTGAAAATAATGCCTTGGTTAGAAGTACAACCACATGGCAAGACTTACCATGAGAATGAGTGCTCTTCCTGTTCATTGTGTGTTGCATGATATTTATTGTGTGTGTGTGGAAACAGCTTTCTAGCGGGTGCAGGCAGAGACTTACATTACATTCTCTGCTTATGCTGGTTCATTTGGGGGCAAGGCATAGAATACAAGAACTGAAAGGAAGAAACACCTGGTTTAGTGCACCAAAGCCTGCAAGAGAAAAAAATCAATATTGTTGTGAACTTGAAGCTTGTTGCTTAAGAAGCTCAGAGAAGGGATATGTCTCTGAGGTTCAAAGCCCAGTTGATTAAGTAAATGATGAATCTGTGGATGAAGTGTGGCTGTCCTCTGGATTAAGTTTCGTAGAGCTATGAAAGAGGACCAAACAGAAACAGGACATTAAGGTGCATTTGACAGGGGAGGGGTGGAATGCTGCTCTTTATCGTGGTCTGTTTCACTTAAAAGTGGCTGCTAAGGAGGGGTAAGCACTCAGTCCATTCTTTCTCAGAAAACCTATTCTGGAAACAACAGGAAAAGCTCATGCAAAACCTGTTGCTTGGTTCATGCCAATAGAATGTCAAGGACTACAGCTCTGATTTATCTGTGGTCTCAAAAAAAAAAGCCTTCCCAGAGGAGACAAGGATCTTTATTTCCATTTTATAGATGGAGAAACAAATGCAGAGAAAGGTTAAATGACTTGCCTGAGGAACCCACCTGGCTGACAGCAAATCTAAGATTAATTAAAATGCCTCTAAAGTTTCAGTGCAGGCTGTGGTCAGTCACAGAGGAGGCAGGGAGACAGACGACTCAACAGCCCATGTATTTTCCTGACCAGCGGACATGATCTCAGTGACACCTTAAGCGACCTGATACTCCCTATGTACCTTCATCGAACTCAGTGGAAGTTCCCAAGGGATGAATTTGACTTGCTCCATTTATGCAGTGATGTATAAACAAAACAAAAGGAGCAGCAGTCTGCCTCCATCACACACACACACGCTCCCCAAGGAAACACACCAAAGTGCTCTGATTTTGGGGTTACAATACATGAATCCTGAAGTGGCATTACTTACTACGGTTTTAATCTTAAGGTACAGCTGCAGATGGTCTCTCTGATAGATGTTTCGCTTATTCTAAAGTGGTTGCTCTGATCACATTCTGTGGAGCAACAGTAACACCTAGTGGCTAAATGCGCCAGTCCATCCCCTCCTTCCGTTCAAGAAATACGACTTGGAGGGGACCTGGTGTGATTGACAGTTTTGATTTGCAAGGCCAACACTTAGGATCTCCAGGGATTTGCCATTTTCCTTTCAAACCCCCACCACATTCTGTTTTCTATTAAAAGTGGTAGATGAAATATGAAACTCTTCCTCCCACCTCCCAGCCCCCTTCACTTTTCTGGCTCATGCAGGAGGTTGTTCCAGTCCATCTTGATCTGTAGGTGGGTGGGCTGTGAGTGGCCGAGCCTACTGCTTCCAGCTTGGAGCACTCAGATTTCTGTAAGGAATCCAAGCTTTTTTCTTTTTCTTTTTTTGTCTGAAAAGGATCAAGCAGATCATCTGATGGAGGTTGGCGACCTCAGTGCATTTGATAATGTAGTGTTAACTTGCCTGCGTTAAGGCAGACCAAACCAATCTGTTCCAAGATGTACCACTTCTTAAGATGTGGTATGCAGGATTGTTTGCCATGATCTACTGGGACTGCTAATTCATCAGAGAGGGACCCCCTAGAAAAATAGCATTTGGGAGGAAGAACCCACAGATGTTTACTGTGTTAGCAGGAGAGCCCTTCAGAGGGTCTTCTCTTTACCTCACAGGGGAAAGTTTCAATTTTTCCAAGGAAGAAAAACATTAAGCAAAAGTATTTCTGCTAGAGAAATTTACATTTGTAAATAGAACCTCATCTCTCTTGGGAATTACAGTACTGAGACATTATGGTCTCGTCATATTCATGCTGTCTAATTTTAGGCTTTTGGTTTAGGTATTCTGAATTACCCGTTGGAAGCATCTATTTAGGAGATCTTCATTGCCTGTTGACAGAGCCTGGACTCTTAATGTAGGCTGTGGATGCATGCTGTTTTACATAGGACATAAACTTGTATCACCACCCACTACCAAAAAGAAGTAGTATTGTCGCCATTCACATCCCCGGCTATCTGCCTAGCTTCCTTCCAACTACCTGTTTAAATGGAACTGATTAAATTGCAAACTAATTTGATGCCTCTGGGGGGGGGAAAGTCTCCCTGAACCTATTCACTGCACAAAAACCTGGTGCTAACAGGAAGAAGGTAATGAGGACCAGTGGGGACATAGCCAAGTGGGACAAGGATGGGACCATTTCTTTCAGTTACTGTGCAGATGTACACTGAATTGAAGTGTGCATATAGTCCTGTCATTAGTCAAACCTCTTAGATTTGGTGTTCTCAATACCTGTTTGTAAGAGCAGTCAGAGAAATGCAGCCTGATGGTGAGAAATTAGAACTGTTGTGCTGGGATGTGTTTGGCATCCTTTACACTTAGAAGAGAGCATGGCAGCCTTGCTGGGCTGTGCAAAGAACCTTTTTTAATTGTTGGTAAAAATTATTTCATAGGTGGTAGACCAGAAGGTACTGGAACAAGGCAATCAAAGGATAGTTGTTACTGGTGATTCACAAGGGCTCACAGAACCTTTTCTATTAGACCCGTATGCTTTTTGTTTTGAATATAAAATTTCAAAGTAAGTTTTGTTTCTTACTGACAGCTGTGGTGTCTGCGCCCCTGTTGGTCTGGAAAGAGCCTGCATTTATTAACATCCTCTGATCTATTTATACACTCAAGGCCAGACCCTCAATGACTTCATAGAAAGCAAGCAAAAAACTGGACTGTCTTTAGAGGGACTGCCATGTGGTCCTATAGGAGAGGAGATCCTACTGACAGGAAGATTTTGTTTTCTCTCATTTTCATCCTCTGGTTTGACTTACGTGTTACTTTCGAGTTTATGGCCAAACACAGGACTTCCTTAACCCTGTGGTCCTTCCAGGGATTATGTTTCAGCTAACATCCTGGGCCAAATCAGCTGTCTTTTCACATGTCTCACATTCATTTTCATTTAAGGCTTTATTACCTCTTGGCAGTATGCCATTATAGACAACAGATTTATACTAGTAATTAGTATGTTTTGAGGAGTCTGGGACAAGATCTCAAATCCTTGCTTCTTTGCTGAGGCACCTGATTACAGTGATGAATGCTTAACTCTGCAGCCTCAGCTTAAAAATCCACAGCCTTGATAATTTTGCCTTAATTCCCTTTGAAACCGTGGAAAAGTAGTACCTTAGTTTCCAATGCTTGGCTCACTTGAAAGTGAGTCCTCACTTGAAAGGTCCTCCTTAGTATCTTACGGCTACAAGTGCACATATATGTGAGACTGGCACTTGGACTGAATGTGGCCTGCCACTGTGGACGTGCTGCAATTGAAGATCCTTGCATTTCTGCAGGTGGGGGTAGAGTTGAGCGTGTTGTACTATGAATTTTAAACACCATGAGGAATGTCTTGGAAATATAAAAAGCAAAGTAGGCTGAGTACTGTAAAAGAGTTCATATTTAGTATAGATAGTTGATCATGTACTGTTAACTGGTTCTTTATTTTACTGTTCTTCAATAATTTGAGAACTTAAATCTTCTACTTTTGGCTTGGCTAGTGATGTTGTCTTGATGTGGGTTATAAAAATACTATGCTTCACCTAAGCACAGGTTGTTATAGTTTTCATCTTAATTAGCAAGCTCCAGATTTAGATGGATTAATACAATCACTCTTTCTTTCTTTTGCTGTAGAAGTTCAGAAGTATAATCTGTCACTTGTGAGAACATAAAGAATTGGACTGGAAGCATTCCAGACTCTTTACTGTAAGTGTTCAAAGATTTAATGGAGTCCTCAGTCATAAAATCTTTAATTTGAACTAGACCTTTATATTCTCCATTCTTAAATTCACTATTTTTACATCCAGGGGATTTCCTGTTATCCAAGTATGTACGGAGGCCCTTTATTTCCCTCTGTGTGTGTTTTTTAATTCAAATCAAATGTAAATGTCAGTGGTTGATTGCACTTAACCTCCTTAGGTTCATATTTCATATTTAATTGCATTACATTTTAAGGTTCAAGGCTATATATTTAATGTTGTTAATAGCACACCATATTTTAATGAGGCTGTTATCTTCTGCAAATGTATACAGAACAATGGAGATTGATTATACAGGATCTTTCAAAGAAACTGTATCTCAAAGCCATTTAAAATGAATAAACACAGTGGAGAGTTTCAGTTAATGTAGTTTTTTAACTAACACATCTTCAAAACGAAGGAAATGAATGGTTGGGTTATCAAGACTGTTTGCTCTCCTCTTCCCCAGCCATACACTGCACCTCAGTGGGTCGCTAGCCTTAACTGCAGTGTGCCAGGGCATATGTTACAAGCCGTGGGTGTTCTCAGAGATGGTCCAGGATCACAGCACTGCTTTTTCCAAAGCCCACTTACCTCCTCTGTAGCTGGCCAGACTCCCTCTTTGCCCAGCCTACAGCTCAGCTCTGTAAATCTATTGTCAGTCAGTTCAGGGAAGGCTCGGAACATGGGAAATAATTATCTAATTTTCTTGAGACATCTAAAAAAGGGCAAGTATTACCTAGAGATAATGTACAGAAAATCTGGGACAAATCTACTGTGCTCTGCTAGAAAGCCAGCCAGCTGAACACCTGTTTTCAATGCAAAATAGTGCATCACCCTACAGTTGGGGCACTGTGCTGGGTTTTTCACAACAATCTTGAATACTCAAGATGTGAATTGAGCCAAAACATGTTTTGCTGTTAGCCAGTTCTTTCCAGGCACACAGTGAAGCTGGTAGTCTTGTCCTAACATTCCATCACATACCAGAAATCTCCATAGTCTGGTCAAAAGCTTTTTTTTTTTTTTTTTTTTTTTATTTCTTTAGCACCAACAAAGCTATTGCCTGGTGCATTGTTTTTCTTTTCTCTTTTTTTTCTTTCTTGAGCAACAATCAGTTTAAACATTTCCTAGTATCTTGCAAACTTTGTAATTTCCTTTCTGCCAAAAAAAGAACAATTTATATCTCTCTTTAGGTTATGTCTCATCTTTCTTCTTTTTTTTTTTTTCTTCTCTGCTTTCATTATTTTAGCATTTATACCATATCATTTTTATTCCATGTCTATTATCCTTACAATAACCATGATACAGAACAAAGCACTAAACCCTGTGTTATAAAGGGAGGCTCTGAGAGATTGCCTGATGGCTGTGGTAGGTCAGAGAGTTCAACCAGATTCTTTCTGGGTGTAGACTGACAGCCCATGTATCCTTCCTGTCTGAGACCCAGTGGCATGAGGGGTTGTGAGCCAGTGTAATCCAAAAGGATTATTTGGGGACTGCTTTTGCATCTGTAGAGAGACTGATCTCCCTTAGGCAGAAAACAGAGATGAAGAGCATTTCTTGTGGTGAAAGAGAGATTGGTGTTCTATGTGAGGAGCTGGATATCTGCAAAGTATAATTTAGTAGACATTTAGAAATGGAAGCGAGGAGTGGGGGAGGGGTGGGAGGAAATTTGCATACAACCAGTTCAAGAAGGTGCTCAGACTAAGCCTGTTTGGCAAAACCTCCCAGAGGTCCTGGGAGAGGGGTAGATTTTGGATACCAAGCCCACTAAGTGTATCCATTGGTGACAGTCAAGTATACTGTGAACACCTAAGCTAGCATTAGTGTACATGTGCATAGCCAAGAAATACTTGGATCCAATTGCCTTGCAGTGACTTTAGCTTTTAATGCCTACAATGATTCTTTCATATTTAGCACCTTAGCTGCCTTTTTATTGCTTCCATGGAGGAATCTATGAGATTCAGGTAGAGTCAGCTAAAGAGTAAAACAGTGCCACTGAATGGTGTTGGAGTTTATGTACATGATTGCTCCCCTTAGAATGAATAGAGCAAAATGTTCATAAATGTAAATTGATAAATCTGGAGAATATTCTCTTTAAATAATCCCCAGAGCTCTCAGCCTAGCACACAGCTGTAGAAAAAAGACCCCAACAACTGAATAGGATGTTGGGTTGCTTTACATTACAAACAGAGTATATATCAAAAAGGTGTTATTGTTATTACATAAAACACTGGTGAGTTCTTGTTCAGAGTGCTCTTTTCAGTACTTCTCACTCTGCCTAAGAAGGATATGATTAAGGGGATAAGGCGGGGAAAATGAGAATAATACTGTGCCTTTCAGCTCTGAGTTATAAAGCAAGACTGAGGAGCTTTGGTATTGGTATTGTCTTGTTTAAAAAGAGATTTTGCTATGATTTAAAATGATTTTAAAATAATGAAGGGGATTAATCACATTGAAACAGACAAAGTCTATGAAAGCAAGGAGGCTTAATGTGAAAAATAGGAACTTGGGAAAATAATGAAGACAGAGAAGGGAGAGGCTCATGTGAATGCTTCAAGAAATATGTAATGTCAGTTATCAGTGGGGTCCCATGAATCTAGATGCACAGTGCTTTAGAGCAGAATAAGGAGAAGACAGAACTGTGAGGAAAATACAGGGATGGAAGTTGGATTGTGGTGGACTGTTTACTGGTAACAGACGGTGAAACCCATGCCAGAGCAGGCTCTGGGAAACACCTGCAGCAAGGAGGAAACAGAAGGTCCTGCAGCCTGTCTGGTAAGAGCCAGCACAGGCAAAGATGGTGCAGGAAGGCAGAGTGGCAAGAAGTTTGCAGTGGAAAAACAGGTAGCTGGCAGGTAAAGAGTCTGTGGTACAAGGTAGAGGAGAGAAGAAGGAGAACATGTATGGCTGCTATTACTCCACCTTAACTGCAGACACCTAAGGTGAAAATACTGGAGGCAAGATCTTAGCTGGGCAGAATCATGCCATGGAGGTGGTGGTCCCTGTACAATGGCTGCAATGCAGTGATTTTCGGCTTGCAGCCCACAAACTTTTGAAGGACCATAGCCAACTTCTAGGGGGCCTGTGAAAGCCAGCTAAGAAAAGCAGACTATTGTGGTCAGGCCTCATTGTCATGGCCCACAGGGAAGGTTCCTAGGAGATCTGAAAAAAATCAATAAAAGATGGAAAAATATGGATAGAACATACGGATTTCCTGTGTGGAAGAAAAAGGACTCCAGCCTCCCCACTTGTACCCCCCAGTTCTTCTGTTCCTTGACTCCACAGGGTGGGTGGCACAGCCTCTGGTGTGTGCAGGAGCTGGCGAGAGGGTGTTTATTTCCATAAATCCTTCCTTATCTGTTTTGTGTGCCTTTACTTGTGTATTTTGTCAGGAAGGGGGTGAGCCCACTCCCTTTTATGTGACTTGCATGATACCAAAAGGGAACTCTGACTCTCTTTCACATTGGCCTGCTCAAGTCAGGCAACTCGGATCCATGGGGAGATTGAGGGAAGAAGGAGAATTTCAGGTCCAGAGTTCAAAACTGAGACATTCTTTGGTCATGAAAGTCTTTGCTTCCCTGAGATCCAGAAAGAATCCGTGACTCAGGATGGATTTTTGTTTAGATACCATTGAATACCACTCCATATCCTATGGAGTCCTCAGTGACTCCATTGAAAAACGGCAGCCTGGTATCTGGTAGCTCCTTCCACTGCATGTAATAAAGTACTTTGTTTTGTTGTAGGAGTTCAAGACTGTCTGTGGTCTGGAGAATTTATAAGTTCAGTGTTTATGTCCTGTACAGCATCAAGCAAGGAGGCAGCCCTCAGTGACTGAATAATGTTTAATGAACAGTTAATGAACAGGAACATAGTTTGAAGATACAGACATGGAGACACACTTCCCAGTGTTTTCTTTAGTGACCTCAGTGATGGGAGAGGGAGCATGCTTATTAAATCTGTAGATGAGGCAAAGCTGGAAACGATTGCAAGAACACTGGAAGGCAGGATTAAAATGTCAAGTGATCTTGACAAATTGGTGATGTGATCTGAATAAAATAAGATGAAACTCATTAAGGACAACTGCGGGGCACTATGCTTTGGCAGGAATCATTTTGACTGGCAAATACAGAATGGGGAAAGTCAGGCTAGCAGTGCTGCAGAAAAGGTAGAGCATCCCAAACTAAACATGGATGTACAGTCAAAAAGGCATATCCTCAGCAGGGCAGAGGTATTGCACAGACATATAGGTTATGGGTACCACCTATGAGATAAACGTAGAGCAGGCAGGAAGTCTAGAGGAGAATACCAAAAAAGATCAGAACTATGTAACATGTGACCTACAGGGAAAGTCTGAAGAAGATGTCATTGTTTTGCTTCTAGAAGGCAAGGGAAGGTGTTAAAACATTTTTAAAAGTACTTTGAGGAAATAAAATTTTGTTTAAAGACAGGAGGAATATTTTCTACATCCATAATGGAGAAAGTAAGACATTAAGAGCTTAAATTGCAACGAAACCGACTGAGGTTGGATGTTAAGAAAAACTACCAGCACAGGGCGCAAAGTATTGGAACATGTTTTCAGATGAGCACAGGGAGTTTCTGTCTTGAGGTCTTCCAGAACAAGGCAGAAAAGTTTGTGCCAGCAACAATCTATGTATAATAGATCCTGCCTTCTACCAGGGAGAAGGGAGAGGGATTAGATAACCCTTGCAGTCCTTCCTGGCTACTTCTGAATGTGCTTGTACTCTGGCAGGTTTGAGTGCAATACACCTGGTGATATATGTGCCTTGGCTTTATCACACCTGTGCGAACCCCTGCTTTATTGCGTTCTTGGTGAGTCTGGTGGATCAAAGCTATGTCCACAAACTCCCTGTGCTGGTGCAGATCAGTGTGTCAGTGCATGTCCAATTGGGAGAATTTTTGCCTGACATCAAAGGTGACATAAACTGTTTTTCCCAGGACACAAAAATGCTCAGATTATGTGTAATTCCACCAAATTTAGTCATTGTTTTGTTAATCTGTTGAGTCATCACATTTTCTATCTGCTGAATTATGTTTCAATCTAAGTTATTTTATCCAGTATATTACTTTATAATACCCACAGAAGTGCTTCTCTCAGGCAAAGTTCTCACCTAAGGTCAATTAATTTTGCCAGAGTCATAACTTCTGGATCATTTCTTGTGCTTCATACAATATCACTGTCTGTCATGTTTACTGTATGTGAAAGTGCTGGTGTCAGTGTGACATTTTTTCAGTTCTATTCCCTTTTGAGTTCAAATTGATTGTGATTTGATTATTCCAGGTCAAATTCAAGACATGCTCATGCACTAGCTGTCTCCTAGCTTAAAAAAAAACCACCACAATCCCCTAAAATTTTCAGTTTGGCTCAGGTTTGGTTTGATTCCCCAGTAATAGATGTGTTACAATAAACTTGGTAATCTTATAATTTAATTTATAATAGAGGTCTTGATCTCTTACTGTTACTAACCTCTTATCCATCTCTTAAAATTTTCCAAGGTTATTTGATGGCTTTGTTATATCACAATGAAATAATCTAGGCATTTTAGGAAGCTAGAAAGGGTTTATCCAAATTATTTTTGGGTTTAGATGGTCTTATCAATGACTTCATTCTAACTTCAAAAGGATACTTCATAATTCTAAAGCTCCACGAGGTTTTATCAACTAGAACAAAGCTGCTTTTCCTTTGGTCTCTTCTTAGTAGCCACGTGAAAAGTGCACTCACAAAATCCAAGGGATGGGTGTTCCAAAATTTGTTTGCCATGATTCTAACATTGTGACTCTTCTTTTTCAGCTAACTACTGACTTTTGTAATACCGTAAGCAGTGCTGAACAGTTGTGATGGCATTGCAGTTCTGGAGCTGGACTCTGCTTACATGTATGACAGTGCTTTTCTACCTTTTTGAGCCTCCTTTCAAACTGAAAACCTTGTAGAAAACAAATCCCTCTTCTGCTGTATCATTCCAGTTTTTTTCCTTTGCAACTGTACAAAAATCAGACTAAACTTTGAATGTTCCTTTTACTGTCTGTATTTCCCCCCACTTCATTTATTGGCTGGCTTGTAGGCAGTGTAAATGTTTAAAGAAATTACAGATGTTTTCACAGATCAGTTTCTGATACCTTATGTCTCAGGTATGCCCAGTGGACGAGGAAGCTGAAAAATACTCCAGACCATGTGAAACCCCATGGGCCCACACATGTCCAGTGGATTAGTCTTCTGACATGACAGTGTAAGGCTGTCACTTGCGAGGAAGGTGAGCAGTGCGTGGGAGGAAGGCCCTCCAAGGTCTGCTTTTTCATGATAGCAAAGTCAGTAGGGCTGGTAAATTGAAAACCTGGCCCTTGCCTCTTTACTATTTCCCCACATGCTTCCATGTGTTGTGGCTTTCCAGTATGCACCCTACCTCTTCCATCTTGAACTGAATTGGTGAAATACATCCAAATAATTTATTTAGCGGTGATCACCTGGGCAACTCTTTAATGAACAAGCTTATGCACAGGCATAAAAAGTGTAGCTTTATATTTTGAAATATATTACATCTGGTTTATAAGAATAGGACTGTTCAGATTTCAAGGGTTCTCTTCTCAAAGCTAGTCCCTCTGATAAATTGAATGGATTATGTTTTTGTTGGCTCTCTTTGTTACCTCCATCACTGTGTTTCCAATTTATCAACATAGTTTTGAGAAATTGTTAGAGTATGTTGCACTCGTAAGCACCGTGGGGAGAAAAAATATTCATTTATTACTGCTATTGTGTTTGATTATATTATACATATCCAAAGGACTAAAATGAAATGTCATCTTTAATTCTCCCCTTACAGTAGACAATATCACCCTTTCTTCCCTCTTTCCAAAAACAGCTTGGAAGTTAATTCTTCATTTTCATTTTAAATTAGCCATACAGAGTAGAAGCAAGTGTGCATTAGGGACAGGGCAGAAGTAATGGGAGCTGGAGATCTGAGCTCTATTTCTGGCTCTGCCTTTAGCTCTTTGCAGTCTTGAGCAAAGTCATTTGACCTCTGGTCTCCAGTCTCAGTTTGTGAAATAGGAAGAACATTAGCTTCCTACAGATGTCTCTAATAATTTGCCAGAATCATGTCTTGTCTAATCACCTGTGTTTAATATCTCCAAGGGTCTTGCAAAGTCAGTGAAGGCTGAAGGAGGAAATTTTGCATACAACCGAAAATGAAGTGCTCTTGAACAGTTAAGACTTGAAGACTATGAAGAGCTTCTGAAGGGGCTAACCCAAACCAGGAGAATGGGTCAGAAAGCCACTGGTGCCGTTCAGCACTGTTAAACACCAGTAAATGATCTATCCTAGCCTGTCAGGAGAGGGAACTTGGTGTGTTTGAGACAAAAGGCTGAACCAGGCCCTCAGCATACAGTCTGAAGCTGCAATAAACTGCCAGGTGTGGGGGTCCAGCTGCACCCAGTTTGGCTTTACACACGCAGGTGAGGATGATCACCCAGATTAAAGGGCAGGGCAGCCTCAGAGAACAGTCTAGAGTTTTGTGTGTGCTGTAGCTTCTGACTGGTTTCTTAGGAGCTAAGGGTGAATTTGAGGCAGTTTGTAGCCCTACTGAGAGGGGAGGCCAGAGAGTAGGTTGAGCAGAGAGTTTTCTGAGGACTGACTCTGAGAAAAATGGCTGTGTATCTG
Source organism: Microhierax caerulescens (assembly GCA_035590215.1). Taxonomy (NCBI): domain Eukaryota; kingdom Metazoa; phylum Chordata; class Aves; order Falconiformes; family Falconidae; genus Microhierax; species Microhierax caerulescens. The sequence continues at coordinate 103,972,590 of JAVJGJ010000001.1, forward strand.
AACATCCTAGGGTGAGTTGCTGGAGTTATGTGTTTCCTTGGGGGTGGAAGAGGGAAGGGAAAACAAGATGTTTCCCTTTGTGTGGGTGAAGGAAGACTGAAGGGAAGGGTGCTCAGGCTGAGTTGAGCCAGGGCTGTGGACAGAGGGCCCCGTTATGTCCCAGCTCTAGGCACTGAGGGCTTTTTGTAAATAAATAATGACTGTTTCTAAGCAGGCTTGGTGGCCCAGTGCTGCTGGGCCGGACCTTCTGAGCTCCCTTTGAGCCCAGAGTGTTGATCCATTGTATGCTCCAGCTTCAGGTCTGGGACATGCTGGGGGTGCCTGTGGGGCAACCCCAGGGGGGCTGCAGTGCAGACTGCACCTCTGCTTTCTTGTGTGATTTGCTCTAGTGATTAGTGACGGTGGCTGTTTAAAAACCTGGTGCCTCATTTGTAGTCTAAACTTGTCTGGTTACAGGCTCCAGCCAGGGGCTATTTATCTCTGTGTGCAGGCTCTGGAGGTGGGCACCATGGGGGAAGGTGCTTACCCATGGGTGGGGGATAAACCTAGCCATTTTCTCAGTATCTTGCAGGAATTGTTTTCCAGCTGTGGCACCTTGCAGGCATTGTGTTGCTTCTGAGGGAAAGAGGTCTCTGCCTTCGCAGAGCCCCACGGGGAAGTCTAGGCCCCTAGGGTACTCCAGGAAGAGACTTGATTTCCATGGTAAATCAGAGCTCTCTTTGGCTGGCCACACAAACAGCAAAAGTGCAGAGAGGGTATTGTGAGCTTGCAAAATCTGAGGGTAAAAAGGAACCTTGGAAGACTGTTGTGTCATCTCAAGAATTAAATCCCTCCTTGTGGTGTTTGGTTCAGAGGAGTTGCTTGCCCAGCCAGTGAGCTGTAACAGCCCAGGTTCCTCTGGAGCTGGGAAGAGGACAGTGAAAGGCCAGCAAATGGGGTCTGTGACACTGTCACCAAATGGGGGATGTACAAGGGTTTTAAACATAAACTTAGCTGCTGCACAGAGAGGGAGCCTTGCTGCTGGCATCCTTTTTAGGGTACCGCCTTTGTGAAGTATCCATATCCTTCCATGACTGCAAAAACGTTCCTCCTGCTTGGAGCTGACTGTGCAGTTCTCTAAGCCTGGGGCCATCCTGGGTGCTAGGCAGGGGGCATCTACACGAGGTGGTGGTAAGGGAGTGCTTATGCACAGTGCCAAAACGAGCAGGATGCACATACTGAAGCAGAGAATGTTTTACTGGTTACCTTATGAATGAAGCATCTAAAAAAATATTTATTTCCTACTTTATCTGTGTAAGTTCTGCAGTGCAAATGTGGCAGCAGGCACCAGCTTTTGGATGTTTGGGCTGCCCTGCTGAAGTGCATGCAGCGTGTTCCCCTCGAAGTGGTTCCCGGTTAGCTGGGGGGGCACAGGGCCTTGTGACCGGTGTGGGTGATGGCTGGGGCTCGGAGCTTCGCCGGGCCTTCCCGCGGGGATGCTGCCCGCCCTGCCCAGGTGGGAGCGCGCATTCCCGGCCTGTGCCGTGCCGGTGCGGGACCGCGCCTCGCCGGCCCCGGGGTGCCCGGCCGCTCTCCCCGACGGGGAGCCCCTTCGCAGCGGGGTCTGCTGCGAGGCCTGGCAAGGGTTAACGCCGAAACCCCACGCCCCCTTTGACGGAGTCGGACCAACCTCGCCAAATTTGAAAAGGCATCCGGGGCTGAGTGTGCGCCCTGGGCGCAAAGAGTCGCGCTGGCCCCGGACCCCCTGCGCGGGCAGCAGCCGCCGCCGCCGCCCGGGCTGGGCTTGCCGAGGGCCGGGGCTTCCCTTCGGGAGCCGGAGCGGCGGTCCCTGTGTCCCGGGCACCCCTGCCTCGCGGGCCCCGCTCCCGGGGACACCTCTGCGCTGTGGGATCCCGCGGTGACCCCGGCCCGGCGAGGCACGGTGGGGCCCCGCGCCTGCCGTGTCGTGTGAGAGGAAAAGGGGGGCGGGAGGAAAGCCCCGGGCTTGCAAAAATGCAGTTCGCTCTGTTCTTGTCCTGGTGCTGCTGCCTGCATGGATGCGCGCTAGGGACGGGCTTCCTCTATCAATTCCCAGCATCAACCCTGCAGCACAACTACCCCGAGCAGAGCTCGGGCTCGCCGGGCAGCGGCTTCGCCAGTCGCCGGTGAGTAAGACCGAGTCCGCCGCCTCGGTGAGGAGGCTGGGTCCCGCCGGTGGTCCCGTGGGGAGCGACGGGCACGGTACAGCCGCGGGCAGCCATCCCCGTGGAGGGTGCGAGGGGCTTGCCGGGCTGGGCTGTCCTCATCCTAAGTGGGGTGGGGGAGGCGCCCTACCTGCCCGCACCAGTGTCCCTCTTTGGGGAATCGAGGAGCTGAGCTTTGGCAACTGAAACCCGCAGGCTCTCCCCTTCTTGCCCCTGCGGCCCGTCGGGGAGGGGAAGGTGGCTCTGCCGGGTCCGCGGGGCAGCGTGTCCCGGTGCAGTGCGCAGCCAGAGCCGTAAAACCTCCCGAACCGGGACACTGGTGATGCCGGCAGAGGGAACTGTTATAGCCCTCGGCTGTGAGGAAAAACTTGTTCAGCTCAACAAAGGAGAGACCTTAATTACAGATCTCTAGTCAAGAGCTGCAGCTTTCAAATAGCTGTTTAAAACCAAACCTCCCACTCTTCTCCTCTCCCCTCCACCCCAAACCAATTTCTTAAAACTTAATGTAAATCAGTTTTGATTTACTGTATCTTGCTGCTTCAGTAGAGCAAACAATTTAGGCTTCTCCCCCTCCCCTCTGTTTTCTCTGGGTATTTCTCTAGAGGTGAAACAGCTGTTCAGATGAATGAGCTGCACTGTATAAAGTGAGAGCGTGGCTTAACCTGATTCTAGTTGTTCTTGAATTTCACTCCCCCCGCCGCCCCATGATTCCCTTAAATGGGGACTTGGGAATTTAATATTCAGGGCTCGTCCATCCTGTCTCTACCTCTTTTTCTCCTCCCCTTGCTAATACCTAGTATGTATGAGTTATGCTGCTGTGGAGGAGGGCTTATGTTAGCACCGCTTATTTGGGCTACGAATTGGGATAAGCCATCTACACAGAAGATTTACATTGGCGTGTCACAGAAGTGCAAGAGTGGGCGCTAGCCTTGTGCCTTGCACAGTTCTCACATATGGTGCATATTTCATCTCCAAGTGGGGGTGGTTTTGTTTGCTGGCCTGTCAAACAGGCCTCAGTCTGTAGGGGGTGTGATGTTAAACTACAGTAACTGTCAAAGGGTTTGAAACGGCAGAAAATTATAGGAGAGTAATGGGATAAACCTATCCCAGCTGGATCTGTTCCAATGTACCCCCTTCCCAAAGCATGAGTTGCAATGAGAACCACATGTCATTTGTCTTACATATCTATTAGTCTGCAGATCTTTGTTCAGAGCTACCACGCTTACATGAGTGTAGACTGTATCTCTGCTCACCAAAGACCTTCCCTAATTCACACTCTTGCACAATTTTCCTGTGCATCAGTTGTTTGGATAGCTGACACTTTGTCAGGGGAACGTGTCCCTCTCCAAGTCTATAAAGTGTTGTATAAAACCATCTAAAGCTGATTTAAACAATGATGTTGGGAAAGCTGGTAGATTTTTTTTTTTTTGGTCCAATGGAACTTTGCCATGTGAGAATCTCCCATTCTGCCCTAAAGCAGAGGGGGAAATAAAAAAATTGAAGGGAAGGAAAAATCACTGGTAGACTTTTAGAAATAAAAATTCAAGTGCTTAGTCAAATATCACACGTTGGAGCAATCTTTGTATGTTTAAGTTTCCCCTTGAGTGGTGGAGTTGTGGTGTTGGCAAATGTCTTAACAGCTTCACTTTCTGATGGGAAAATCTGTGTGGGAAAACTTTACCCAGCCACAGTGTTGGACCTTTGGGGGGAGCCTCCTGCAGGGTGCAGTTTCAGGTTGGAATAGCTGTGCTTTTATGGATTTAATATGGTGCTGGATAAGAATGAGGCTTTTTGCTCTGAAGTCTGACATTAATTCATGTGGGTGTAAAGCCTTTTTTTTTCAGGGGACTGAATCAGACTGGTATAAATGTAGTTTACGTTCAGTGTCCATTTTGCCATCTAAATGGGGGATCTTAGCAGCACCTGAATTACATGAAGCCATAGCAGCTTCATCACAGCAGAGCTTGCTGACCTCTGCCCCAAAGAGGCTGTAGAGGACACAAGATGGTGGGTAGGTGATTACCATTAATGATGTTGCATGGCCATTCTCACTTTCTTTTCTGCAACCTTCCCAGCGAGTGCTTTGTTCAGTGAGTGACTTCTGGCACTTTTACTGGGTACCATCAGCCAAGTACAGGCAGGCCAGAGCCTTGAGAGTTAGGGCTGCAGCTCCAGGCTTTGGTATGTTGCACCACATACTGACGTACTCTATACTGTGTGTAGCTGACGTGTTTCTGTGTTACAAGACCACCATGTTCCTGCAGCTGTCTTTTTCTGTCCTTGATCAGCAAGTGAAGACATGATTGAGCTGTTTGGGGATCTATCAACTTTTCTTAAAATTAACTTGCCATAACAGTTGTATTTCT
>JAVJGJ010000001.1:103977238-104024989 GCA_035590215.1 Microhierax caerulescens
GTTAAGACATTATTGAGCTGTTTGGTTATATATCAACTTTTCTTAAAATTAACTTGCCTTAACAGTTGTATTTCTCCAAGTGGAGAAAAAAAAAAGTTGCTGGAATCTTTTGTCTTCTTTTGTTTAGAAAAACATTCAAAACTCAATAGCTGATACAGTCCTTGGTATCTAGGTTGCAGGCTGTCTCAGAGATAGGCTTCTAGAGGCTCTGAGGACTGCTGAACACTTTTTCTGATGGAAAACTAAAGCCCTGTGGAGTGGAAAAAAAAAAAAAAGGATGGGGTGGGTGTGGCAGAGGGAAATTTGGAGGAAAAAACCCTACATCCTTCAAAATGCAGTTGTGGAATACTTGTTCTGGTGGAGTGTTGCTTCCTTTGTTTCTTTTTTGTTTGTTTTATAAAATAATTTCTAGTTTCTGGTTGGGTTCAGTTGACAGACCTTGGTTATTAGACCAAAGACACTTTCAGTCTATGTTTGCATAAGCTTGAATTGCTTTGAACTTCTATAGGGGATGTGCAAATAATAATGTGCAAGCAGCGGTGTTTGTTGACATTGTATAGATGGTAGCAGGCGCACTATTTTGTTTGAAATTCACATTCAGCACATGCATTTCTGCCTTAACACAGTAGCAAGTTGATGAGAATGGGAAGTAGGTCTTACCCAAAGCATTAAGAGTGGAGGGGCTGTCTGACAAGCCCAAGCAGAAACTGTTGTCCTCCAGACTTGGACACAAGAAACTTTGCTAACTGAGTTAAGGTGAACTTACTCCTATGCTGGAAGCTTGGTTCTCAAAGATTGCCTGCATCTGTGTTAGTTGTCTTTGGAATTGGTGTTCTCCCAGCTTAACTTCTCATCCTGTTTTCCTGTAGTTTCAAATTAGTCATGCATCAAGTCCTTGTGAATTCAAGTGTGGGAGTTAGAAACTTCTGAGACTAGATGCAGTGCTTAGACTGGAAACCTTGTTGGATGTGAGGTGGAGCTGACTGAAAGGAAACCCCCAAACATGAACCAGGAAGCAGTGTAGGATAACATTTTTTAATTCTACGCTTCCAGTACCATTGCAAAAGTCAGCTGGGGTGGATGCAAAGTCCAAGTGTGAGAGAGAAACCTTTAAAATACTTACACCTCAGTCTAAACATTTCTTCCTGTGAATGAATGTTAGAACCACGATGTTACAAACAGCCGGCCTGTCCAAGTAGACATGCTTATCTAGACTATACTGGTAATTACAAATCAGTACTTCTCTTGGTTACATAGTAATTGCTACAGCAGTGACGTTTCTTTAAAATGGCTATGGAGAGGAAAGCACTATTGGTCAATTGAAATCTCTAAGTGTGCCTCCTGATTGTTAGAGGCAGAGGTTTTGACATGGAAGACCAGGTGGCTTCATCCATTTCTTGTTGCCGCATATGTCTGAGAGCAAGACCTGTGTTCCAGTTATGCAAAAAAAAAAAATTATACCAATGGTTTACTCTGTGTCAGAGGGCAAATCACTTTGCCATGGATTCAGTGGAACAATTATATGTGCTGTGTGTGCTGCTTTGACATGGGAAAGATATTTAAACTGACAACGGCTTTCCCATACTATAGCTTGTCTGTCTTCCCCGCCTGAAAAAGCTGAAGTGTTGATGTTTTCAGATGTTTAGGTGATGCTTGAAATATGTTGTCAATTATTCCTTGAGCCTCGCAGCCTCCTAATAGGTCACTTGAACAGTTGGGTTTCAAAACCAAGATGTCTGGGTGGACCTGCTATAGATAGATCTGTTCTTTTCAAAACAGCTGCCTGCATTGTGCCTGGTCCTACAGCTACGCATTTGCTAGGATGGGAGTACCCCTCTCCAGCCACATTTGAAGCATGGTGCACAACTGCACTGTAATGTAACAACCTTGAGCCTCTTAGGTGAGGTTTTAGTACTTTTAAGTAAATGTGGGTCCCTTTGTGTGATAGAAGCCTGTTCTTAATATTAAAAGGTGATCTATAAATCAGTATCCTGATTTATGCAGTCTGTCAGAGCGCTTTCAGAACACGTACCTGGAGTTTCCCTGACTGTTGTCTGTTAATTCTCTCTTTACCAGAGAAAGATGATTTGAACCTGATTTCAGCCCTAAATACTGAACCTCCTGTGGCTCTTAAGTGGGTGTGGAATATAAAACTATATGTATTGGAGAAGTGTGGTTCTCTTTCCTTTTACTGACAGGGTCTTGCTTTCTGAGTCATTCCCTCCATCACCTAATAGTCTACTCACTGCTTAAGGTCTCTGGTTTTCTATGGTTTGCTATGGACTGCGTGAGAATGTCAAGCAAACAGACTGGGATTTATGTCACACTGAGTCCTCTGCACTAATTCCCCTTTGAAATGCCCTACCCAGGTAACCAAGAGGTCAGAAGGTCTTAAGCTCTTCACCAAACCATTGAACTATCTGGTGTTTGTTTCCTGGACTCTGCAGCCATCTGATCTTCATCTGACTTGTGAGGTTCAGTGCAGTAACTTCACGATGCAATTAACAGTGAAGCCAATGGTAGTGTAAGGACCTAGCAACACTGGAATGGTTTTGAAATACCAGACATGACTGCAGTTACTGCAGTAAATTGTATTCGTTTAGGAAATCTCCTATGGTCTTGCCTTTCCAGCTGCTTCTGTGAATCATTTCCTCTTGTGTAGGTTTCATTTACCAGCTCTAGGAAGAAAAAGGGAGCAGATAGGCAAAGCAATGGGTGGCAGTGAACTTCTGCTCCCCTTGGATAAATTGACAAATGTGTCTCTTTCAATAACCTGTATTTATTCATTTTCTCAAAGCTGAGCCTGTTACTGCACTAAAATCCTAGTTGAAACTAGGATTTTACATCAGGTTAGAAACTTCAGAGCTTTGCTTGGGGGGAGCAGTTCTGTGACACTTGGATCATAAAACAAAGATGTAAGTGAATATTCTATTGGGCTGTTTCTTGATAAATGGGGGAAAATGAAGAATTACTTTAAGGTAGCGATGAAAGACTGAAAAGAGTGCTTTAGGTCTGCCAGATTAGAATAATGGACCAGCTACTTAACGCCCTTTCCTGCATTAGACCACTAGCATGTCTGAAAACATTGTTTTGTAGAGCATAGGCTACCTATAGGGTGATACTAAAATTCATCCAACCTCATTTCTGCAATATGCTCAAAGCTCTCAATTTTTTATTTTTTTTTTGTTAGAAATGTAGATGGTACTTCAATTTACTTTCACTGAGGCATAATATTTGTTTTGAGACTTTGAGGATAAAGCTAGCCTGTGCCAACTTAGGTATCAGAAAAACTCTACTAAGGATCATAGCTGCAAAAGTTAAAGAGCATAATGCCACTGATTGGGTTACTGCCCTGCAATTTTTCAACTTTTTATATATTGTATTTATGCATAATGTGGCACTGATCTGAATTGGAATCCTTAATACTACTACAGAAAGGTATTGAGTTTGGGAACTGTGATGTTGTTTCTTGTTGGTTTTGTTCCTTATCTCCTTTTTAGGAAGAAACAATTATTTGTTGACTTTTTAATTCATTGCATGGAATAGCATGGTGTGTTTTACAAGTTAATGTTTTTCTCTTCTTGGAAACAAACTGATGTGCCAGTAGAGTGTGCTTGGGTGGAAGTGTTGCCTGTAATGTTTGGGCCTGGCTGTTTGAAAAAGTTGAATCTTTTTGAGGGGACCAACACACAGGAAGCAATTTCAGGTTTGAAGCTCCTTTTAAGCTTCCAAAGCAGGGAAATCATAGCTCTGGCAGAGAAAAAAAAAACCAAAACACCTCTCCTATCTGTTTAGAAATGGCTTTCACCTGGAGGCCCACACAATGAGACAAAAGCTGAGGGCAGCTTCATAATATTTTATGCTTGGGACAGATCAGTCTCCTCTTCCATATCTGTGTGGTTTATCTGGAAAAAAGGATCTGCCACTTAAAATCATAGTAGTTGATTGTGAAACCTCTTTGAAGCTGAGAAGAGAAGGTATCTGTGAGCTTCTGTTTTGTAGGACTCTTCCCTCTACTTTTCTGTGATCTTGCGTCTCCTGCCTGTCCCCTGAGAGCTGAGTAATGCTGTTATTTTCCAGCCACCTTCCTTTGTGCTGAGTAAACAAACCATCTGTCAAAACTTTAAGGCTAATATGAGGTACTACTACATAGAAATGTATCTATTCATGACCCATCTTGACATCAGGTCAGATGTCTTTTTAATCAGTTCCAACTTTTTCTGCCCCTAGGAACTGGGTGAAAGTGATATTCTTTGCAGTATTTGCACTAGGTATAGGTATGTGTTTGCTCGGAGCATCTTAGAAATGCTGGTGCCATGATATCGTGAGGCAGGGGAATATCCCCCTGGACATGGTCACGTAACCAATTTTTACTGAGTCTGCAGAGTTAAGAACACGTCCGGTCCTTTTTCTTCTGGGTGTCATTATCCCATCCCTTTTTTTTGTGTGTATGTGCACTCTAGAAGGGAGGTTTTGACTTTGCAGATGAACAAGAGTCTTTATTCCTGCTTTGCATTTCTCAATGGAATAAAATGACCAAGTACATGTGGTGGGTAGAGTCCCTCATAGAGACAGTGTAGGCAAAGGCATTTTATGAAAGGTACCTGCTTCATGTGAGGACAGTTTTGGGAGCAGACCCTGCAGAAGTGAGGAAGGGGATGCAGCAAATGTGATTGCGGGACCTGAGTACTAAGGTTACTGGTCTTCTGTTCTGTGTGAGAAATTGGAATAGGATGCTCCTTACCCTGTGTATGTTGGATGTTAGAGCTGTTTAGGACTAAGAAAAGGCAGCAACCTAGGTGCTAAATTAACTAAATACTCCTTTTGCCCTGTTGTGATGACCTTGTGAGATGGAGTTGCTCAGTTAAGGCACTGCATAAAAACTCCCCTCCTGTCCTTAGCTTTTGTGCCTGGGGTCAATCGACATCTGCTTTTTCCCCACAGGACTTTGCTTATTTAGCCATTCAGAAGTGTGGTGCTGGGAGCTCTCAGCTTGGTTTGAAATGCTTCTTCTCATCATGAAAAGGCTTGGGGCAGATGGGCTGCTGCGGCTGTTGGGATGACATAACGTCTCTGTGCTGAGCCTGGTGCTGCGGTGCTTGGTGGGGTGTGGTAGCCCTGAACGGAAGGGCAGACATTTCTTTTTTGCTGTGTGCTGCTTAGCCCTTATTAAACTCAGATGTTTCTAACCCCTTCCTCCAGGCTCTCATTATTGCTGTAAACACAGCAGAGCACAGGGAGCTTTTTCAAATCCTCATTTGAAGCAGCAATGGGTGACAGCTCTACCAACAGCTCTCCAGTGTGCCTGTGTGTAAAGGGGGGTTGATGTGAATGTAACACTCCAACCCAAGGGAGATTCTGCTTGTGTTTTCCCTAAAGAAAAAGCCTTTTTTTTCTTTTTTTTTTTTTTTTTCCCCTCTCCCCATCTGATGCCACTGTTCTTCCTCCTGCCACAGGTTGCTTGGCTTCCTGGCTTTCGTCTTGCCCAATTCCATCTTCTGCTTCTTCAAAACTGGTTTGGTTTCTGCTACCCCGCTCAATGTGGGCTGTCTGGTTGCTTGTCTCCATCACTGCATCTTGTGCAAGCTTTGAGTTTGCATTTTCAGGTGGCAGTGAAAGTGATACCAGCTAAAATAAGGTTTCTGTTGCTGTGCCAGAATGACTAAAAAAGTTCCTCCTAGAAGGAAACACCTAGATCTGGCTGTCAGCAGCTCTGTATCTCAGCTGTTCTTGTTCCACATTTACTGTGTGCTCTGACAGAAAGTCATTTTTCAGCTTTTTGTGAAGAGGAGAGACTGCCATGGTAACAGGATCTTAGATGCTTCCTACATACAAACCACACCACACAGTGTGAGCTACCATACCCCCTGCTGGGGAATTTATGAATCCTTGGTATCTCTAAACATAAACTATTAATTCTGAGGTGTAACCAGGCTATTTATAACCTTCTTATACACAGTTCTCAAAGGACTATATCCTTTGCAAATCTACTACTTAGGAGTCTCAGATATCTGTCTGTTTATTATCACACTTCTTTTAAGCTGAGAAATTCTTGGCCCAGTGAGGTAACAGAGCTGCTTTGTGGATGGCATCTGACTTGGTAAAAGCTCTGTTCATGAAAGACCTCTAAAAGATCATTGATATGACTTGTTCTCATGACACTTTTACATCTGACTCTAGTCTTGTGTGCCTTCTTGTAAATTGAGCTAAAGATCCTAGTTCTGAACTGTCAGGAGCCAAGTCAGATGTTAGGACGATCATAGCAATTTTGATGCTGTATTTAGTGACTAGATGCTAGATTTCCTTTTGGAAATCTAGGCTATCCTAAGACATTTGAAGATGAGCTATCCTGTTGCAAGGGTCTTAAAATCTGGTCCCTTGAGTCTCTGGCTTGTTTTAAATTGCCCTTCAAGAGTTTCTGGTGCATTGGAGGTACAGAGAGCTTTTTCTTATTTGGTACTCTACATCCCCAAGAAAACACTGATTGAATTAGTGGTCATTGCAGCTTTGAGGTGAACTTTTTGTGCTGCTTTTAATGAACTTAAAGCTAAAATGGCAACAATCTTGAGAACTGAGCTGTCAGCTTGTGTCTGTCATTGGCACTAGCAGTATAGGACAGAGAAAATCTGATATGCTTAAGCTTCAGTATTTCAACATGGCAAACCCCACTAACCTAAACACTGAGGGGGGAGCTGCATTCTTTGCTATGCCTAATCTCTGTATTTTGTTAAACATGCATTCCTGCCAGAACTTTATTGGACAGAACAATAGTGACCAGCTGGGCAAGTGACCCTGGCTTTTCTGGTCGGCAGAGGAATTTAGTATCTGAGGAACTCAGATTCTCATGTGCAGCTTAAAGCGATCTGGATTTAGTTGCTTTTAATTATCAACAGGCTGATTCATAAGGCTTTGTTTTCCACCCTCTTTCCCAAGAAAAAGACCATTCCCTTAAATGACCAGTATATGTTCTATAGAGCAGTGCAAAGTCTGGGAACTAAGGCTTGCAAGTTTTTTTTCCTCTCTTTTCTTTCCCCTAAATGAAATGGGAGTAGTAATACTTCCCTTCATGTAAGGGAAGGCTCTGGGGAGTATTTCATGAGGGTGTGGTTAGATCTTAGAGGGGAAGCTGCAAAATCCAAAGTATTGTATGTGAATATATGCAGAAGTTTATAATAAATCTATGAATGATAATACTTGGCATATGTATAAACTTCCAGTCTTACAGAATAGAGATCGTTGTGCTCCCTGTCTACTGCACCTCTCTGGGCCTGAATGACTGAAATTAGTCTTTGAGAGTCAGTCTTTGCTTGATCCTTGCAGGGAAGGATTTCGCCTGGAGGGCAAGCTGAGAGATGGGAGAGGGAGGTGCTGAGCAGGGCAGGCCAGGCTGAACAGCAGCAAAGGTCTGGGTGATGGCACAGGCTGTGGTGCTTTCCTTTCCCTAACTGCAAGGAAACGTATGTGGGAGGCTGAATGTGTAACAGAACTATAGAAGCAGCACTGACCAACAGGGTCAGTGCAGAAATGCCTGCAACATTGGGCGCTACACACAGTACCAGCCTTTGAGCAAAGGCAGGTCTGGGCTGCGATGCTGCAACCCTTCTCTGTTCCATGCAGCCTCTGAAATATAGCAGAGAGCAAAAAGGCAAATTGGCTCTGTAGGATGTTACAGCACTTGGCTTAATGCTGCTGTAAATCAGCATAACCTGCAGCAAAATATATGGTTTCCCTGCAGTGTATTTCAGGATACAGCACTGAGCCAAATGGTTTAAACTATCGCACAGTAAAATGCTGTCTCTTGGGCCACTGTTACTGGAAGTCACTAATGTATATCACAAATGATACAAAATTTTTGGATTACAGTGTTGTAGGAATTCTTAGGCTGTAGGCCTGCGGATAAGCTTTGAATGAGTATGTGTTGCAAGTAGAAATAATAGGATCCCATTTTGCCAAGCAGCAGAAAAATACTTGAGTCCTGATAGTGTAATTAAAAGTCTGCTAAAACCCTTTCAAGACCTCTGCAACCAAACACATTGGAAATTTATTGCAAGGACTGCAGCAACATATTAATTTTCTTGGGTAATATCCTTTGAAACAATCAAGCTCTCTAATTATGTTTGTCAGGCCCTGCCAAGTGGTTATTGGCGTCTGAACTGGAAGGTTTTCAAAGCAGCTTCTACAAATGACTATAGAATTTTGCTGAAAGTAAACTTGCAGCTCCCAGGTACCATTTGGAGGAGTTGCTGTGTGACCTTTGGGAGGGTAAGGGTGAAGCTGTATCTGTGTGCACTGAGTGGGAAGACAGGGAAGAAGTAGGAATGTGGAAATAATAGGAATCATCACAACGCTTCAGCTAGTGTCCTGGTTGAGCTTGGGAGTTGCCTTGTGCTACCCACATCTGCATTACTGACTTTTATCTGAGCATTGCTGTGGCCTGTGGAGGCAAGACACTTTGTAGGGCACCTCAGTGAGCTCAGATGTATGTAGTTGTGGGGTTTTTGTGTGGTTGTTTGTTTTTTTTTTTCTTTAAAAAATATCCAAACACCAAAAGATAACCAGCTAAAGAACCCCCCACAAAAAACACCACCAAACCCTACACAGGCATTTGACTGGAATTACACACTTCCTATGTGGCTTTGGCTCGGATATTGCCAGTAATAATTGAATAAGTGAATAGGCTGTTCTCATGGACATACCGACAGCAAGGAGAAACAGTTCAACAGTTCCGTCCCTCCCTGCGCCATGCTCTGAGGTTCAGCCAACCTTTTTGATTTGTGTGTGTGAGAGTAGTTTCAATTGAAACTCATACCAGGTTTTTTCTGCTCAGGGAAGTATGTGATGCGAGTCTGTCACAGCTATTTAATTTGACATTCAGCACTGATTTTGTTGAGTGACTTGGCTGGTATATGGCATCCCTGTATGCTTTCTGATAAATGGGTCAAGTGAGCACTGTTGTGATGGTGGCTGCTGTCTTTGCTGACAGGGTGGCTATATTTGGCTTCATCCTTTGCTAAGACTCTGCATGTAAAAGTTTCTCCAAGCTGCGCTGAAAGGTGCAAAAGAAAACTCTCATGTAGGTGTGTATAAGGGAGAAAAAGCACAAGCAAGTTTTAACTGTGGTGTGTAAAGCCTGTTTGCACACTGACTTAGCCTAATCATAAACCATAGACTGTTGCTGAGTAGCCGTGTCATTCATGGGTTTACTGGTTTGCCTGCGGTAAGTGAAACAGCAGCACGCTGTTCTTCCCAAACTACAAAAAGGTAGCAGAAATGCAGAATAACTGTCGCTCATCAATAAAATTCAGGTAATAACTGCTTGTTTTAATCGAACTTATCTTCCATGTGCTTCTTTGTATCACTCTTGATTCTCTGAATATTCTGCTTTTGAAGAAATCTGAATGAATGGGAGAGGAGGAAAAAAGCTCATCTGTCTTTAATGGCTTTGCCTTGAATTTGCCCCAAGCTTTTGCAAGTAGTGTGTGCCCAAAATGTCAGTCTAGTGTCAGTTGCTGCTGCTTAACACGCGTAGACTGAGACTTCTCACCAATAACTCTAGACGTTCCCTTCCCAGCAGAGCCGCGAGGGATGCCTGTGGAGCTTTTGCTTAAGGAGGTTGGATCATCTGTGTGCATCGGTTTGCACTCTTACCAAATTTGTGGTTAGAATGCTGTTGTGGAGTTTTCTGCTTTGCCTTGGTGGAGACAGCTAGGTTGCCCTGCTCTTTTATATGGGCAGGTAATTTTAAACTTAAGCAACGACCAAAAAACCTCTACAAACCCCCATCTAATGGAGTTTGCCATACTTATCATTCCCCACAGACCAGGACAGGAATTTTTCTGGCCAGATGTCTGTATCTCTCCTTTGGACCTCCTGCTGTCCCCTCTCTCTTGCTTAGTGCTTCTTTCTCCCCATCCAGTTTCCCATGTGTGTACTCGGGAATGTTTTGAGGCAGTGTTATCATTCCTAAGGAATCTACTGTGCGTGCACAGGCTTTCGAGGGTTTTTTTTGGGCTGTTATTACTTGGCCAAATCAAACCCATTTTCCACCTGGATACCGAAATGTAGATCTCCTCCCTCAAGACCATCTTCCTTCCAAATAGAGGCTTCCAAAGCACTGAGGCACTAAAGCGGTTTCTTAGATTGCTCAAGAATTTTTTAATAATAGAAAAAGGTGTTGGTGTTTCTGTTCACAAGAGACTTCATTTTGTTAAGATTTTTTTTTTTTTGTATCGAACAAACTGGATTGCAAAGTTTAAACGAATACAAATAATTGCTTTTGGCTAGAAATGAGGTATGGAGATTGCTTCCAAAACCAGTGAAAGCTTAGAAAGATGTGTTAAAAGCAGAAGAACCTTTAAAATTAAAAATAGGTAGAGCACTTCATCTCTAGATGTCTTTGCACAGTCTAAATGTAGATGGGTATCAAAGTGCAGTGGGTTCTGTGTGATTGAGATGTATACCATCTGCCTAAAAGTTAATTTAAAACTTGATGAGGCAATACAGAGTATTCACTAGCAGGGGTTTGGGACTACTGCGTGCAGAAGAGCTGATCTACAGCAAATGCTGTGTAGTTACTTTTTATGGCATTGGACAGATGAAGCCAGCAGAGTGTAAGAGTGGGAGTCTGGAAAAGGTGAAGAGGAGGTTGCTGGTATAGCAGAACATTGTGCGCCTGTAACTACTGTATCCAAGCTGTGTTACATTCACATGGAGTTTTGAACAAGGCTTCTGCTTTGTGCAGAGGATGAAAGGGCTTATGACCGGCAACTGGGAAGCATTTTAGGGCAATTCATTGCTGCCTTTAGATAGGCACTGGGAATGGCTGGCTGGAGAGGGAGGCAAGGAAGGGAAATACATGATCACCTAATCACCCATGGGTGTGGATGTGCATTTGTAAAGGGTACTGCTAGTTTTCTACACTAAAGATGGTTTTTGAGAGTTTGAGGCTGTGCAAATAGGAATTTATTAACCTTAAAGCTATTGAGACATCCTCCTGCCTTAGCTTGCTGTCTCTGATCTCTCTCCCAACATGCACTTGAATCAAAACGGACTGTTGTAAAGGGCAAACTCAGCTCTCCGATCACACAACAGATCTCAGTTTTCATGTTCCTACTTCCCTACACATGAAACTCCCATGGGTGTGACTGGAACAATAGGATTATTTTCCAAATTATTTTTTATTGTTAGTAACGCCCAGGACAGCCTTGTGCCAGACATGGCAGACATGGAATAAAAAGTTTTCAATTTAAACAGCAAATTAACACACAGGCTTTGGGTTTTGTTTGTCAGACTGATTAACGCTTTGAATACTGAGGCAGGGAGGTTCTGCAAGTCTTTGTTTTCATTGAACTGGGGCCTCGCCCAGCTCAGAGATCCCCAAGATGAGCCACACAAGTGAAAGACAGCCTGCTTTATCTACTCCATGCAACACAGCCTGGTATTCTGGATAACCTGGCATATTAGTAGAGCAGTTACTGGAGAAAAGTACTTTGCTTTTGGAGTATAAGCATGGCTGTAAGGTACAGCTTTCCTCAGAAAATCTTCCTGGAGCACCCACAGTAGTCTTGTCTCGGGCCTAATGCAAGTGCTGCCTGATGGGACCTGACCTTCAGTTGCCTCGCTGAATGCAAGTAGCTAAACTGATAAATCAAAAAGGGAAAGGAGTTATTGTTTATCCCAAAGCAATACAGGCAGATGGATTTGTCTAGACTGGCTTATTCTAATCACCTCCTCCAGCACTGCAAACATTAGAAAGCTGTAGGGGTTTCTTGCATTTGAGGAAATTCTGGTTTATTTAGGAGTTTCAATAAGGATGTTGTCATGTCTGGCTCTTTGCATGGCAGTCACCTGAAACAGAAGTGATGTGGAACACAGCTGAGCCTGCACACTTACTGCAACTTCACTCTAGTAAGAGGTCCCTCTGGCTTATGAAAATTAGTTCCCAACAATGATGGGTAACCACATGGTAGTTAACTACTCTAGAAAGGTCTGCTGCGTAGTCCCTTGTATGCTAGAGCTCACAAACTCCTTTATAAGATGCTGCACAAGCTGAAGATCTAGATTGAATGAATCGTTTGTAATATGCCCCAGGAAAAGAGGAGGAAAGAGGGCAGGTGGAAGAAGTGTGTCTAGAGGAGTTCTGGGTCCTGTTTAGGTAACTGCTATCTGTACAGGTATCTCCAGTTGTATCCTAACACTTGTGAATCTGAAACTAATGCTCTGATTTGCTTTTCAGTGACCTTTGGAGCCCATGTGACACTGCTTTGAATGTTAAATAGCTCAGGAAAACAAATCTGTATTCCCTTAAAGAGAAAAAGCAATGTTTTGTCTGTGGGATCTCTTTCAATATATACTTTTTTTTTTTCATGTTAGCTATCAAAAAAGTGTACCTGTCTCCGATGACAGTAACATTTCTACTGTGCAGCTCCAGGAAAAACCTGAAAGGTGCATGTTTACATGGGCAGATTAACATCATGCAATTAACAGGAAGCAACGACTTGATCATGCCATCCTAATTCTTTTTCTGTGATACGCTCAGTGCTCTCTTTTTGACATTGCCTTTTGTTCTTGTTGTAATTTGTGGGTTTTGGTGCCAGTATAATGCTAATGAGAAACACTGATTCATTTAGGCAAAGTTCCTGAGTTCCTGTCATGCATGTGGCTTTCATTGCTGCTGGTAAGCGCTGCGAATTTGGCAACAGAGGGCTGAATGTGAGGCACAAAGATGCACTGTTGTCTGTACAGAGCTCTGCAAGCAAAAAAATAAATTCAGGAGCAGACCCTGTTCAATCCTTGTGGGCTAGCTGTTGATGCGTGCAGATACGTGCCTAGCCCTACAAGGCCAGTGATTTGAAGGAGATGCTGAAAACCAGCAGAAGCCTGATTTGTCTGTTTCGTAGGGCTCAAATTGTGCAAAGTGTTGTTTTGCTATGATGTAACACAGCAAGGGGAATTAAAGACAGTTACAGGTACTGACTTTAGGGATGGTGGAGGGGACTCTGTAGCCACAACAGGTTTGCTTAGTAAAGCATATGATTCTGTTACAGGGTTGCTGACTCCTTATGCTAGTTTTCCTAATGTTTTTCTCTCTGCAAAGATTTTAAGGACAAGCAGGTGTGTGTCAGTGTTGTCTTTTTCCACTTACAATTCCCTCTCCACCTCCTGCTAATTCAAAGTTAATTTACTACTGAATGAATTTAAGTTGGTGTCAATTTAAAGGTACTGACTTTGATAAGTTAGTCTTGTACTTAATGGAGAACAGGGCCACGGTCTTCAACTTAAAACAGTTCTAGATCAGATCTTTAGAGGACACGTAAACAAGTGCCAAACATCTCCTTTGAACACAGGGGTATGTTGCAGACAAAAACAGTTGGTGTTCCACATCTGAGCTCTGTACTTTAAATCCAAGTCTTAAGGATATTTTTTTTTCTCTGACCCCACCCCTCCCTTCAAGGTCAAGCTTTCTAGGAATGAACAAACCAGTACTAGGGATATATTTGCAATATAAAGGTAGGAAGCCTATCTATGACCAGGTTATCTAGCTGTGCAAAAATGTTTAGACTCAGCTTCTTCTTTTGTAAGGCTCTAATTCAAGTAGTTTTTATGTTGCAAAAATGACATACTTGGTTGTAATTGTGCATGATTTCCATGCTGTGTGGATATCGAATGCCAAATTCCATCAAGTCAGTCTAATTTAACAAGGAGAGATTCCATGGATATTTTTGTACATTTCCTCTTTCCTTCTTCTGTGAACACTGGAAACTACTGTATTCTCATTGATTACAATAAGCTTGGGGGAGGGAGCAGCAAGACAGTTCAGTGCCTAGAAGAATGCCTGTAAAAGCAAAGCACTTCAAAGGAGTAAACCTCCCTTTTATTTCTGAGCACTCAGTCATGGACTAACTTCTTCGATTTTCATGATGAATGTAATTATGGTTCAGGTCAACCATATTTATTGTTTGATTCAGTTGGAACATGCCACTAGCAAACTGAGAGGAGCTGGTCAGTGGGTGTAAATCAGAGGGACTTTATGCTAGAGAAATGCTCTATGTGCCTTCTCACCTCTTTACCCTTATGCATGCATAAACAGATATGTACGCACAGAGGTATATGTATGGATCATAGCTCATTTATTTCTGATACTATCTGCCTGTCCAACTTTTTATAAGTCTTCATCTGCCTTTGTTACATGCTGCATTTATATTGGTGCTGATGTACTGGGTGGATCTACTGCACAAATGAATCAAGTGTGTGTAACAGAGCAGTGTTATCATCTTCAGAGCCCCTCCTTCATTAGTTACAGCAGCTGGAAGGTGCCTTGTGAATGTGACGGGGCGTTGGAAGGCAAGAAGAATGGTCTCATGGCTGAAGAAGCTGAATGTTGCTCTGGGGAGCCGGATTCCCTCTTTGTCTCTGAAAAAGTGTTGCACCCGTGGCTTCATACTATTTGGCTATTCCGCTTCTAGGCTTTCAATAATTTAAGTAGGGAGAGGTTTTTCCCTTAACCCCTGTAACTTCAATGGCTGCAGAAGGATAAGACAGAATTTTGTGCAGTTTATTACAAACTGAAGCAAATTCAGCCCTTAGGAGGTAGTGTTGTTTGGAAGGTCATCCATGCACACAACAAGGCAAGGAAAGCAAAATTAAGTGTGCTTGGCTGCAGAACTTGCTGAAGAATAGATCTGTTGTGCTGACTGAACTGCTTTTTCCTCCTAAGGTAAAGATTGCTCTAGGACTAAACTCCCTCCAGTGGTCTCTGATAATCCACTTCGTGTGGGAAAACTTAAAGACTTGTTACTGGCAACTGAGTATTTGAAGTGCACTAAGCACAGAACATACTGCCCCATTGGGAAGGGTTATGCTGTTGGGAGGTACCTAGATGAATTGTCCCATCTTACTCTGCTAGCCAGAACTTATTTTTATGGCCACTTTTTTTCAAACTTGTATTGGGGTGGGGTGTGTGTGTGTGCAGAAAGGTTGGAGTTCCTTCCAGTCTTTGTCTGACCAACATAGTGGAGTGGGAGACCTGGAACTTGTCTTACTCCTGATCATGCCTCTGGCTCTCTGCTGCTTCAAATGGCTGCTGCTGTCTGGCTTCAGAAACACCAGCAGCCTTCCAGTTTTGTTTCCCAGAATGAATGGGCCTGTTACAAAGACTTTTCTCCCTTTTTCACAGGAGTCAGGGTAACCTCTGTTAGTGACTATGAAGTACTCAGTGGGAGCAAGGCATGCATAAAACATTGATATTGACAACAAGATTACTGTGGCTTGTCATGTCTTCTGACTTGCAGACTTCTTAAAACTTTGTAGTGGAAGAGCAGACTCTGCTTTGAACTGAACCTTGCCATCATAAACTTGTGTACAGCCAGCCCCTCGCCCCTGCCAGGTTGTCTTTCATGGATTCCTTAGCAGTGGTCCATCAATCTACAGACCAGAATCAATCCAGTAACTCTGAACATTGATATTGTGGATACTGGTGCTCAAAATTGAATTTTGTAGCTGGTTCTGTGCTGGACAGTGAGCTGAATGACATCCTTGGATCCTAAAACCTAGTTACCTTGGGAGAGTGTGAACAGGAGAAACTTAAGCCCAGCTTAGTTTTTATCTCAGCTTTCCAGTAACATCTGATGGGTTTGTTTCCTTCTTAGCCAGGTCCCAGCAGTAAAGAGTAATCTGGTCACAACTGAATTAGCTGGTAAACTTGATCCTGATGAGAGTCAAAGCACATTCAGGGAGGTGTGTATTTGTGAATAGGAAGGGAATAATACAGATATGTAGAACTGGATGGTTCAGGAGGAGTACCCCAGAGAGCCTGGCAGCTTTTGAATCTGGATTTCTTGGTATGTAGAGGGCAACTTCTGCTCCCGGCCTCAGTGGAGCATATAAATAACTAACCCCTCCAACGATGGGCTCCAGCACACAATGTATGGACTGCTGCTCTGGCAAAGCAAGTGGGATGCTGTGCTATTTACACAGAGAAAAGGGCACAGTTCGCTTTCGTTACGTCAGAACGGCAACTTTTTCCCAGTGAAAGTCAGTGACCTTCTGATTTTATTGAAATTCCTCTCTAGGATTGCAGGGAAATTGATAGCTCCAGTGAAAAATGTTATGAGGAAACTTGGGGAAATCTATCTAGCTATCAAAACACTCCTACTGTTTTCTGTGCCCTAAATGTTGATCTCTGCTAAGTATAACACACAGTGTGTTATCCTTATGGAAACAAAAAGATAATTCAGTGCAGTTGTTTACACAGGAAAAAGCTTTAGGGCAAATCACAAGCATCAGAAATGCCAACCTTATTGGGAAACTTCTGTAATATTTATCAGGAGTGGGGAGGGTCAATTCATGCCCAACCACATGCAACAGGTGCTGATGAAACAATCCTGCATATAAAGTCCTCTTTCTGCTGCCCCCCCAAAAGAGTTTGCTTCTGTCTTGGCCAGCGTAGTCATCAATGATTTGAGCTTTTGTGTTGTACCATGTGGCATATGCTTTCATTGGAAGTACTAAACCTGCACTAAATCTCCATTATTTCCTTAGCTCTACAACAGCGTAAATGGCTTTGTTCAGAGTCCGATTTGTGGGATTGTTTCCGCTGAAAGCGCAGCATTTCATGCTGGTAGGAGCATGGTGTGCGATAAGGCCACAGATATCAGGAGCTGAGCCGTGTCCTTCACTCCAGTGAACACATCAGCCAGAAGGTCTCGCCTGTGGTAGGTGTTGCCTGCTGTAGGTCTGTCCTTAACAGGGCATGGCAGCAAGTCAGTTTTTGTGTGGAGCTGAACTGTCATCCCACTCAAAGAAGTGATTAAGCAAGAATGTAGCTCCTTTAATTTTCAAGTTGTGTGCTCCTGATTAAATAGGCTACTTGCTGTGTCCTGATCAGTTCAGCCCAGTGGTTTCTGACATTGTTCAGTTTGTGATCGTTTTTCTAGTGAAATGAAACCTACTAACAACCAGTTGGCTTTTCTCTTGCAAATCACCTAGAAGGTCCTATGGGGACCCCCAGGAATCTGAAAAGCTTGGATAAAAGCCAGCAGTTTGGATTAGGAAAGAAGCAAACACTGCTTTTGGGGATGGCTCTGTAAGTTTCTTGTGATGGGAATCTAAGTGTTCACTATGTGTGAGTGGATGGAGGGATCCCTTACGTACCCCTTGAGTGATTAATGGGCTTAGGAAATGGTACTGTGCAAATCCAAATGGTGTGAAGGACAGAACAAGCAGCTTGCTGTCTCGTCAGCGTCTTTGCATCTGTGAAATGACTGCTCTGAGCTAATTCAGTCATACTAGCCTGGAATTATGGCTCTTCTGCAACTTACAGTATTTTTGCTTGAGTATTTTTTTCCTTACACCTCTCTACCCTCTGCAGTCCCTTTTCCCTTGCACTATAGGATTAAGGATTGCAGGCTATACAGACATCCAAATTTCTGGGGGATAAACTGTGCATCCAGATAAGGTTTCTGATGAGGGGCACAGCAAGTTCAGAAAGCTGGTTGGGTGCAGAATGTGGCTTCCTCATTGACATTTTCCTACGGAAGCAAAATGCAGCTTGGGCTCCATCTGTAGTAAGTTCAGCTGCCTTTTAGGTACTCTCAGACCACTCTCTGCATGCCCTGGGAAGTTAGGTTTTCTTATTTCCTTTGGTGTCTGGGTGCCTGAAACCATGCATCATTGTTCTTGCTGAGTCAGCAGTGAGGAGACAGCTCCCTCCCAGCATCTGCTGAGGGAGGGGATCCATTTAAACTCAGAATAGTAGTTTTCAGATTATCTCCAAATGAAAGAAAACTATTGAATTCATTGTTCTACTTAGCCTGAAAGGTCCACAGTAACATTCTGAACCTACACAGTAAGTATGGTTGGATGTCTGCTGGTATCAACGCTCGTATTCCCTCTGGAACAACATGTTGTCACCTGTGATCAAGATGAGAGATCTTGGTGTGTAGCCCTGGCCTGAAACTGTCTAAATCTGTAACTTGCAGGCCATGTTCTGCAGATCCTCAGTTGTCCATGAAAGTCTTCCAAGAATTAAATAGGGTGTGAGAGTAAGGTGTCTCTTTCGGAACAGCTGGGGAAATGGACCAAGTCAGGCTTCCCTCTCTAAGCAAAGCAGTGGAAGACCAATTCCGTGAGATGCTGTGAGGCTTCATGCTAAATATGCTGGTGATGAGCATGCGTGATATCCAACAGACCTAGTCCTAAAGGAGCTGCTATTTGGATCATTTTGTTTGGTCAGAATGTTCTTTTCGAATAAGCATCAATACTTTTTCTGCCATCCTGGATGCATGCCAGTAAAAGTCCTAAACCTTTCTTGCTAGCATCTGTATGTAATATAAAGGGTCATTTATAATCTCTGTAAGCCATGATGGGACCTTTCGTCACATTGTCTGAAGCCTGCTTGCGTTCTGGAGACTGTTCTTGCTGACTTTTGGCTTGCAAAGAGAAATCACAGGGTTGTTCTGTCTGCTTTCTTTCATAGTCACTGTGCTGTTATATCTACAGTGAGTTTCAAGCTATATATCTTAATGCATCTTATGATCGGCTGTGTTCCTGTCTTTGTCTCACCTGCTTCTATGCCACAGTAAAAAAAAAAAAAAAAAAAAGCAAAAACAAAACAACTGAAAGTTATGTTATTTATGGGAAGCCAAGAGTGGGATGTTTTGCAAATGGGTATGTACTTTTTGCTCCTGGGTGGGTACCTTTGTAACCAAACTTTTCCTTCTGATCAGTAAGGAGAGAAGTTAGAGAAATCTGTGTATGGTCACTGCACTCTCAGTGCTCCTGTTGAGGGAAGTGGAAGGTTGTTCCTAGATTTGAGCAAAGGATCTGTTATTTTGCCATGGCCAATCAGTCCTCTTCAGGCTGGCAAACTCAAGTGTTGACTTTAGGCAAGGAAAGCAATGAATGGAAAGCCTAGAGGAAGCTCCTTACTTCCTGTAATGATTGCCTCCTTTTATAACAGGTGCCTGAGCAGGTCATCTGAAGAAATGAACCTGGGAAAGTGTTGGGTTTCTGTCCCTTGCACTGTCGTGTGGGAGCAGTTTTTACATCCGACAGCTGCCTGAGGCACTGTCACTAGATTGTAAGGAGGTCTGTCCAGCACATCTCGGTTCTGTGAAGGGCTTTTCAAAGGCAGAAATGGTAACTTGACTGCCAAATTCCTTGGACTTGCAAGAGGGTGTGTGTGCGCGAACAGTCATTCCAAGGACCAGGTAGCACAAACATCTGAAAGACCTACTCAGACAACAGCAGTTTTGGATTCGTTGGTAAGAAAATCTGCGTGCATACCAGCAGCACCCACTGAAGAAAAGGCCTGCCAGCTTTTGGAGGCAGCTTAAAATAATCAACTTTTCTTGCAATTTTTGACATAGGCAGCCTTCATAGTGCCACCTGTTTAGCTCCAGGTCCACAAATGTAGTGCTAGACAGCCAAGCTGCTTGGAAATAAGCCTTGAAGGAGCAAGATGACATTAAATCTGGGTCTATGCAAGGGAAAGCTAAAGAGAGTAACAGTTAGTTTCCAACTTATCCTTAGGAGTTGCAATTTGGAGCTGCCATTATACATTCACCAGAGTGGTTAGGCTGCCAGGGTCTCCCTGCAATGCCTGCCTTTCACTTCTGCATTGTGCTGGGGTGTGCACTGGTGTTTCAGCTTTGTTCACATTCCCACATCTTTTGCCTTCAGGAATATGAAGCTCTCTAGTTTCAGCATCAGATACGGAGGGTTTTGCTTAGAGTGCAGTTGAATTTTATTTTTTTTTTCCTTAATTTGACACAGAAGTGCTTTGGGTGTACCCAAGAAGGTCAGACAGGTTGTCTCAGAAGCCCCAGTATTCAAGCAAAATAATTGGCGTAGGATAATCCAGCTCTGCACCATGGAAACAGTACTACCCCTTCCCAGATGACTGTGGTGGGAGAGGGCCAGAGGGCCACACATAGAAGCTACATAACAGTTAAAGCATAAAAAAATATTTGATTTATTTGGATTTCATTGACAGGCCAGAAAAATGGTCTTAACATGAGGGGAGGTGCTCAAGTCCTTGATAATTGTGCTGTTTTAAAATGTTCAGTAACTTTATTCTGAATTGGTTACTATTCATGTCCTTTCGTTCTGTTACATGTTGCTAGTGTGCATATTACTGTTTTGTTCTTCTCTTGTGGTGGGACCAATTCCTTTCTCCTTGCATGTTAATGAAAAGTTTTGTTTTTCATAATTCTAGGACATGCGCTTCTGCCGTTATCCTGTCAGGTTCTATGTGCAGTTTGTTTTGCCTGATGTGAAATGCTTTTGCCCTGAGGCTTGTGCAGAAGTGCTGTCCTTCTGATGGCTCTAAGTGCTAAAAACATTCCCAAGGTAAATCATGCAGAGCTGTGGTTTCCCCAGGCCCTCTTGTACTCACCCTTTTTTCTGGCTGCTTTTCCTTCCATGCTTGACTGGCTGTTCCCATGGCATGAGGGTATCTTATCCAGCCATACCCATCTGAACAAACCCCATGCTAAAGCTTGGTGAGATGAAATAGCCAGTTGCACCATGTGTACATGTGAAATGAAAAAGAGACGTTTACTCTGAATTATCACGCTACCAGTCTTTAGCTCCTGTCATTGTTCTGGGTTTGCTCCCTAAACTTTGTGCAGAAGTTGTTGAGCCTACTAAAGGATTTGCTGTCATCAGGTAGGCTGGAGTTTAATTAATCTCCCCCATCCCCTTTTTTTGTGCCCTTATGATGTAGATGTTAGTAGAGACATTGGGTGCTAGGCTGTCTGATCCTTATAGATACACACCACAGATCTTCAATAAATCTTAGAAGTGGTTCTCTAAGACCTGCCTGCCAGCATGGGGTCACCCGAGATGTGACTGTGGCGCACACTTCCTCATGGGGAATTGCAAGTGGCTTTACAGTGAGCAGGAGCCGTGTCTGTGAGGAAAGCTGCGTGGCTCTGCCTTGGTGCTGCTGACGGGTCCAATGGTGCTGGGCAGAAAGCCACCCTCTCTCTGGGTGCCCCAGCTCACCCAGCTGCTGTAGCTGCAGGTTCAGTGAGCAGCCTGCTGGCCCTGGCTTGCCCGTTGTGGTCTGCAGCACTCAATTCAGCTGCTGGCATGTGTACCTCTATTCGTGGCAATGAGAGTTATCCAGAGGGCAAGGAGCCTTCTGTGGAGATAGGAGGGGAATTCAAAAAGGAAACAAAATGCAATAAATACTGGAAAACTAACCTGCTGTGGGGAAGGTGGGTTAGAGAAGGAGGAGGGGATGTGCAGGTGCTTGTTTCTATGGTGCAAACAGTTTGATTTTTGATATGCAAGGTTGGGGAGCTGCTCTGACACTTGGAGAAAAACAGATCAACTGTACTGAGGGCTTTTGCTTTAAGATGCATGAGGAGCCAGGACTCTTCTGCATGTGCAGTGATTGCTTACACAAGCACCTTGTGTGTTTTGAAGCACAAGCTGGTGTCTTTACTTCCCATTAATGACCTCAGTTCTGATCCCCAGTCAGTCAGAAAGTGGCTCTTAAACTTGTTAACTACATTGGGATGTAAAAGCAAAAATGTAAACCAGTATTTGGCAAATATCAATGATGCTTGCAAGAGGAATATGAAAGTATTCTCCCCTGGCATGTCACAGGAACCTAACAATGTTTTTCAGAGAAGGTGGAAGAGGGTCTATGGGTCGCTATTCCCAGGGCTGACACTGTCCTGCCTTCTCCTACACCTTATGGTGAGGAGGTGTCCCTTTTGTTTTCTTGTGAGACAGCATAAGATACTTGTCTCCCCTTCCCCTGCATTTTTTCTTGCCTGTTTTTAGACCGTAATCTCACCAGGACAATAGTATGGCTTGTTCTGCACCTAGCTTGTTTAAGCCCTGCTAACAATGAGCTCCACCACACCAAAAAGCAGAATTTTCTAACTCAGATGTTGTCCAGAATAGTAGGAAGTTGGGGAATGATACCATAACAAGCAGAATGAAATTAAGACCAGTACAATGGGAACTGACTATCGGGAGATTTGGAATACTTTTTTTCTTTTTTCTGTCTTTTTTTTTTTCTGAAGTCCTATTGTTTATGATAACAGAACTGAATTATGTACTATAAAACTCTAGCCTCTGAGGACTAAGCAGGAGGCGTTACTGGATCTCTTGTGGTTCAGGTTGGCAGAAGCTGGGAATCTTTCTGCAGCTATTGGGAGGAGAGGGTGGGGTAAGAAATGAAGATTGCAAGTTAGGCTAGCTATGGCTGGCAGAAGAAACAACCCCACCCCCAGATACTTGGTCTGTTTTTACTGCAGTCTGATGTATGTTGGTTGGTTCAGCTTGCTGTCGTCTTACTGGGACTAACAGTGTCCTTTCTCTCTGCAGGCATTGGTGTCACTATACGGTTACACGGACAGTTTCCTGCCAAGTGCAGAATGGGTCAGAAACGGTGATCCAGCGAGTTTATCAGAGCTGCCGGTGGCCAGGACCTTGTGCCAACTTAGTGAGGTAAAAATCTTCCTGTCTCATGTTGCCCAAATATTCCTGCACTTCTCATTAAATTGGTTAGCTTTTAAGTACTGTGTAGAGGGTTGAGATCGATGTGTCAGGTGTGATACCCTGCTTTCACAGCCGTGTAGCTAAAGAATGCCACAGCTGTTAGCAGCAGAGTAATTGCACGTGAAGTTAGGTGTAGTATTAGGGACAAGCCATGTGAAACAGTTTAGCTTAGATTGTAATGCCAGTTAGTACTTCTCCACACAGGAGGCTGCTGCCAGTCAGGCGTGAAGCGAAATAAATGTGAAGTCCAAGAGAGTGCAGTGTGATGGAGCAGGGTTAGCAGGATGCTGGACATATGCAAGCACTATGTGGCTTGTTGGTATTGAGTCCTCGTACTTGGGTCTTTGAGGGTCATGTTGATCACATACACTGAAAGCTTTGGTCAAATTCCTTGCATCTGCTGGTGGACAAAGGTAATGTACCCTGCACCTTTCAGAGTAGAATTTCCTTACAACACCTCTTACTCCTGCATCTCAATATCTTTTAGAGACATGCAAGAAAATACCATGTCTCCTCTCCCCAGATGAGAAACAAAGCTTAGAGACAGCAGCTTGTCAAAAACTTGCCCTGAGCCTGCTTTGCCTTTCAATCATTTACGGTCTTGGGACCCACCTACATTTGAGAAAAAATCCAAACCTTGTGAAATAGCTATCCCCAGCTGCTACCTTTTAGTATGCAAAGTATCTTTGTATTGTTGAGCTTTGCCTTCTCTGAAAGACATTCTCGGAGCAGAATAGCATTGCCCACCCATCTGGGAATTAGTGCAAAAAACCCATTGTGCTCTAAATTTACACCTAGCTTCTATAACAATTTCCCATGTAGACAAGCCCATAATTTGGCTCGTAAGGCTTAGTCATTTTATTGATATCATTACCAGTTCATTCACAGGGCACTAGCTGAGGGTCCTTTCGTAGTTGATAACCTAGCCAGAATGTGGTCAAGCTACCCACCTTAATACCCGGAGATCCACCTTCCCAATCTATTCTTGTGACTCTTCATCTGGAATTTGCATTTTTCCATGTGGTGGTTACCACAGTTGGTTCTCCAGTTTCTACTTGGCCAGTGGTCATTTCAAGTTTTTTCAATTGTAATATATCTGCTTTGGTGTCTCTTTGGTCTTGTTTTATGCAAGGCTGTGGTTGAAACACTTAATATTTTACACTGTCATGGCCAAACTTCTGTTGAAGCTTTTTAATTTCCCAGACTTTTTATGCATATAATTGTCATTAGAAACTTGCAAGCTTTCACCTTGTCTCCTAAACTTGCCAAGAATCTTGCTTATTTTTCCTTGTTAATGTAGCTGTAGTTTCATAAGTACCAAACAATTGGTTATGTTACTAGTAAAAATCCTTTTTGTGGGCTCCTGCAGTTACTCATACACATTGATTCTTACATTGTTAACCTAGAGGCTTTAGCAGTAATGTGTACTGTTGTGACATTTATTCATGGAGTGTTTCCAGTTTCGAATGTAGTTTGGTTCATTTGCCTGATGAGTCCAATTGTTTGGAGACAATACAGAATGGCAGCGCACTTCTCAATTTTTCTTTATATGTGAAAGTATTATGGAAAGAAGCTGGGGTTATTAATATTTAAGATTGTGGCTGGTGAAAGCTCAGCTGATGGGAGCTTCGTTTCTGGAAGACTATCACCATGAAGAAACCTACCAGAAGAGACAGGAGGACACTAATGCTCTGCTCCCTTTGCAAGTGGGATGAAATCCAAGCAAAGCAAATGGCACCCTTCCAAGTATACTGTCTGTCCTCTAATCCTGTGTTGCGCGACATTCTTGCATGAAGTAGAGAAAGACCCAGGACCTCTTTTTCCCCAGGACCTCCAGAAAGCTGCTGATAAATGCAGTGATAAATGCAGGGGCCCACCCAGTTATCAACAAAGGTAAAACAGGACTGGCACATGTTGGTTAGTGATAATTTCCTGTACTACCACCGTACAAAAAGGAGAGCCCCAAGAACAAGCAGCAATGAAGTCGAAGCCACTGAAGTCCTGAAAGCTGAGCGGGTCACTCAATAAGTTATCCCCATCCGAGACATCTTTTACAAGTGGTTGCTTGGTTTTGGCACTGCATCTGACTTCTAACAACAGAATGAAAACCAGCTATTAAAAATTATGGATCTTGTGGCATGTAACTACTGTGAGCAACCTTTGGTAACCCTGAGTCATGTTGTATGGTTGAGTTCTTATTTCCTGGGTCCACATGGCCAGCCTATCAATGTTATATTGCCAGCATCTAGGGATGTGTGAGTAACTGACTTTCTCTTGTCTCAGAGTCAAGCTGAGTTTTTAAAATTTACCATTTTGTAAAATGACATTTTTGCACCCTCTTTCACCAAAATGATTATTTTCTTTTTAGGAAATGTCACTCTCTCTCCTAATTCAGGTGAATCCCATCTTCAGTTTTCAGATGAAGACTCCCAAGGATAGCAATGAGAAAAAGTCACAGGGAGGTTGAGTCCCTCTTCTGTTCAGCACTTCTCTCACCAGTGCAGTTCTGTGCGAGTTATACTTAAATATATATTTCCTTATTTTTCTGCTAAGAAATTGGCTTTGAAGGAGCTTGTAAGCTTATACCAACTACCATATTGCACAACTTCTACAGGTCTCTGAAAATTTCTACAGAAGGTAGACAGAGCAGGAAACTCAACTCAGGTGCCCTACTTTTTTTTTTTTCTGTGCCACCTTGACTTCCCCAGCGTAGTGGTTTGAGAGTGAATCTACCTACTTTTTCAAAACAAAACCGAAAAAACTCGGCCCAAACCCTGAAAGCTGGCTTAGCATGTTTGAAAGCTTTGGATGACACTGCCATTTGCTTGGGAAGCTGTCCTGGTTTTTCTCAGGAATCTCTCTCTTCTTGTGATGAATAGGAGTCTGTGGTGCCAGGTGAAGACAGCAGCTCTGTGGTTAGGGTAAATGTTACCTCTTGTGTTTCAAACTAATATTTCTCGAAAAAAAGAATCGTGGATGTGGCATGGCAGAATGTGAGCCCATGGGATTGCTGTTTTCCTGCCATGGCTCTCACTAACAGTAAAAGACACTTTTACCCATGTTTTGTCTAATCCTGTTATGGCAGGATTGAAGTCCAGAAATGCTGCAGGCCCTGATACCTTGCAAGGCCAAGGGATTCACCTCTCAGGGATTTCCTAAATAAGGATGTCTTTGGTAGATACTACTCACGCTGCTTTTCCCTGTTGAAGGTATCAAGTCTGATAGTGTCCTGGTTTTTTTTGGTGGTGTTTTTTTTTTTTTTTGTGACACTTCACAAAACACAGGAGAGGACTTGTGGTAGCTTCATGGAAGGGGAAGCAAAGAATCCCTTGTGTCACTAAATGCCTTCTCTAGGTCACCAGTTGTTAAGTGTGGTCCTGTAATAGGAAGGAGCTTCTCTATTTTGTCTGTGGTCCTTAATGATTGTCTGCTTGACTGCATCTGTTCTACAGGACAAATCCAGCAAGAAAGCTTCCCAGGGGCAATGCTTCATTCCCATCAAAGAATGTTGTTTCTTTTTCCTCCTTACCTTCTCTGTACTGGCATGTCTGTCTTTTTGGGTTTTCTGGAAGTCTAGCTTCTAGCGGTCAGGCTTATTCTGGTCTGGTAGTGGCTGTGCTCTCTGTATCCCTGTGGTTGTTCAGGTGATATAAATATATCTGCTTTCTTTTTGCCAAAAAGACAAACTTCTGGCTTTCTCCTGTTCTTCTCTCGTGAGATTTCTGGTGCCCAAGTTTGAAGAGGGGACACAGCCAGATTTGTATGGTGTTGTGCTTGACTGTAAGTAATGCAAAATGTCATTAAGCCATTGGCATTATTTTGACTTTATAGTACTTTTCCCAGCTGCAACTTGAAACAAACTGTTTTCATGTCCTTGTTTACAGGGAGTCAACCATATCTGGGAGAGCTTTTGTTCTGCCAGCACCCGTTATCGGGCTGCTCACTAGCAAAAGGGACGCTAGCCAAAAACCAAAAAAAAAAAAAAAAGGCATCTCTCAACCTCGTGGTGACAGCTGAGAGGGGCTCTCTGTTAGAGAGACTCTGCTTATAAGCAGACATCAGTGTGGCCAGACAAGGGTTTAATCCATTTCCTGTCTCCCATTCATTCATGTTATTTTTCTTTCCCTTATTGCACAAACTGCAGTTCAGGGTCAAGCCTTTGACAGAAGAGTATCTGTGAGATCCCCAGCCTAGCAGCTTCAGTTGTGTGATGTCCTTGCTGTCTGTTCACTTG
The DNA here is from genome assembly GCA_035590215.1 of Microhierax caerulescens. Taxonomy (NCBI): domain Eukaryota; kingdom Metazoa; phylum Chordata; class Aves; order Falconiformes; family Falconidae; genus Microhierax; species Microhierax caerulescens. The sequence goes on from JAVJGJ010000001.1 coordinate 104,003,991, forward strand.
CTCTTGGGAAGCTGGCAGCTGTACTTCTTTTGCAGGAGTGTCGTCATCTTGGCTGGGATGGGATGAACTGCTCAGTTCTTGCCCTCCACCCCAGACTTTATTTAGCTTGGGTGCTGAGTTGCTTTGGAGCAGTCTTGGCTGGAGGCTTTCCCTCAGTAGATCTATTCTTGAACTCTCTCCATTTGTGTAGCGAAGGCTTCAGCTTCTGCGTGCCATAGGATATGCCTTTGCTTTGTCACGCTACGAAGTGAATGGGCAACTTTCCAGCGGTCTGGCTGAAGCTCCTAGCGTACTTATAAAAATCACATGCCATTTATCTGTCTGAAGGAAGGGATAAAGTCTCTAGCTTGGTGTTTCAATGGCAACCTCATCTCTATGAGGTTGCACCCTGTTGCCAGTAAACCCAGGCATCTGAATAGGGACCCTTCTCCTGTGCAATCATTTTGCTGCAGCAGCTGCAGGCTAATGCACATTCCTGTCATGCTTGGGTCACTACACTTCTCGAGGCTCACTGAGAAGGGTGATCTCCTAGGCCAGGCAAGGATTTGAGACCTGCATTCAGTTGCTTGAGCTTTGTGACTTCCTGTGCCTTTGGTCAAGCGATGCTGCCTCACCTGTAAGATGAGAGCAGTACTTCTTTTGTCTTAACTGTGTTTTAGGACTTTGAGAATAAGACTGCTTGTTATCCCCTCATTGGCCAAAATCAGCCTAATTTTGATTAGAGTATTTGTATATGACTGTAGTGCTGAGTAAAACAGTATTTCAGGAGGTAAATGAATGTTACAGCCTTCAGAAAACAAGGCTTCTGCTTCAGGCTTCTGTTGCTGTGAAAATCCCTGTCATCTCTGGAAGCATGCTGGTTCAGATTGCAGCAGGATATTCTGATTCCTCTTCTACTTGTTTCATCCTAGAAAAGTTAATGTTCCCAGCAAGGTTGTGTGAGAGTTTTTTTATCCTGTGAATTTTTGCTGTACTTGGTGGTCACAGGGCTGTTTCACTCTAGCATTTGAGCATCCTGTCTCTGCCACGCTTCCTGGCTTCAGAGAATCTGAAGATTCCCCTGTAAACCCATAGCTGGTTTGTACAGGGATGGGCTTATCTGGGCTCTGGACTTTAGCAAGAGCTATTGAAACCCCAAACGTGAAGTTACTAATCTGTCAGCTTCAAATGTTATTCAAAGGTGGGAGAGATGGAAGGGAAGAGCACTCTTGCGACACAGCGAATCTGGGCTGTCGTGCCCCTTCCAACTGCAAGTCATTGCATGGGGTTTGTTTTCCTTTCAGCATTCCGGCTGGTTTGGCTTATCACAAATACTGTGTGCTTTTGATGACATTTTTAATGTAAGCAGACTACACATCTTGCATGGATCATTCTTGCCATTTGGTGTTTTTAAATATTGGGTTTTCTTCTTTATTGTTTTCATTTAAATTGAACACATTTCTTCTCCCGGAGGGATTTTACAAGCTAGTTTGCAGAGTAACAAAGAAGGAATTTTGCAGGCTCATCCATTTTGGTCTTCTCTGCTTTTGAAGACTATTGCTACAGGGTCAGTAGGAGAAGTTTGGGATCTGTCACCCAAGAGATTGGCCTGTAGCTGATGTTGCTCCTCACTTTCAGAAGTAGTAACACCACAGGGAAATCCTTCTCTCTTTCTTTCCAGTCAATTGAATAATAAATCCCAGAGCTTATTCCAGTGCATTAGGATTGCTATTTGAAGTCCTGTTACACACGAACTCTCTTATGTGCTTAACTCCCTTATTTCTCTACCAAGATACAGAGTCATATACTTGCAAAAAGATGCCTGCTCTCCCATACACACACAGAGTATAAATAGAGGATGAACAGTGCTCCTGTGAACAGGATGGATAGAGGCTCTGGGTGTGTAAGGGATTTTTGCTGTAGCACAGAGGTGTGTTCTCAGGTTTGGGAACAGGTGTAGATGGCTGTGTGCTGCTAGCTGGGCACAGGTGGAGGGCCATCTGCTTTTTAGAGTGTGCACAGGCTCAGGTGTCCTCAGGCTGCTAGTTGAAGGCTTTTGATCTTGTCCAGACATGCTGTCTGGCCACTCTGCCTTCTTGCTGGTTGGGAAGTGCAGTGCTGCTCTGCAATAGCACAGATCTAATTGTTACAAAGACAGGAGCTGATGATTACTCTGGTGGCATAGAAACATGTCTGTGTCCTTTGTCTTGTTTCTTGGGTCTGAGCAACTAGTGTATTTGTCTGTACAACTTGGGGTGGGAGGTGTCTAAGTTTCAGTTTTCTGGGTTTTAGACTTTTGGTAAGTTGTGTAAAGCAGACATGCTCAGAGTAGCGAGTCCTCTTCCTCCCCTTTGGCAAAGGCAGGAGATACATACAATGGCCTCCAACACTCCTGCAGTTGCAGGTTTCAGTTTTTTGTCAGGTGTCTGCAGGAGCATATTTGAAACTCTTCTGGCTACATTCTTCCCTGGGGAACTACTGCTTTTGTGCTAGGGAAGTTGGAGGAAGTGAGGCTGCAGGGGAAAAAAAAAAGGGGTGTGTGTGGGGGGAAGACCACAGGTTTGATTCAGTGATGCTCTCAGCCATACTTCTTGTGAGTGTCAACATGATGGTAAAGGTACACCTTGTCCCCACATCAGCTGTGGCACTGGTTTGAGGTGAAGTTCTCTGTGGAATACGGACAAGATAAGGTACCTGGTGTAATCAGTGCCTGGTAAGCTTTGAGAGAATAGTTACGATGGTCTGTCTGGAGTGGGGATGGTGGCTGTTGGGAACCAAATATGTTCTTGATAGCTTTTCTGAGAAACAGACTCTCTGGGTACAACCATAGGATACTCTTTTCTATGTTAATACTTGCCCAGCTCTTTCCCACCTCCTTTCTTTCCAAGGCAACCAAGTGCTTCAAGATGAGGTTGCTTAACCTGACGTATTAGAAATCAGGGTGTTCTGAAAATAGATTTTCTATGGGGAAGCTTAGAATGTCTGTAAATCAGGGCATGGGTACCAAAAGTTAAAGAACTACCATAAACTTTGTTTTGATATTATTTTAATGCAAAGGTAGCACTTGTTATAACAAAAATGGATTATCCCTGTTCAAAAGACAATACAATGTTTATACACACAGGGCTGACAGATGAACTTCATTGCCATGAGAGCAGTCGGTAAAAGAAAGCTTGGATTCCTTGGTTTCTGGATTCTGTGCCAGTCAAAAATAGTTTAATTCCTCTTATCCTGAAACCCAGCAATAAGAGACGTTGAAACTTTCAATCTGGAACTTGAATAAAAATGAATAGAAGCCTCCGAAGGTCACTGAGGTCTCCTCGGGCACAAACTGCAACGGCTGAGTGAATCACACTAACAAAACAGTCTCTTGTGATGTGGAAATGAGTTTCACGCCTTCCCTCTCAATGTGGGCTTCGTGTACAAATAGCTTTGTAAGTGTCAAAGGGCAGGGCCATGAAGGCGGAAGGTACTTCCTGTGTGTGACAGGCTGTCCTGCTTGGGTCATGGCAGAGATCACGCCTTTCTCTTTGACCTGATTTTTGAGGCTGTGATCCAAGAATGTGACACTCTTTCCCTTTCTTTTGTCATGACTGGCTTTTGTGTTCAGTGACACTTCCTTGGGAGCGAGGGGAATACATCCTTGTGTGCTGAGGCGTGAGGCTCGGTGGCTGCCATCTCCTCAGCATGTCCTGACCTCTCCAGCATTTCCAGCTTCATACCCCTAAATCAGTTAATCGGTCATCTTGTGCTCGCTCCCCAAATTACCACTTCCTGGGCAGCCACTTGGACACAAGCAAGAGACTCTCCCTTTCCCAAATGATGATTGCATGCAGATCAGCTTGGCTGACACTCTTCAGGCAGTCTCCAAGCGCAGCTGGGTGTTTGATCTGATCTAGTAACAGCAGTGGCTGCTAGCTGAGTTTTCTGGGTTCTTCCCTCAGTATTGCCTCACTCCCGGGGACCTTGCTGTCAGCTTCAGCAAACATGATGCCCACCTCTTGCAGTGGAGTGGCAGGTCTGGTAGTGCTTGGAAGCCTTTTGCTGAAGGGGACCGTGTATGCTGAGCACATCCTTTGGCTGCCTGGGAAGTGAAGAGGTGCAGGCTGTGGCTCATCCTAACCTCTTAATGTGGTTTTGCAGGTTTTAATGCCAGTCTGCGTCTTGGGTGACATCCAAGGGAAAGGCTTCCCTAGACTGCTACCAATCCTTTTTTTCCTGCCTGTTGTGTTTTCCACATAGTTTCATTCCAAGGTTTCTGATCTTTAACAGGCATCTCCCCTTCATCTCCTTTTTTCCATGTTTTTTTCCTTTCATTCACTTGCAACACTTCAAGTATCAGAGGGTGGTGATGCTTTTCTAAAGGAGTTGTCTTTGCTCCCCTCCTGGACTAGCAGTTGGAAGTCTGCATGATGTGATGTGATGATATATGTAACAACAGACCTTGGTGCTGTGTCACATGACTAAGGAAAAACAATGCTGTGAAGAACAGATCAACTTTAGAGCAAGTTGGAGCTAGCAAGCTGGGACCACTTTGCATGCCTGACTGCACAACGCTGAACAGAGCTGTGAATGTCAGGGCGCTTCCAGGAAATTCAGGGTGGGTGGTAGGCTGTGACAGCTGAACTCCACGTTTGTCATGCCCCGAGAAGTCCTTGCTAGTTTGAGGATTAAACTATAGCTACTTCCCCGACACAGAACTGCTGCCAAGATTCCAGTCTGGCTCAAGCCACTCTCCACACTTCATAATGAAGTTTGAGAGAGCTTTAACATCTTGGTGTTGGCAGAAACATAGTTTTAAAATCACGGTGTGGTTGGAGACTAGCTGGCTCCGGACACTGGTAACAGGGCTGGAGACTTTCATCTCAAGGTCAGATCCAGCTGTGGTGTTAGTGACAAAGTCATGAACTTCTGACTGATGGTTCGAGGCTTACGTGTGGAAAGATGTTGAGAGTCCAACGCCAGGACTGGGAGTCAGGAGACTTGGGTTCAGTTCCTGAGCTTTGTGAGAGCTCTTCTGAGAGACCCTCAGCAAGACACTTAAAAGTCTTCATGCCTTGGGTCTCTCTGAAAAAGCACCGAAGGTCTAACCACATCAATGTGGTGCCAAGTCCTCAAACTCACTCATGACTGCAGACTCCTGAATACCATTGAATGCAGAAGTGCAAAGAACTAGGTGGGACAAGCTGGCTCTGTCCAGCCCGTATTAGACAAGTGCCTGGATCACAGTTGTCGGTATTAGCAGTAACTGGCGTGCTTTTTGGCAGCTTGGAGGGTGAGGACATAATGTTCTCAGGAGACAGCATTGCTCTCCCATCGCTGGGTTTTGCCGTTCCAAGTGGAGGCAGCCCCATGCTCAAGGCGAAGCTTGAGCTTGTGCGTTCCTCCTGTCTGGTGGCTATAGGAGAAGCTGGTTTCTGTGTTTGGCAGCTGGCATAAATAATCAGCAACAGCTTGCTGAGAAATTAGTTTCCCCAAGACTCTGTTAACCATGACTGAGCTGCTGCCTTCTTTCCAAGGCATACACGGGCAGCATCTCCTGGCAAGCCTTTGTCACTGTTCGTCAGAGTAACTGCACCAGTGTCACCGCAGTGCCACCCTGGATGTACACCACGTGTGCTGGCTACCCCTTGGCAGGGGGTTGGGTGAGATTCATGCAGTTTGTAGCTCCGTGTTGGCCCTGTGCCCAGCCGAGGCTGGGGCAGCACTCTGTCTCCTGGCAGCTCTCAGCACTGCGGCAGGAGACTCTTCCCCCGGGAGACCTGGGTGCTCGGGGCCAGTGTTTGCCAAGCCTTGAGAGAGAAGCATGGAGCTGCAGCCTGCAACACTGTAATCCCAAAGCTTCAGCCTCTCCCTGTGCTTGCCAAATTCCTTTGGCTGTCAAATAAGGGTAGGAATTTTGAGGGGAGCTTGTAGAGTACGACTTCTGTGTTTGCTTTTAGCTTCGCGAATAGCAGCAGCGACTTGTCTGGCTGTATACTGAGAGAACTCTGGTTTGCCAGCTTTGAAGGGCTGCTGTTTTAAAAGAAAAGCATTTATGCAACTGTCTGTTTTGTGTTGGACTTCAGAATCACTGTTGCCTTGCATAGGTCTGCTTGTGTCTGCAAGTGGATCTCTAGTTTCCAGCGGGGCATAGCAGTACTTGTGCTTTAATTGGGACCCTGGGGGTGCTGCGTGCTGTACACTGAGTTAACAAACGTGTCTTGCACTGAGCCTCGGCTGTGATGAGGAAGAGTGTAACCCTGTTTCACGTGGGGGAAAACTGAGACACAGGTCAGCAAGCTGGAAAACAGGCTTCTTGCAGATCACTGATGTAGTGTTGTGTCATGATAGTCTTTGTCATGTTGATGTGCTTATATACCCTAGGTCCGAGTGGTGAGGGTGGAAGAAGGAAAGACACCAGAGATTTGTGCAGTTTTTGAGAGTGCGGTGTTTTGGAAACACTGTTAGTACTGAGTGATGAAAGGTTAATGCCAGCCTTTGTTCAGTGTCAGAGAAATCCACATGGAGGTAGAGTGAGGGAAACAAGAGTAATCATCTCTGCTACTTGCAGTGACTTGGTAGTTATGTGACCTCCACAAAGCATGCTGGCGTTACTTGTGGGAGAGATGTGGAGAAGAGCCAGAAGAGTATGAAGGTTTAAGGAGAAAAATAAGGCTTGTTCAATCAGATCCACACTGTGGCGTAAACCCTTGCTTTTGTGTGTCTCCTTTTTCTGTGGCTGGGTGCTCTGGGAATACATCCGGGCAGAAAGATGTATTCTGATTTAGTTAACACACCACCCTTGAGTAGTTAAGTGTGTTCTGCTGACTTCTTATTTGTGTTAGTTACAGGACTCTCATCAGACCCACGTACAAAATGTCCTACCGAACTGTGACCACGCTGGAGTGGAGGTGCTGTCCTGGCTTCACGGGGAGCAACTGTGAAGAGGGTAAGTTATCCAGCAATACGTCTGTCCTTACAGAGCAGCAAAGGGACGTGCAGACGGACTGGCTGGGTTGCACTGGGTTTTGTTCCTTAATTTGCTCTCAAACACAGGAAAAAATCACCAGTTCTCTTCACTCCCCGTTGTTATCTGAATGCTCACACACGGCTCTGAAAGGTGGTTTTGGAAAATAAACCATACTGAATGCTTGCAAAGAACAGTAAGGGGGAAAGAAAGTGAGAAATAGGTACTTGGGGATGACCTGTTCATAGATAAGCTCATGCTTGGTGTCCCAATTGCACAGTGCTTCAGAAAACTCACTTTCTCTGTGTCAGTGTGTTATCTTCTCAGCTTTCCACTGTCATCACCATTGATTGCTGTAGCTGATGATGAAAGCTGGTCCCAAGATGGCTGCTTCTAAGAGCTATGCCTGTAAGGTCTGGACACAAATAATACATGTTCCCAGAAAGCCTTGAATTAAATCAGGCATCTCTGGTTCCCCTTCCTACCTGTCCCCTGGTGCAATAGTCAAGTTCCACAGTGCATGTAGAAACACAATTCTGGGTTTGGCATCTGGGCTTTCACACAGAGGAAAACATAGAGCTCTTTCCAGAGCTGGAAGAAAAGAAAGTAGTTTCCCTTTCTTATAACAATGGACAAAAAGGGCAGGTTTTGCACTTTCCTTCCTAATATTTTCTGCTTTAACTGTTGCTTTCTGGGGCTTTGAAACAAGTTCTGCTTCTCCATCGTGTTTCACGTTTAAGCACAGAGGCATCTGTTGAATTTGCATCATGAGTGTTCACGGCTTATTATGAATGGGAGAGAAACCAAGACTTGAGTTTTCTGTTCATTCGCATCCAGTCAATGCTGCTGGCTGGTAAAGGGTAATTGGGGGTGTCCAACATCTTGAATTCCTGTTTTGTAGCTGCACCTTGCATAATTTGTGCTGTGGTGTCTTTGTGCTCATTGTATAATATAGGTGAACCTCTTAACTAGGAAGTTGTTTTGTTTGTCACAAAGAATGGTGGTTGCAAACAGCAGCTTCAGGCTGCTGAGGAAACAATAGCTTCCCAAAAGTTCAAGAAAAGTCTTAAAAAGTGGCAAAGCTACCCTAAATTGCAGTCTGCAGAAGAGAACTTTGCATTTTAGCATACCGCTAAAAGAAGTGAGCCTCGGGAAGAGAAGCTGCTGTGTGCAGCTTGGGTTTTTACCTGTCGCTGCAGGGGAGAGGGATGCTGAGGATTGTGGTGGAAGTTATTTCCAAATTAGCTGCAGCTCAGGCTGGCTGAGGATCTGACCAGAGACCTGAGAAGCCCGTGTGTGCAGCCCATTTGTGCCTATAGGTTTGGACAGGTGTGAGTAATTACAGCTTAGTGGTGCTGCTGGTGTAAAGGAGAGAATCCAGCTCCCTCCCGCAGTGCCAGATCTGTCTCAGCAGAGTTCAGTGGAAATAAAAAGCCAACATAAGCTTGTTTGAGAAAGTCAGCAGCGATCTCACAGGAGCAGGTCTGTGGAATGAGGTGACAATTTTATGCAGTCAGTTTTCAAGGTGGAACTGTTCTTTTGGGCTTGGATACGGTCTGCAGAGTGTGAGCAGAAAGCCAGTAGCAAGCCTTCACTTTCATGTGTGAGATTCTTTTTACCTTTTTTTTCTTTTTTTTTTCCCCCCCTCCTTAGAACATCTGGTGCTACCAACAGTTCTGTATTCTTTAAAGGAAAAAAAATTATAAAAAACCCCCTTTCTAGTACAGCAGGGTTGTGCCACTCTAATCTCTAGCAGCAATATTGATACTGCTAACTAGTGTGCATAGCTGCTCGAGCTGTCCAGAAGTATCAGTTTTAAAACCGAAGCATTTATTTGCTCCTTATGTTAATTCTTAATGTTAGTGTCGCTTGGTATTGCAAGTAAAAGAGGCTGAGAAGAGGTTTTAGGGCTTTTTGGCAACCTGATATAAAACTTTTTGTACCCTTTCTGCACTCTTTACAAATCTGATTCCATTGAGAGGGTAAGATGCTTACATCTGTGTGGGTCCTTCCTGGAAACAGCAGACAAAAGAAACAGAAAACTAAACCAAAACAAAACAAAACCATTGCAGTTATGAAGCCACAGCAAATTAGCAGGGTAGAATCTCAAAATGCTGTCTTTTTTTGTGTGTTAGATTTCTCCTCAATATTTCATTTCACTTATGTGCAGCTGGTGCTTTTGAAGCTGATGCAAGGTAGGTATGACTGAAGGCAGACTAGACCTGCACTGTTTATAACTTTCCTTCTTGCTGCATTGCAGATGTTCTAATTCATTGACAGTCACTATTGTTCTCCATGTGTCAGCAGAATGGCAATTACAGTGGCTCTGAGCTTCCACTTCAAGATGTCTCCTGTTTCCAGAGCCTGAAGTAAAAAGTTTTCTTTCCCAATGGGCCCTGGAATAGTAAGATTGCATTTTCATGAGTAGGACAGACTAAGCTAGGAGATAAATGGATTGATGAAGCACACAGACCATTTTTGGGAGTTGTGTGTACATGGGTATGACTGCAGGGTCCTTTCTTCAGTCTTGAGGGTGTTTTTTAGCATCTTGAGGCTTGTGAGATCCTGTTTATTGGTTCTTCTTTAATCCCTATCGAGCAGGGTTGATACTTGCTCATTTTTTGTGCTGTTCTGGAACAGTGTCTTTGGGATGTTTTCAGATGATCCTCTGAAGGATGGATTGTTTTTACGAGCCATCCTTATGCAAGGCCTTCCTTGCCCTTTTAAAATTTCTTTCTTTTAGCGTTTTATGAGGGAAGATAGGATGGTGGGAGGGTGAACCAAGGAAACCAAGTCAAAGAACTTGAAATCAGTCAAAGGCTGCAATGCAGCTGTTTCCAACATGCATACTTGCTTGTTATCTCCCAAATGACAGGTCAGCTTCTCTTTTACAAAGGAAACAGTCCAGTGTGGATGTCTAGCCCCAAAGTATGACGGTCTTATGATGGGAATGGCCTGCTGTAACACACCTTCAGTTACTCATCCACAGTAACATGCCACACTGATAAGGCGAGCTGTTAAATGCAATTTGATTATTACAGAGTGTCTTGACCCTTAGCTAATAAGTTTAGCTGGAGTAAGTAACCACTTAACTGTCACCAGCTGGCAGGCACCTACATTAATGCTGAAGGCTGTGCATTGTTTAAATTATCGTGGGAATTTAACTCTTGCCTTGTAGCTGATAAAGACCAGCACAGTTTGGGGGAAGCCTAGCTCTAGAAATGGGTAGAGATTTTGCTGCTCAGTGGGGTATTAATTTACTGAGGTGGGGATGGCTGATTCCAATTGTTTCCTTTTTTAAGTGAACACTGCTTGGGGCTCATCCCCCTTGCCTTTGTTGCTTTGCCCTCACCCAAAGGTATGTCAGCATTTGAAAGATCTCTAATTCCTTTATTGTTTTTGTAGAACTGTGACCAGCTAGTTGAGTGGATAGTTAAAAATCACCAGTTGTATCAGGGCTTCCTAAAGGGTTTCTTGCAACTTTCTTGGATGGGGAAAAAGACTTGATGCAAACAAGTCTGGTGAATTTAACTGTCAGTAGATGATAATTTTTATTTTCCAGTTTCAGAGTTTTTTGTTTTGTTTAAAGTGGAGCCCAAGCCTAGGACAGGAAATTAATCCACTGAGCCACCCAGTCTGCTTACCGCTGATATAAAGAACATATGGGTGAGGGCAGTGCAGAGGTGAAGTGGTTTAGCTATTGCAATCATGCATCAAGCTGATTGATTTGAATCCAAGATGATGCTGACATTTCAAGTCAGCCTTTTTTCTATATGGCTGAAAGTTCAAAGACAAGTGCAACCTCTTGGGAGAAGAAAACTGTCCCTAGCAAGTTCAGGGGCTCAGCGCTGCCCTAGAGCTCTCCGGTTAGGCATGGTCTTATTTCACTTTACAAATCTAAAATAGATTTTTTCTTATTTGTGTTTCTTGAATTTGGGACAGTAGCCAGTGTCCTGTTTATCCCGGAAGCAGATTGATGGTAGACAGCTTAGCTGTTGGGGCAAGAAGCAGCTCTAAGAGTAACCCTGGCACCTCTAAAATGATGCCATTGGGATTCCAAGCTTGCTGTTTGGTTTTTTTTCTCTCTTTAAGAATGCACGTAGTGTAGGAAATTTGAGTGGCCTTGTTGAAGTAATGGTTTGAGAGCTTCCTTTTTTTTTTTTTTTTCCCCCCTCCCCCTCCCCTTTCAGTTCTTGGAATATTTTTATCTACTTCTAATAACTATTGTTTGCATCTTGTCATCCTGATATTTTTCAAACCTCTTAGATTCCCATGTGTTTACAATTTTCAAAGCAGCATAAGAAAATTAGAACTTTTGTCTCAGTATGATAGAGTGTAAAAACCCTCTCCTTTTTTACTGCTGGTTCACAGTTTCTTAGTCTCTGGAGGAGAGATCCAGAACAACACTGCCAGGAAAATGTTAAACTAGCAAATGCGATTAGGATAGAAAATTTGATGAGGCCATGAGAATGAACATCAAAACTAGAGACCTGAAAGTTTGAAAGCCCATTTCAAAAATGTACTTTAGAAAGTGCTCTAAAAGGAAGAGTATTCAAACTGGTGTTGATGGGACCTCACTTCTCTGGGTCTTGGTTTGCTCCCCTGTGAACTGTTAAACATAGAACTGTCAATCTATGTGAAAATACAGCATGAAGGTTATGGAGTAACATTTCCCATAATATCACAGGAGCTCTTTGCTGCCATTGAGCATCCCTCATCATACCCTTAGAAACTGAGAAAATGTAAGAGAAGACAGTGGGAGTCGGGGCATTGCACAGTCTGTTCCTGTTGCTGCTAAATCCTAGGATAGTGATGTTCTCCCACTCTAGCGGAGTCCAACTCCTGCCATAACCAAAGCAAAAGCTTCCATCCCAACAGTGAAATGCTCCCAGGGGAGGCTGTCTTGGTGCTCTCTGGATAGCGGGGCAGTTCCGTGCTGCAAACGCCTGGCAGGCTGAGGTACCTTCCTTTCAAGTCTGGATCTAGCACAGATCCTTGCACGAGTGTAGTTCTCTACTAGACTCTGGCTCGAGAATTCCTTTAGTGAAATATGCCTTTGCTTTTAAATGTTGAGACCTTTGTTTTAAAGTCCAGCATTTGGTTCCACACAGCAAATTTGCTTCTAAAAATATCTTTTCATTCCAAAAGTTAATGTTGGTTAAATACAGTAAGTGAAGTATGTGAATACATGTTCTAGACTACTAAGTGCAACCTGAGTTTTGTAATAATTGTCTAGTTAGTAAAGTAATTAGTAAGTATGTAGTAAAATGTGGTAAATAACTCTGCAAACCTACCTTCAAAAATATTTCATAAAAAAAACATGTTGATCACCTTTGATGGAATTGCTGATGTATGAAAGCAGCTTTCTGAGTAATGATGTTCGTGTACACAGGTGTTGGATAGTAGCTACCCGCTACCCTGATGTTTTCTTCTGTATCATACACCTCCTGCTCCTCCATATGTTATACCTCCTCCTGCTTGTGTTTCTGGTGGCCTCTTTAATACAGGACAGAAGGTCCACCTGAGGTTTCCCAACCTACTCTACAATGTGTCACCCAATTCCTATCCACTCCCATCAGCATGCTGACCATGCAGCAACCTTTGGCTTCAGGCATAACGTGTGTCACCCTTGATCAAATTTTCTGAGGAGTTCCTGGAGTGTGTGGTCACTGTTGGAAGAATACACAGCCTGCTGAGAGCGCTTTCTGGCATCAGTGCTGTGTGACTACTTGAACAATTTCTAAATGTTCATCTTCTCTTGATACATAGTCAAAAAAAAAAAAAAAAAAATCCCTGTCAGATTTCCAAAGATTCTGACACTGCATTCCAGCATCTGAGTAGTTTCATTTTTTTTGGACATTTTTAATTTGAACAGGGAGAATTTTATTCAGCACCTAATGTCAAAATATTTGGAGTGCTAAATATCAGCAGATGTTATCTTAACATAATTAGAAAAGCTGTATGCTGTACTGTTACATTGTCCCAATTTTTTTAGCTCACATCAAATTACTGTGGTATGTAAAGAATCTTTTTTATTTTGAAAAGCTATTTGTTTGCTTTCCCAAATATACTGGATGCTACTATTTCTCTTATTTTTGTAATTCTTAATTCACAAGTGACACACCCACCTATTTATAGTTAATGTCTTTCCTATTAATTTGCTTTATTTCTAATAGGAGTGGACATAACGTTAACTTGGGCAGGGCTAACACGGGACCAGGCTGCAACACTGTGTATCTGCTCTGCTGGGGTTGTTCTCACCATGCTGGCAGGGTTCTGCCAACTGCTGTCAAAATAGACATGCATGTGGGGCTGCTTTAACAATTTCTGCCTGTCCATAGGTCCTGATATAACTAAGATGGGCCTGTTTTCTGGGAGGTGTTGGGATGCAGCAGGAGAAAGAAAGCTGAGAAGGACATCCTGGGTAGTTGACTTGAGCTTCTGAGCTCCTACTACTGTAGTAAAGCAGGTTCTGCCATTACACAGAACAGATACCAGTAGCAAGGTATGGCTCTTTCATGTCTCTGCCAGTGTTGCTGCTTCCTAAAGAAGTTCCATCTTCTGTGCAACAGTCTTTAGTGTATAAAAACAGTAGAGTAGCAATCACAATCCTGGAATTGCTGGAAGGACCAAAAATGGAGAATTACTAGAATAGATGGTCTATAGAATTGGGCAGGGTCTTAATTTCTGCCCATTAGAGATGGGTTGGATTGGTTCTGCCTTGAGGTTGGGAGTCTCTTGAGGTCTTTTATATCTGCTTCGGTGACAAAGCAGGGAAGTGCCGATGAGCTGGGCTACATTAGAGGCAATTGTTGTCAAGAATGTTGTCAAAAATATTTTCAATTGGTGACTGAAGCTACTGTTGTCAATGCTGCTTTCATTGAATCCTGCTTTGATTACTTATGATCCTGTAAAGAACATAAAGGGTAACTAATCTTGAAGCACTCTGCAAAGCAGATAAACAACTAAGAAAAGGTCCACAGAAAGAAAATCCTTTCATTGAGGAGTTATAATGTGCTGGTCACAGCAGTAGGTGAGTGAAATTTTCAGGTTGTTGCTTGTAAGGTCAGCCAAAGGGACACAGTGCTCTCAGAACTCTCTGAGTACAGGCTGTGGGGGTGGCAAAAGTGGACCTTTGACTTCAGTAGCTAGTTATTGAATGGCAAACAATTCCAATTCTTACTCATCTCTGGCACTAATGTGTTTTTTAGCAGGTTAGGACTTTCTGATGGGATCAGTTTGATTAGCCAGGAGAATGGAAGAGTCAAAATGTTGGGCACTGCATATCTCTTTCTCTTGACCAAACAAAGATTTGGGGGTGGTGGACCTGAAAGCCTTTAAGTATTTTCTATTAGATTAATTTAAGCACTCCTAGGCACATCTTGGGTGGTTGATTAGTTAGATATTGAAACTTTTGCGCCTGGGTGACCTCTTGAATTACTTGGCGATAGAATCTGCGAGGTGTGGATGAGAGGTATGAAGAGCCCATAAAACAACCTTTTGACTGTTCATCTTCCTTTCATAATCCTTACTGCTTTCTTCAGGCCTGTGCTTTTAACTCACTACTTTCTCATGTAGATGTTCCTTTCAGAGCTGTCTTCCCCCAGAATTATCACTTATTTTCTATTCATCCTCGTGATGATGGACCTTTTATTTTCTTGAGGCCATTGGAAGGGAGTGGCTTTTTTCCCCATATGTAAGACTTGCCTTAGTACAGCCCCTGGGATAATAAATCTACATTGTGAACTACTAAATCTGCTTAGGAATTGGAGGGGATTTCAAAACATAGCTGACTTCTTTATTCTCCTTCCCCCATCCCCTTTTTTTGTGTTCTCCCCCCCCCAAAATCCATGAGGGCCAAATCCTTCAATGGGTTTGTAGTTCACAATTGGTTGGTTTGTTTGTTTTTTTGGTGGTTTTTTTTTTTTTTTTTTGCGGGGGATGGGGGTGTTAGTTGGTTGGGGGTTTTTAAGTATTTGGTCTTACCAGATTTCACAAACGGTGGTGAAATCTTGCAAAAGAAGGATGGCCTAAGAAAAATAGAGATGGCTTTGATTTCATTAGGTTTAGAAATGCTTCTGACATAGAAGCAATTTTGCTTTTGCTGCAGGGAGAATAAGATAATTACCGCTAGTCTATTATTCTAGAATAATTATCACCAGCTCATGCTAAACTCTGAGCTGATGACTGTCCTCAGGATTAAAGAGCAGTGAATGGACAGGATACTTTTTTTTTTCTCTTTTAAATATTTATTTTGGTAAGCTACAGCTAGCAGAATGATCTCCCTGAAAACTTGTCTGAACATGAGTTGCACAAGATGTACTCTTGCCCTTTTGGAGAAGTCAGAGAAGTGTATAATGACGAGAGCTGAGGTTGGGTGTTCATAACTTAGGGAGTTAGCCCATGTGACATATTTGCTGCTTTCACAGATGGTTGGGATGTGTGAGGGCTGGGTCCTTTGATTTCCAGTATCCAAATCTGGAGATATCTTCTGATGGCTACTAGTTTTGCTCTCTGCCTTCCTCACCTGTGTGGAATGAGTTGATGTTGCTGGACCATTAAGGATAAAGAAGGGATGACCTGGAGGAAGCAATTTTGTGTAGACGATTGCTGTTAAGAGTCACATGAAAATAGCCCAAAGGTTGGAGAACTTAACTAAGCCGTCACTTCTGTCCAGGATAAGGACTTCAGACTGATGCAGAGCATGCTGGAAAGTTCATGCGGCTGCTGTTGGTGTCCTCCTCTGGAAAAAGGAGGATGTGACACTTCATGCTGTCAGTCCTGTAAATGTAGTTAGTACCAAAATAATGAAAAACATTCTCCTGAAAATCTCCACCCTTTTTCTTTTTTTTTCTAGACAAATTCCTGTCAGAGGTGGTGGAGGAAGGGAGGGGTTGTGTTTATAACAAGTTAGTGATTTTTGGAGTGCACACCACACTACTAGTCACATGTGTAACAGCTAAACAAGATGAATAGTTCCTAACTGGTGTTCACTGTTCGTTTCAATGCTTTGCAAGTGAATTACAGATAACAGTGGCAGAAGAATTAAAACCACCCACTGAAGCTGGTTTTGAGCTACAATAACATATTTGGGTTTTTGATCAGGACTAGGGAATGAGGCTTAGGCTTTTAACATGGAATGCCTACAGCTGGAAGGGGTGGCAGTGGAGTATCTTTCTTTCACTGGATTTACGAGGAGGCAGTTGCCTTTTTAACAAGCTGCTTTGTGCTTAATTTTTGAACTTAGGAAATCAAAGCTCCCTCCCCATCACTTTCCAAAGTCTTAGTTATGAAACGTGTGGACTTAACACTGTTTGACAGCAACATTGACTGGGGTGGTTCCTTGAGGAAGAACTTGTTAAATTTCTTCCAGAAGAATACTTGAGTGGCCCAGTAATGCCTGATATACAGAGTGCTATCTCTTTTGAGTTATTATTGAGTAATTTATTTACTTTTAATTATCCTGGATGTCTGGCCCTTGAAGCAGTGGAGACTTGTGTAGATGTGAATGTTGATGAGGATAAGGGAGGGATGAGGGGAATATTCCTAGCTTTCATCCCTAGATATAACCTTCACCTCTATGTGTTGACTCTGGGTTCAGAGTCCTGCTGTCATCTCTTATTTCTGTCTTTTCACACTGGAGGAGAGAGGAGAACTTTCTTTGCACCACGTGAGTTGTAAGATTCCTGTGCAGGACTGTTTTAATAATGAGTTGTCATTTTGTGTGAGTGATGGAGGAATATCTCATAGTGCCGAGGTTTAAAGACATGAGAGTAAAGGACATTCCTGAAGATGAGAGACTTCATTGCAAGCTTTCCACAGACAGCAGATGGTCAGGCTAAAGTACTCTTCTTGCAAAGAGTTTTCTAATAATGTTAAACAAAGCTGTTGACAGTGCGAACTGTTTGCATGTAAGTGGTAAGAAGGGTATAAGGTGTTGCAAGACCAAGGGGAAAGGGGAAGGACGTAGAGTTTACAGGGAGCGGTGCAGTTGGTAGCAAGCTGAACTGGAGTCAGGCTTTAAGGGTGAGGCAGATGGAGATCCTCCTTAGGGACCTCCCTCTGGTTTTTTTTTTTTTTTTAATGTAGGCTTTTCGTTAAATGAGTTAATGCAATTGGTACAGTAACAGTTGTATATTCTATGATAACTAATTCCAGTTGTGGGCTACTCAAAAATACTGACTTAATGACGAGGTCATGCAAGTGCAGTACCTAAACAGGGTGAGCCTCACCCATGCAAAAGCTTTCTTCAGGCAGAAGAAGAGATTTATTGGGGAACTAAATCCCCAGAACAACTGTTAGAACTATTCTGGGATGCCTTGCCAGGTGGAAATGGATTGCAAGGAATTGGGTTGCAGGTGGAACTGGGATTGCAACCCAGAAGTAGGAGCAGAAGTGGATTTGACAGAGAAGTGTGAGACTGGTTTCATGTTTTGTAGAAAACTTCAAGGTGAAAGCAAGAGGTAGGTGTCAAATTCCCATGCTAACGAATCCTAGACTTTATGCTTATTCAGTTCCTTGTTATTAAAAGGGAAAGCAAAAGTGTTCTCCCAAATGATAATTTCTACTGGAGTTGAATTTCAGTTTAACGTGGCAAAGTGCTAGGTGAAGCCATGTTCAGTGTGTGCCGTTCCAACATCACGTCTTGTCTCCATGAGCTAGTTAGCAGCAAAGTTAGTACAGCCCCATTGGGGAAGCTACAGGAATGTGCGTTAGATGGAGCAACTTCAAAATACACAGTTCTCTCAAAGAACTCCTGTGCTGTAATTAGTGAGGGTTCAGACTGTGTGAGTGCAGGTGGGTGTATCAAATGAAGTTGTACCGGGGACTGTTCTCAGTCCAGTATGGCTCGCTGTTTCATTTTAAAGTTAGTGTCAGGAACGGAGAGCGCGCTCTGATCAGATCTCAGTGTGTTGGAGGCTGAACAGTACTGGGAGTACATGGTAGACTAGGATTAAAATGCAGTCAAATCTTGATTAAATTTTAGAGATGGGCAGAAGGTTTTGTTAAGGACAGTCAGAGAGGCAGGAGTAATCAAATGCACGAACCTTAAATGGAACGAGATTCTGAAGGTAGCAGGGTCCCAGGGGAGGGAATGGAGTCTGTGGAAGATAGAGGGAAGCTGTGCCCTAAACTTGGGAGAAGAAACACCATGTTGGAGTCTGGTGCTACAAACACTCTGACCAGCTGTAATGTTTGCTACTAATGGATCCATGGGACTGCATGCAACACACAGCACTTAAAATGCTTATGGGAAGGGGTGCCTGCATGTGTGTGTGTCAGTGTTTCACAGAGAGGTCAGGTTTCAGCATTTACAGGGACTTCAGCCTTGTTACTGCTTAATTCATGTAAAAGCTATTCCGAATTGGTGCTGCACATCTGAGCCCCGTGATCTTAAATACCATAAGGGTTGTGTTGCATCTGTGAAGGAAAGTATTTGGCTGGGAAAGGAATATGCCTTTTGTAGCTGATGGGACTTGAATATGTTGTACTGTTAAATAATAATATTGGTTAACCTTGATTACTAGCTAGAGTAGTTATTAGGCGCATGCTACATATGCAACTGAAAATGGCATCAGCACAAATAAGCTTTTCTAAAAATAACATAATTGATAGTCATTAAGTGCTAACATGTTTTTCAAAAACTGGACAAGAAGTTGGTACAGACTCATTTTAATGACTACACGCTTGTGATTACAAGAAGTAGGAAACATTTAATCAGTTCCTAAACAAGCATAGCACTGCAAGATATCCTTATTGTCACTGCAGAGTAAAGAACACTTGTTGGATGGGTCTTCAGCAACTTTACAGTTCCTAAATAAATGAAGGCTGGGAAAAACTTGCTGGTGAACTTTCTGAAGAAATCAGCTATGATTCTATGCAATCTATGAGCTAGATTTTGAACAACATTTTAATGAAGTATTCATCAAAATGTGTAAGAGAGTGAAACATGACAATTTAAACAGGTTGTACTAGGTCCCTCAACCACCAAAGCAGGAAAGACGTTAAGGAATGGCTCTGTGAAAATCCCCTATCATGAAGTTCATTGAAGACTGATAAATTTTATTCTAGGCTCATAACATACGCTTCTTGCTCAGGCTCCTGATTTGTCTCCTCCTTGGATAGTGTGTCCAAATCCACAAGTAACATGCAAGTTTGCATTTCATTTTGAGCCCAGCAGGCATACGGCAATGAGGTTACAAGACCTTTCCAAGTGAGCCTGGAGGGACTTATTGGCTAGAGTTTGGATTTCTGGCAAGCAGCTTACTCCAGCTCTTTTCTGTAATAAACTCAGGGTTCAGTCCCCGGCCTCTTATAGATACAGAGCACTGTTGCGTGTCTCTGGATAATCAGTCACTGGAAAGGCACAGATGTTTCAAGATGCGTAGCAATGGGTGCAGCATATAAGAAAGGCAACATCAGGGTCATACTACAGATGCAACCACATCTTACATGTGTTCTTTCTTGACAGGAAAATTCTTGTAACATTTGCGGTTTTCTGGTTGCTAATACCATCAAATGAGTAACGCAAAAACTAATAATGCTTGTGACTTATTTGCTGTTCATTAAGTCTTGCAATGCCATGGATGGCTGATGCCTCTACCGCAAGCAGATCTAATAGAAGCGCATTGCAGTAATTAAGAGTGGGGTGCGTGATTGCCCAAGGCAATGGCTTACTTTAGTTTGAGCAATAGTTCTAATGAAGTCAGAAGGATTATAGAAATACATGACGAGGAGATGTCATAGTCCTTACCTGGTTGTGGAGATACTAGGAGATGGTGGAAGAAAATGCTGCAATGTTTTTGGTTTTTTTCCTCTACATGAAATATGTTCCTTGTGACAGAAGCATGAAAGAAGAAAACAGACTCAGTCAGGATTTATAATTTGATGTTTAATTTGTTTGTAAAAGATAACTTTTGTAGCAGTAATGCTGAAGAAGTTTCTGGTGTATATCCGCTGTGGACGGTGCAGGTGCCTATGTTGATTGGTAAGTGGTCCTTTATTTTAAAAACCTTGAGGAACATTCATGGCAGATGGGCTTTATTTAGACTACTTCCTGCTGCCAGTGACCGTGTCAAACGTGGCTCCCCAGATCAAGCACGAGAGGTTTCTGTTGAAGGTGTCAGGTTTTGTTCTCATGGGAGAGTGTTTTCTTCTGTAGGAACAGCTGTGGTACCATTGAGACACTGGCAGAAATTGTGAAGTATCTTGGCTAATTAGTTCTTCTCTAGTGGCCAATTTGGGCAATAGAAACAAACCTATTGCTGTTGTCAGCCAGTGTTTTTTAGCTTCAATGACAGAGGCCTGTGCTGAAGTAACAAAGGTTCTGGTTTTCTCTTTACTGGTGTTGAGAGTTGTTAAATCCATATGGCTCATAGTACTTGTGTAGTGATGGCTCCAAAGGCTGCAGCTAGCTGTATTGCTGCAGGGCTTTGCACTGTAAAATATTATAGCCCATTAAATAAGGGGAACAAGCTACTCCTAAACTTGGCCTATTTGATCTTTTCAAACTTACCCTCAAGTGATTAAGCAAACAGTGGCTTTTCAAGCATTCTCTAGTTGTGTTATCTGCTGAACACATCTCACAGTGTAATCTGCCAAAGATGCCTTGAACACTGTCCTGCTGCGATGTACTTGCTAGTCCTTGTGGAAACATAAATAAGCAGTTATTTCTCTAGCATCTAGTCAGTCTGTCTGGGTGGGATGCAGAGGCTTTGTAGCGGTTTATGTTTAACGTAACGTAAACTTGAAGATTCTTGCTTTTGTCTTAATACTAGCACTCTCAGCAAGACAGCAGCTTTTTATTAGCTACACAGGAAAATAAACCATCCGCCTTGCTATGTGAGTAGTTCAAGTTCATTTACAGTATCATGTGTCTCTGCAAAGGTATCAGTCTTGCCCTGCACTTGTCTTAGGGAAGCAGAATGACTACTAGCAGTGGTAGCTAGGCTACTAACCAAAGAACTGTAAGCTCTTCACAGAACAGTAAGTAACAAGATTCTTTATACACTTACTGGGGGATGTGAATGAGCATTTAGATATCTCTGACTAAATATCTGAGACTTCCCCC
>JAVJGJ010000001.1:104025065-104042826 GCA_035590215.1 Microhierax caerulescens
TAAAACTTCACCATGCAATCTGGGTTTTTTTTTGCTGCAAGTTCAGCTGTTAAGCTTTGGTCTTTGTTGGTTTAAGCAGGAGAGGCAGAGTAGGAGTAGGTTTCTCTTGAAAGTCATTAAAAGCATTAAAAACAGGAGAAAGAGAGGAACATGTTCCTGAAGTATATCAAAAGCTCATTATTTATCTGTCCTTTGTCCTTGGAGTTGTGATGATCCCAGAGTGAGTGAGTATCCTTTTTCCTATCCACAGGGTTTTGTACCTTGTTTATATCTCAAATCAGCAGAAACTCTGATCTTCACCTGGCTTTTTATGGCAGCTTGTAGGACTGTAAATGAGAATATGCTCTGACAGCAAACCCTAAATCAACCTTTGGTCACTGCAAGCTGGAACGATTTGAAAACCTGTGTAACCTTTTGACCAAACCTGGGCTGATGTTCAACATCTTTAACAAGAACTGAAGCCAGAACAGCCTTGATGACTTCAGATTTTCATTACAAGCCAGCTGTAGACCCTAATGTACACTTAGGTTGGGACAGAGAATATAATGGGTCAGCTGCACCATTTGGGCAGGAATGTGCTTGCTCCCTTGGTACCCAGTGAGCAATGGTGTTCTCACTGCTGCTTTTTACTTATCTGGCACTGAGAAGCAGTGACCACCTTCTCCTTTTCACCACCACTCTTGAGAATCAGCTATCTCGGGGCAGTTTTGCCAGCGTCTGTCATGGTTTTCCTTTGCTCTCCAGCTCTCACTGTGGCACTGAATGGTGTGATGCTTTGGGCTGTTCCCTGTGAATAATCATTACAATGGTGTGCCAGGTTTGCTGGTCCAGGTTTGCGACCCTGGTGTGCATGTGATTTGAAAAGTATGTTAAATCCCTTGTTCTGGCACAGATCCCTGTGTGACTTGATGTCACATCAGTGTGGATTGATCCAGGCAGGGCTGCAATAGACCTGCATCTGCATTAATCAGCTGAATAGAAACTAGCTTCAGTTTGTGTGCAATACTCAGCCTCTTATCTAGCCCTATTAGTGCAGTAGCATGGGCTCTCTCCTGTTTGCTATTAGCTGAAGTGGTTCCCTGTTTCTGAGTGGGTGTTGGAAGAGCAAAGAAGTAATTGTCAAGTTGCTTTTCTGACTAATTCAGAGGACAGAGGAGAGTTGGACCACTGATGTTTACATAAGTAGGAAAAGTAGTATAACAAAACTCTGTAGGACTTACGTAGAAAAGCAAGGTGATTTTATTTTCAGACACACCAACATGTTGATTCTACCTACTCGCGTTCTTGTAACAGTGAATACTTGTGTGACATGGAGAAAAACTGACAGTGGTTATCAAGTCCTATGTCTTTTGGGTGTTTCCTGACTGGTAGTGAAAGCTGGATTTTGGACAGTCTTTTATGCCTTTTAGATGTCAGCAAATAGTTATGACGTATCCTTTTGGCAAGGTTTGCTTGCTTCATCCTCTGTAACTTGTATCCAGGGCTGCTGCCCATTGTCTTTGATCTTATCTTGAGTATCTTCATGGCTATAGTTTGTTTTCCCATTGAGATAACGGGAAGAGGCAGTGTGTGCTGTGGTGTAACCTTCATGTGTATTTCATTCTTACCAGTGTTAGTGTTTCTGTCAAAAAAAGTTGATAGTTGGACTAGATGATCATGTTAAGTCCCTTCCAACTGGAACTATTCTATCGTGGGGGGAAAAAAATAATCGTTATTTCCCTGCGTGATATACTTGCACCTTTTAAGATGCGTATTATGGACTGAGTTCCACCCAATGCACCTGTAGATCCAGGCTTCTGTCTAGGATCTTTGGGTTGCCTTCGATGTGACAGCACAGGAGTTTGTGCTTGCTGCATTGAGACAGTTTTGATATGCACTGAAGCATCCTACTGTGTGCTCTGATCCTAGCTCCTGCTCTTTCTTGGCTGTCTCTGGCTTACAATGCTAGTTAACAAAACAAAACAAAAAACCAACCAAAAAACACAACCCAACCAAAAAAACCCTCTGAAACCTAAACATCGTTTAGTGTTCAGGTTGCACAGCTTTTCCCATCATTCCAATGTCTAAATTCCACTTCATTGACGCGATAGGGTGCTTCAGGCCATGCTCTCCAGGACAGTGATTGCAACTCCTCATGTGATTAAAGTCATTTGGCCAGCAGCCCTTATCACCACAGGGTTCATTCCTCTAGTAAGAGTGACTGGTGCATGTTAACTACACTGTGGTTCCAGCTTTTGTAGCCTCAGGATTTATGTCTCGATAGTGAGAATACGCTGGTATTTGTTGTTATCCTGCCTGCGACCCACAGGCTTTACTGGATTTGGATAACTGGTTTATGGTATGGACATGTGCGGCAGGGCCTAGTGTGTCTGTAGGCCGTCAGTCTCCATAGGCATACGGTAGATGTTTTTATTGCCCTTGCTTATCTGGCTGTCCTTCACTATTTTAATTTGAACCATACCAAATAAAGCTGCCTGAGAAATGAAGATTATCTGTGGTATTCGTCACTTTTAGGAAGGGGAGTTGGTTCAGTGTTGGCTTTTAGCATTTGCTAGGCCTTGTCTCCTTGACAGAAAACAACAGACTAAAACGATTACCAAGAACAGCTGCTTAGAAGGGGCTTTGGGTATTTTTTCCGCTTTTGCTGACCTGAACCACAGCAATTATAAGTTCTGGTTATTGTAAACTTACCACAGAACACAAGGCATACCTTAAAATGATGTCATGTCTAGACACACAATTCAGGTATAAATTATGGAGAGAAAGTAGCTTGTTCAGTGGTTAAACTGTAAAAATTTAACAAGATATTTCTGTGTCTCTAGCCTTCACTCTTGCATACGTATTTCTTTACCTCTTACCAGGAGAATTCTGTGACTGCCTCTTAATTTTTTTGTGTTGGGAGATGGAATTTCCTCCCTGTTCTCCATTTCATTTCCTATTTCTGCCTTGCTGGGTCTCAAGGGAAGCAGTGTAGCCATCTACTTAGAGTCCAGAACAAGAGAGGAAGACTCCTGGGTCCAGTCATGACTCAGGCAAGGTCACACACGAGGTGATATACGACAACCGTTTAAAAAGCTGGCTTGCTGTTTTGGGTAGTTTGTTTTATGGGGTGGTAGGGGAAAGAAAACTCCACTGTGGTACCCAGATGCTTGATTTTCAGAAGTATTCACTATATACAGTCTCGGCAACATCCCTGTAGCTTCTAGCGGGGTTGTGTGGGCCTTGTGTTTAAGTGTAAGTTGGACTCTGTTTGGTTACGCTGGTTGAATTTCTGTCCAGAGTTCCTGCTGCAGCTCTCCATGGGAATGGTGGAGTGTAGATAAGGTGTTGTGGGCAATCTGGTAGCTGGGGACTAAACCCTTGTAAGCTTGGAGGATGGCAATGGCACATACTGCACAGAACAGCTTATGTCCCATCCACGTCTGTTATTTGGGCATGACTCCACCGCTTCACAGGGAGCGCTTCCCTGCTAACGAAAGCCTAGGTAGCCTGCTGATGTGTACTGAAATATAGGTCCCCGCACTTGGCCTGGGCTTAATTGCGTGATGAGATCGGAATTGTTGGCTTACCAGCTGGTGTAATCTATACCCTTCAGGTACCTGCTATGAAATGCAGACTTTGGAGGTGGAAGGGGCCTGCTGGGTTAACAAGCTGGTGCAGGGCTATTCTCTATAGCATATTCTGTTGTGCTTTTCCTGGCCTAATTACGCAGTCCTCAAGTGAAGGAATTTGGCAAGGAAATTCTTCCGTTTTAACTGCTATTTGGTTTCAGGTTCTCTTAGTAAGCTTTTTTCAGTCATCTCCGTTATAGCTTGCTGCCATCTAGAATTTCTTTTCTCTGTGTAGATGCCTGTTGTGGATTTTGCTTCCAGGTCTGGATATGATGCCTCTCCTCACATGAGAAGCACCTTGGTCTCCCCAAGTACCTGCTCTGCCACCTATATGTCTCCTTAAGGATGAGGCTTCTGCTTCAGGCTGATAACTGTGTCTGGATCTAACTCGTACCATACCTGGGCCTCTCACGATCCTTTGTAACTCATAATCACATTAGTTTGTTTCCTGAAAGCTGTCTACACTGCAGGTCTCTGGAGACAATTTTAATGCTTGGCGAGCAGAGATGGCAGTCGATGGTATAGAAGTTGCTCTGTTCCTGTTGCCATAGGGACAGTTTTGAGGTGCACTGAAGAACTGTTTCACTCTGTTTTCAGTGCATGCGGCAATCCTCTTGTTTCCAAAGGCACATGTGTACCTGTGGTCTCATTGACTTGGTGTCCACTCTGGCAGTTAGCGTGCTGGGAAGACTTCTCTTTGGTACCCGCAAACTTAGGTGGACAGGCCCTAAGTCTTGATTCACTCCCATTTCCAATAATACAGCAATTAACTTTCCTGTATGCCATATAGATATCAGAACTATGCTGGAACCACAGCTTTGCTGTCCTGACCTGATGTTTGTGATCAGAAAGTCCCAGTTTGCCCAGGCCCTTTTTTGCTGTCTCAGTTTCCAGGATCAGAGCAAGACTTGTTTTCATTTGAATGTATTTGTATCAGTTGTTTCTCCTGGTCTCTGTCCTTATCAGCAGGAAATGACCTTTTTTTCTGCATTGTTTCTCTGCATTTGCTACGCTGCTGTTTGCGGTGTTGTATGGAAGGTGAACGTTGCGTGCAACTTGCAAGGTACCCAGTGTCCTTAGAGTGGTTAATGCACTGTACAGAGTGTGGTTAGGTGACAAGCCTTGTGATACGAACGAGCTGCACCACAAATTGTTATAATCAAGAGATCAATAAACAAAATTGTCTGTAAGGCCATGAAGGAGAGGCTTCCACGGGGATATTTTGTTGTATTAAGAGTACTCAAGCAATTAAAACTTCCAATGCGCCCTTCTAATCCACAGCACAGGCTGAGGTGGCCTTGGGGCCCTTTTACAGTTTTTCATTGAGTGATTAGTTTTGTACATAGACATCTTTCTTTTTCTTAATGGCTATTAAATATAGGAGGAGAGCATTATTACAGCACTAAATGCTGTCAGCCAAAGTTTGTCCTCACTTCTGCTTCTAGGATATCCACTTGCAGTGTCCCAGATTTCCCCTGTTCATGGATTTTTAGAGGTACTTTTTCTTTTGTGAGGCTCTTGACCAGTTCAAGTACAAACAGATGGAAAGCAGCAGAGATCCAGCTCCATAGCAGCACCCAGGCCAGGGCCTTAACTCATCTGAAGTGTTTAGTGCTCAGGGATGAGCTACAGCCAGGAATTTTGTAGCCTGGGGCAGGATGCTGTAGATTCCCCCATGTGTTGTCCTTTGCTATCCCCTACATCTTTTGTTCTCACCCCATCTCCCCTTTCATCCTAGTCTGCAGCCTAGTTTCATGTTCTTGTTTGCCCAGGTGGAGCTTGATTGCTTTCCTGGAATATGGAGATGTTCCTCTCCTGGGCTTGCAGGCAGGCAGCTACAAACTCAGCTGGCACTTGTTCCCTCCCAGGGCTGATGGGGACAGGGAGTGGAGGCTGGTGGTGCATGGGAACTGGACGAGAGTTATGGAGAAACAGTTGGTGCTTCAGGCAAGAGTTGTCTTGGCACCCTGTTCTGTTTTTTATGGGTTTTAGGAAACGCTCTGTAGTGGAGAAGCAGTTTCTTTGGATAATGGATTCTGGCCCCGCTGCTGAGCGTGTGTTGTAAAAACCATCTTCTGTTGTTCCTGGGGTCTCTACTTCAAATGCCAACAGGCCAAAACCAAATCTTTCTGAGCCCTAATTAGTGTAGGACCCAGCCCATGAGTGGCAATCCTGGCTAGTGGGGCCGGTTTTGAGCCCATGGGTCAATCTATTGCCATGGGACTAAGGCTGCCAGCAGAGGTTCGCCCTTGTCCTTACTATGTGCCAACAAGGAGGATTCTCCAATGAGACCACCACGTGTGTTTCTCATGTAGAATTATCATCATAGAACTTTGTCAGGGCTGTTGTGAGCCTCCTTCAAACAAGGGTCTTATGGAAGTTTGCAAATCCCATTGTCCCAGGGAAAATTAACTTGCTCCAAAGTGCTGAAGTGATGCAGGAAGCAAAACTTCAGACTCTTTTGGAATATTGAACTGTGTGGAAGTTGGAGAATTTTCCCACTTTACTCCATGTGGAGTAACTTAGTTTTTTCAGCACCTTAAGGGCATTGACATACATCCAGGAAAGGGAAAACAGGAGAAATGCAAGAAATGAAAATGGGAACCAGAGCTGCTTAGGCAGAGACCATGGCCTGGATATGAGATTCCCTTTTGCTTCAGGTTTTATAGGATTTTTATGGGACAGGGAAGGGTTATGATCTCTGGGAAGAACACGCCTATTCTGCAGCTTTCTACTCAGAGATGGCCTTTAGTAAGTGTGTGTGTGTGTATAGATAATCTCTTAAACTAAGAAGTTCTGCTTCGCGCTAAGTTCTTAACCATGTCTCTTTAAGCATCATCAATAGGAGTTCTACAGGGAGGGTTTTATTTCGTTTTAATAGAAATAGTCTCTCTAAAAAGATTAAAACCCCCACAACCCAACAATGTCTGTGTAGCTATGGGACTAGCTGCCTCTGTTGTACATTGTAGTTGGGCTAATGCTTGGTTGTGAACTAAATATGTGTGGTGGAAGTAAAGCAGCAGATGGAGATGCTGATCTTGAATAGATGCTTGTGTTGCCTGACACAGAATAACAATTTCCTTTGGTACAAGGTTGTAAATATACATAGAATAATGTATTTGGCATCTGTGGATACACTTTTTGTTGTATCTTTGCTCGCAGATTTTCATGGTCGATGTTTGTGTGATGGCTGACATCCTGCCTTGTCATCCTGTGTCACGTAATTGCATGACTCCATGGGACTGTCCTACTGTGTTTCTCAAGCAGTGCTCTTAGCCATGCCAATAAACCAGGCTGGGAACATTGTGAAGACAGACCCTATCACATTTTCTTATAATCTCTGCTAGTTCCTGAAGTGGAGCTTTGAGTGACTGGTGACCGATCTGTGCTAAGTTTGGAAGCAAATGCAAATTATTTCAGAGAAAATCTTTTTCACAGAGCAAGCCTCTGCTGGCTGGGGAGGAAGGATCAGATATATTCACCTAGGTTTTCTCATCTAGCCAGCTTTGCATTCCTTTCCCTCCTTCTCTCTTATGCTTCTGTTTCTTTTCTGTTTCTCCCCTTGTCCCTGCACCAATCCATTGTTTCTAGTCTTTTACAGTGGTTAAGGTGCAGCCTGGGTCAGGAACAGGCAAAGTCTGCAGTTCTGGGGTGGCAAGCTGGCGTGGGCTCTTGATTCCCAGCCTCATCTGCTGTTCTATGCCCAGTCTTTGGTGGCTCGCAGCAGCTCCCACCAGTGTCATCATCCACAGCTGCTTCTGGGTGCCTGTAAGATGTCCACAAGGTCGGGTATTCCAAGCTTCTCCGCTTGTACTCTACACCAGTTTGACCCCTTCTTCTGCATTGGTAATAGGGAATAATCACGTCAGTTCCTAGGGCAGCCTAGGATGTGGGAGAAGGAAAGGGAGGTAATTGTTTCCTCTCAACTCCCTGGCATATGGCACCAAAAACCTCAGATGTCGTGGCCAGACTTTTGTTTTGTACATGCTCTAGGAGAGCAGCATTACCTGGAGAAGGCTCTCTGCAGCTGGTACTAAACGGAATTTCACCTGCGCTACCAAGATGCTTGGCAAAGGATTGTCTCCATCTTGTCTGGCACCTTCCTCCAGGCTTCCCAGATTGTGAAGGCACCTCTCCTGCCCTTGCCTCTTCAGGTTGGGGAAAGGTTAGTGAACTGGCACATCTGCCAGACTGGGACTGCACAGTGGTGTGGAGGCTCTGCCTCTAACTCTTCTCCAGGTGCTCCCTGTGGAAAGGAGCTAGAGGGTAAATCCAGCAGTATCTTCTCTCCTATTCCTCAGCCACCCGAGGAAGGCATCTTCTGTGCATGCTTTCTACAGCTGCCTTCCCTGGAGGGTTTTATGTAAATGCAGGAGGGCTGTTGGCTTGTGAGAAGGAAAGTGATACTTTGAAATTGCTAGGCTCCAGGATTTAACCCTTCAGCTTCTGCAGTTCAAAAGCACTTACTGTTTCAACATGCTGAGTAGTCCTTACTTCCCAAGTGTCCTGCAACCGAGCTGCAGGCTTCTGGGTTAGTGCAAGGCAGCCCCCTTCCTTCCCTGGATCCTTGGGATCCCAGCTGTGCAGATGAGAAATCAGCAGGGAACAACCCAGCAAGAAAAGGAGGTGAGATACAGTGCCCAAGCTCTGAGAAGAGAAACTCTGGGAGTGGCTCACCCACCTCCCCACCTTTCCTAAAGCTCAGCAGCACTCATGGAGCTGGAATGGGGGCTGCATTTATCAAATTCCTGTCTGCAACAGCAATGCAGTTGTTTTAGATTAGTGTACAAATAGACATTAGTGTAATACATCTGTTGTTAATCCACATCTTGGTAGAAAAGAGATGCCAACACATCATTTATTAGCCACATCGATCCTATAATGTCCTTTCTTTTGTCTTTTGAGTATGTAATAGGTTCCAGGATGTCTTTTATTTCATTGTATACCACATTTCCTCTTGTCTAACATAGCAGGACATAATGCGTTCCAGGATGTAATTTATGCCATTTTGGAACTGGACACCAGGTAACGTATCGTGAACTTTTCTGAAGATCTTCAGTGTGTTAGTTGTTGTGCTCTGCTTACAGGTTAGTCTCAGCAGAATTGATGGGTAGAAAGAGCAGGAGAACTAGTAGGAAGAAAAGCAATTTATTCTTAGTCTTAAGGTGAGCTCAAGGATCATCAGTAACTCTGGATGCTGGTCTGGCAGGCTGTAACTCTTAACACCGTTGGTTTGTTTAGAAAGTCAGGCTGGGAAGTGGTAGTCCACCTTAAGAGCCTGTCCTTGACTGCTTGTGTAAGAAGACCCTGATAGCCTCAGAGGAAATCCACTTTGAAAAGGAACCTGTTGAGGAATGGCTGTGATAGATAAGTATCTCCTTTTTTGTGGAAATTGAGGTCTGTGGCTAGTCTGTTTATCTGATTGTATCAAAACTCTGTGCCAGCCCTAGGTGAAAGAACGAAAAGCCCCTATCTGGCTCTTTCCCTGTTTAGTGATGTTAATGGATTTTGAGAAGCAGATGACATTCACAGGTGATGAGGGAAGCAGGGACACCAGGCCTGTTGAGTCCAGGAGGTTGGTGGTAATTTGCTTGGTATGATCATCTGGGGAGGAATTGACAGTGGCCGCTTGCCTGATAGCTTCCGCAGGAGTCTATTCCTCTTGTCTTGTTTTGTCTTAGTCATGAATTAAAATCCCACCCAGAATGATGGAAGCCTACATACCCTCACCACTGCATTACCCAAGTGTCAGCTTTGGCCTGTGCCAGATGCTCACTGTGCAGTGGGGTAGGACACTGGAGCAATAGAGTGGTCCAGGGGGACAGCACAGGATTTCAAATTAGCTTCTGCAAGGAGGAAGGAACACCACGAGCAGGATCTTTGAGACTTAGGTTAGACCAACAGTTGTTCTAAACCCACAGAAAGGTTTTGAAGAGAAGATATTTTGGTAAAATGAAATATTTTCCTCTTTCTTTGTTGTTGTTCTTTTCTCTTTTTCATCACAGGAGACAATTTACCTTGCACTGTCCCAGCACACCTGCTTTGTACCCCATTCAGTCTGGTATGTCTGGCTTCTGGTGCATCAGTCTTGAGGCTTGAGGACTGTGGGGGAATAATGACAATGTTAGCTGCAGCCCTGAGTTCTTGGTTTATCAGAACTCTTTCTTTAGTATGTGCTGGGTTTAAGCACATGAATAGTACAGGGAGTTTGGGAATGAGGTTGCTAGCGGTAACAGAGACGTAAGACTGGAGGGAATAATGTTAATAAAATAAATTGCTGACTCGCAGCAGCCTGATAACTCAGACGGGTGAGTTCTTAGGCTTGACATGTTTTTCTCCTTTACTCCCTTTCTGTCCTGTATCAGCTGCCTCTCGCTTGCAGGCGCACTCATTCATACGGCCATAGTTTAGTTAAATCCAATACAGTGTCATGCTATTAGCACACAAGTCTCTTGTGCCAGGATCTCGTTTCCAGGTCTCCAGAGAACTGAATGTTAAAACTTTTTAAAAGGCAAACTGTTGTAGAAATGACAAGCTCTTATCCCTCTAAACAGCTCAGCACCATTCTTCTGTAAGAGGAGATATGGCAAACTATGAAATAGCAAACAGTACAGACGCCAGTCAAGCAATTAATTTTCTTGTCCAGGCACAGGAATACTGGAGGATAGGAAGGAGGGGAGGATACAGTTGTTTGTGAATAACAGCCTTGGTTCTGTATTGCATTGTGCTATAAACACAGAGCAGAGTCCCCAACCCAAAGACCTTACTGTCTGCTTTAATTAAAAGATCACAAAATTAAGGCAGCTGTGAAATTGTGTGTTTGCATATGAATAGTCTTGGGATCTCAGTGTCACAGGGACAAGAGCACAGCCAAAATTTCTGTGTGGTTCAAAAGGTGTTCAGAATTTTTTGCCACTATTGGGACCAACTCTGGTTGCATCGGAGCAGATAAACCTAGCAGACCACAGCCCAGCAGGTAGATTGCAGTGCTTAAGGACAACCTTACCTAAGAACAATTTTATTTTTTTTTTTGTTAACTGTGTGATGTACAGAGGTTTCCATTTTCCTTTTGATGCATCTGATCCCAGCCCTTTTCAAAAACTTGTTCTTCCTGGTGCTTCCTACTGGCATTTGTCTTGTTGGCTGGTACCTGAGGGAGATAGTTGCTGTTGAGGGCCTAGATGGCCACACTTTCTCCTTCTACTATAAAATTAATAAGAGATCTTTAGCAGGAATAGCATGTTTCTGTATGCAGAGGAGGTAGGACAAGCATGCCATACAGGTAGGGATGCTGAGGGATATCATGCTTCAAGTGACTTAGCTGTAGTTAACAAACAGGTGGTTTGTAGAAGATGCTGATGCTTCTTAGCTCTGTGCCTCAATCCAGTTTTGTTTTTTTTTTTCTTTGCCTGGAACAGAAATGATAAGTGTCAGAGCGATGGGAGCTGCTTTGCTTACATAAAATTAGCCCCTGCCCTTTTTCTCTAGACCAAGCTAATCTTGTATACTACTGTTGATAGTCTAGTGAAATACACCTGGGCTGGACTTGTGGACCCCTCAGCACTGTGTGTTGGGGCATGTGTTGCCCCAAATACTTGGCCTTTGAGTTAATTTGCTTTCCTGGGGTCCAGGTAAAACTGGCTTATGGTTTGCATCCAGTCCTTGGTCCATCAGTTGGCTGTCCTTGCTCAGAAATTATCTTTAGAGAAGCATACTCCATTTCACTGGCTTATGATGGCCAAGTGAGCCAGGTTGTGTGTGCTCCTGTCTGGTCCCTGCAGCCAGAAGGTTGCAATTATTTCCTTGCTTTTTCAGAGAGTTTGTTATATTGCTCCACTTGCCTTCATATGGTAAAGGATACTGTAGTTCTGACATGCTTGGCTGGAATAATCATTCCTTCTTGGCAAATACTTCCTCTGACTTGAAACTGTGCAGTGAGACCAAGGAGTCATCTTTGTCTTTTGCTGTGGGGTGGCAGTCCTAGGTGCTGGTCACTCAGCTCTGTCACTGCTGAAGCAGGTATCCATCCACGTGTGAAGAAAAGGGAAGGAAATACTTTGGTTATACAGCCAGTGTCCTCAGTTCAGCAGGCACTAGGAATGTGCTATTTCAGTGGTGATCTCTGGGCAGATCAGTGCCAATGTGGCTGGTGATGTGACCTCCAAGACCATTGTAGGACTGGGGGGATGGGTTAAGAAGAGTGTGTATAATTAAATGTAGCGAGCAGCAGTGGGTATGGTGTCGTATAGGCAAATGCAGCATACAAGGGAGCAGGATGTGTCTGAGGGGAATTGCAGGCAAAACAGTCAAGACTGGAGACACTTAAATATCTTGAAAGTTCATTTTCCCCTTGTACTTTCTCATATGAAGCTGATGCACTTTTGGGTGCTCTTCTACTTGCAAACCCTATGAATCCAACATGTTAAATTTGGTTCCTTCCTACCCTTGACACCCCTGGAACTGCTCTGAGTTTACACCAGTGGAGCTTAGGTCAGGCTTAAAGTAGATATGAAACTTGGCGAGCTGTGCAGCAGGATTGGCTATGGAGAGGCCAGGCGCAATTGCTGAGCTGTGTGCTTCTGCTGTTTTCTGTTATCTAGTCAGAGAGGAGGTTTAAAGGGGGGTTAGAAAAAAAGGAGAAGTCGTGGTGTGATGCAGTGTTTTGGCACCACTGAGTTATTTTGCTTAATAGTTTGGAGATGATTTAATCTCTGAAATAATTAAATTGAAGGTGTCATTTCAAAAGATAACAATGTCTGTATGAGCTCTGTTAGGTTTGGCATAAGCTTCAGCTTGTTTTGTAGGGATTGAGGGATTTTCTTGTGTGGAATATGGGGGAGGAAAGGCAGGGCTAGTTTAATGGTATTTATTTCCACCCTTTCTTGCTATAAAATAAACTGACATAATGCAGAGCAAGAAAGCAGCCCCTGTGATCTCAAGAGGGTGAGAGCAAAATACTCCCCTGGACTTTAGCGTAGCTTCTGATAGTGAAGCCTCTTAAATCATCATGCATCCCATCTTCATGTGTCCATTCCTGTGACCTACCAAGAGAGAGAAACTGGTCTGTGAAACAGCCCAGAGGGTCAGGAGGTGGCATATGGCACTGTGAGCTCTGCAGGGATCATGCTTAGGGGTGCATGGTACCAGTGTCCTGCACCACTCTGTAGGAGCTGTTGGGCTTCCAGAAGGGTGCTCTCCTCTTCAGTACCATTTATTTCAACAGGAAGGTCTTTATACCTGTAGCTGACATGGTTTGTGACTTGCTCTGTGCCTTTTTGCGAAGAGGACAGCTGTCTGACCAGCTAACCCCAAAAGAGAAAGTTCCCTGCTTGGTACTGAGTAAAACTCCATTTGTCTTCCCTGTGGGGATGTGCTAATCCTTGTGCTTTGGGTATGTGTCTCCTCCGGAGCAACGCGTGATGTGGTGGATTTACCCAGCCAAGGTTTAACATTTAGCCTTCTGGTCTGTGACCTACAGGTGACTAGAACACATGTTCCAAAAATGAGTCATGAACCTGCTCCTCTAGACCCTCTTGCATGGCTAGAAGGAGCCAGCCTGCAGTTTTCTCAGCCAAAACCTCTGCGAGTTGGCAGGGAGCCCTCAGTTACACGCATCGGTGCTCTGCTCCATCCTTGCTGTGCCCCAAAACCTCCCTGTCAACACGGCGTGTGGCTGGGGGGAGCTGGCACAGCGTTACTGAAGATCTCCCCCGACTGCCCTTAGAGACATTCCTTCAGCCCGTGCCCTGCTCAGCAGTGGGCTTGTGCTGTAGTAGCTTAGTAGCAGATTTCCTTCTCTTTGAACACAGTATTTTAGTAGGTATTTTACCTAGTTGCTGGATGCTGCATTTAGTTCTCTTGGCCTTAGTGCTCTGCCACCACCAGTTTAATCCCAGCTGTGTGACCCTCAAAGAAGAAAGGCAGTACATAATATGTCTATTATTATTTTTTTTTTTTCACTTTAGCTCTGATGTGAAAAGTCACGTCTGGGCATTTGAGTGGTGTGCCTTGTGATACACACCAATTTATGTAGAAGTTGGCAGGGATTTTTTTTCCTTACTAGCAGGAGAAGCAAGGGAACTTGGGACCCCCTTCTGGTGAATTACTTAGAAAAACAGCATTTAAAATTACAGGTTTGGAATTGAACTGTAAATTCCAATGAAGTAAAAGATCCATGAATAATATGACTTGAGGCTGAAATATAATTTGTTTGTATGTTTTAAGCAGTAGAAAGGAAACAGGATATAATTCCTCTTAGTAACATATGTATTTTCCCCTAGCAAGGAACCAGCTGTCTAATGGAAAGTTTGTGTTTGCTTCATAAATGTTTTTAACTGTTTGGTTGTTTTGGGTTCTTTTTCTAATGGTATGCAGAGCTTTAATCTCTCTCTCTTGGTTCAGCTGATTCGGTATGTTGCTTTCAGTTTCGGATTGGATGACCCTTGCAGCGTAGCTCATCTTTTCAGTGTGAGCATGTCACCAGTTGAAACAGATTTAACACAAGAATCAGAAATCAAGTACAAGTTTGTCTTTTTGCTCTGGTTAGCATCTTGAGAATTATCAAATCAGACTTAAAAAAGCTTCTTCTGTCTTTGCTAATAGCTCAAGCTTGACCAACTAATCTGTGATTTTGAAAAGTCTGATGAAACAGGAGGAGCTCTTTTTACAGGGGACGTTTTGCATTTCTCACATTGTGTTGGAGCCACTGTAATCATAGAGCCATTTTGGTGTTTTTATTAGGGGCCACATGATTTTGTTTATGCCAATAGAAGTCTGAGTGAACTGGACCAAAGCTGTTGGATTTGGTTTGAGACCGGAATTGCCACAGATTCCTTCCACAAAAAGGTTTAAGGCACTTGTGCCACCCTTCAGTGTTTGCCCTTACAGCAAACAGTGGTGGACACCAGCTGAGGAATTCGGATTTTATCTGATTTTCTTTTTGTCATCATCTATCTCCTCACTGAGATGACAATGACATTCTGGCAGTACCTGCTTGTCTCACAGCAGGTAATTGATGGAAAGCAGAGGATTACAGAAACCCATTTTCTTTAGAATTATTCCAGTTTAACATGTGTAGGGTCATATCTTGTGTTTAAAGCTACTTTGTATCTTGGGAGGCTGTACATATGTGACTTGATTTCAGAGAAGTTATGCTGGCTCCAAAACAGTGCATCTCACGGGTGAATTGGCGCTCACTTACAAAGGGCTCTTGGGGAAACAGATTCTGAAAGGGTCTGAGCTTCCTGCAAGTCTTAGTGACCTTGCTGAGAACTTGGTTACTCACTCTGAATTCAGCTTCAGAGAGATTTAGAGCGTAGTCTGAACGAAAAAGATCAGAGCCAGGGCCTGACTGTGGCTGTGCAAAGAAAAGCACCTTTCTAAGCACTGATAATTTTTCTTTTTCTTTTTAGGTATGTGTCCAAGAGCTGAAGTGAAGCCTTGTATAGATCTTGCAGAAGGATAAGTTAGCAAGCAATTTGTTTTCCCTAGCATAGATAAGCAGAGCCAGTTTTAGATGCCCTGGTGTTATCTGAGACAGCTGTTAGGGGCTGATGGATTTGATCTCACAGCCAGTTGATATAATCCAGGGGCCTCACATCTTTCTGGAGCAGGTAAATGCTAGGTACGGTGCTCAGTGGTATACAAAGTGGCTTGAGATGCCTGTGTTGACACCCTTGGGTGTGCATTTTGTGGTTCGATATGAAAGCTGAACTGAAAGTGAATTTGTGAACAGTATAGGTAATCTAAGCTGAGTTGGCTTGGTGGAGGGTGATAACTTCCATATATCTCATTCCTGACTCAGCAGACCCCATGTACTGCATCTAGTGGTGTAGGACAAGGGTTCCTTTTGGGGACTGTGTCTTCCCTCTGCTCCATGCCTCAGATGCACTGAGGTTAGACAGTGTGGTTGAGGGCACAGGGCTGCAAATCAGTGAGGGCCAGCAGTGAGCTGGAGATCATGTTGTGATACCAAATAGTGAGGGTGAGAGGTGTGATGAAGCTGCCAGGCACCCCTGCTAACCCTCTAGAAATGCCTGCTGATGGACGGAAGCACAAACGAGAGTGATTTAGCAGTAGTTTTGGGAGTAGGACAGGGAGAGGACTGAAAGGAGATTTCAAACTATGCTAGCAACTTTTGGGGTGGGGAAGAGAGCTCATTTCTTTTGTTTTAAGCTGTTTTCACCAAAAAAAGTACTGTTTGGTTTAAAATCTCAATATAGACAGTTCTTAATTTTAATTCAGATTTCATAGAATCACAGAATCATTTAGATTGGAAAAGATCTTTGAGATCATAAAGTCCAACCATTACCCCAGCACTGCCAAGTCCATTGCTAAACCCTGTCTCTAAGCACAGCCATCTCCTTGTTTGGGTTTGTTTTTTTTTTAAACACCTCCAAGGATGGAGACTCTACCACCTTGTTGGGCAGCCTGTTCTAATGCTTGACCACCTTTCAGTCCAGAAATTTTTCCTAATAGCCAGTTGAAACCTCCCCTGATGCAACTTGAGGCCATTTCCTCTTGTCCTGTCACTTTATCTGGGAGAAGAGACCAACTCCACCTGTGTACAACCACCTTTCAGGTAGCTGTAGAGAGCAATAATGTCCCCCTCAAGTGTCCTCTCCTCCAGACTAAACAATTAATGTTTAATCCCTTCATGCATGTATGAGAGCTGAAGATTTTTACACATCTTTGGGCCTCTGATAGTCTTTTTCTTTAGCCTGAAACCATTAGAGTTCATATGATTACACACCCTGTCCCCCAGGACTAAAAATAACAATATTGATGTATTTGAAATTCTAACTGTTGAATCTTGTATCAAACTTTGTCTGATAACCTGTAAAGATACTGATTTGAAGAGAATTAAACTGCATTAATCATCATATAAACACTCTTGTTCAGAACTGAATTGGCCTTAATTGGGTGTTGTTTGGAAATAGCTAAAATTGAATGATGGCCACATACAATGAAAAAAAGGCTACATAGGGTTCAGTGTTGTTTATGTAATTTGCCTTTTAAGGTCAGACTTGATAGATTACACAGCTTTTCCAAGTTTCTCTCAGATGATCCCTTTTCTTTTAAACCTAGCATTCATTTACTTCTAAGTAGGATAAAGTTGTTCAAACATGCTCTGTATGGACACCTGGCACTGCGTAACATATGAAGGTACAGTATCTGTCCAACAAACACACATGTACAGTAAATATATAAATGTGGGAGGTCCTGGTGCATTCCCACTGCTCTGGATCAGAAGCAACCCAGCTGAAGGCAGTGGGAGAGAATCAGCGTAAAGCTGGCATGAATAGAAATGTGGCGGAGACCTGTCTCGCCCTTGTGAATCCCGGGCTGAGACAGAAGGAGTTAAAGAGCTCCTGTCCAGTGGAGTAAGCACAGGAGCTGCCATTTGGTGCTGACAGACAGGGAGTCACTTGCTGCCTGCAGCTTCTATCAATTTCCACTCTGTTGTCAGCAGGCTGTAAATAAAATAGCTGCTGTGCTGCTCTTTCCTCTGGCTCTGGGACTGCGGCTGCCTCCGAGCGAGCGTACAGGTCTGATGGATAATGAGGATGCCTGATTGTGCCTCCAGCTCCATCAGTCAGGGGAAGGGAGACATCCAGCTCTTGCCCAGTGGTGGCCCGCATGGCTTTGAGAGGCAGGAGAAGGCAGAGGGTAGTAAGTGTTTCAGTTGGGTTGCTGGTTCACCCCAAGAAAATAAACTGCTGTCTGATGTGAACCGGGTTTGGTATTTTGGCAGCTCAGAGAGAGAAATAGGATTAAAAATAAGTGGAGGAATTCACCTTTTCAAAAAGAAAAATAGGAGAAGAGGGAAAGGGTCCAGTGAGGCATTAAAACTTGAAATCAAGCTTAAAGTTTCTGCCTGTTCTCAGACTTCCTCAGAAG
This sequence comes from Microhierax caerulescens, assembly GCA_035590215.1. Taxonomy (NCBI): domain Eukaryota; kingdom Metazoa; phylum Chordata; class Aves; order Falconiformes; family Falconidae; genus Microhierax; species Microhierax caerulescens. The sequence continues at coordinate 104,042,576 of JAVJGJ010000001.1, forward strand.
ATGTCCAAAGAGCTAGCTTATATATTTTTGAACATACCGTGGCCCAGCACTGCTAGTGAGCTATGAAACAGAGGCCCCTGACTTTTGTTTTGTGGTTCTGCAACCAGCTCCTGCATGGACCAAACTACTTGGGCCAGCTCTTCAAAAGTTGCCAATAATTTTTGGGATGCCTGATTTGGGAGTTGCCAAATCCAAGTGGCTTCCACTGGCTTCTGTCGGTGGTTCGGCATAGGGAGAGACTTAAACAACCG
>JAVJGJ010000001.1:104042926-104076706 GCA_035590215.1 Microhierax caerulescens
TGTCGGTGGTTCGGCATAGGGAGACACTTAAACAACAGCCCCCCCCCCCCCCAGCTGCTGCTGCTTAGACGTCCCAAGTGAAGGTGCCCCAAATCTACAGTACCCAAGTTTGATTTCTACTCTAGAAAATGTTGACTTTCATCTTTGTACGTCTGCTTCTCTCTCTGTAAAATAGCAATGTTATAGCTGATTGCTTATCCCTGGTAGTTGCTGTAAGGATAAAAAAAAAAGTTAGGTTTCTCAGAGGAAACTTAGTTGCAAAGCAAACTTTATAATCTAGCACCAGGACTGTCCTGATCGCCCTTTCTCTATGGAAGGCAAAGATGCCATGTAACTGTCTGTTGAGCTTATGTAGAGTGTTTCTTTTGGGCTCCGGTGAGTCTTGCCCTCTCTGAACATGGGTGTTCCCATTCTCCAGTTTGTTTTTTCACATCTGTGCAGTCATCTGGAACAGCCCTGTTCCCCGGGGGGGGGCTGTATAGGGAGTATTGAATTTGAGCGGCATGGTGTTCATCCCAGGGAAACGGTAATTTGAAGTTACTCCAAAGTAACAACCCCAGGAGGACACTGGCAAAGCTGCAGCAGGGACCGTGGGTTTGAATGGCAGCTGTGGACCCCAGGGCTCTGAAGCAAGGCAGAAAGCTTTAGCTTATGTTGAATGGGCATTTTTAATTGCATTTGCTGCTGTGATAAATGCACAGGCTGTTCTTGTCTCCTCCTGCCTAGAGGACAGAGTATTTGGTTCTGTAACTTTAGCTGTTCGGCGTCTGGTTTGTTACACCCGTGCTTGAGAAGGGAACTCAGCAGTAAACTTTCCAGGTCTGTCTGCAGTTGATCTGCTTCAGTCCTACTGGCATTTTTGATGGGATTTTTACGACTTCTTTCTTGTAAGTTTGGTACACATTTTGTTTTTTTTGGAGCCAGTATTGGCTCCTCTTGCCTTTCTTTTGGAAGCTCCAGTGATCAATGCCTTTGGTTGTGGGAACTCTTGCAGAGAAGAGTTCTGTCATCATTTATGGGGGTACAGGAAAAACAGATGAAGCAGTGTAATATATGCCAAATATTATCCTCAAAACTGCTCTTATCTGATATCTACAGCTGTACTTGCTTAATGTTAATATTATTTTGCTTAGCTTGACCTTTCTTTAGAGAAAATTTATTAAAAAAAAAAAGTGGAGCCCTCTGAAATCAGGCATCTTTGTTCAGCAACTAGAATTATCTGAGCTGATATCTGTATGCATGATTCATTTTTATTGCATGAGGATTGGGTCTTTAATATTCATTGCCTGTGTTTTGCAAAGGCACCTTCTGGTGAAAGCCATCAGATGGAAAGGAGCTGTTACGGTTTCAGAAGTTAATTGGATGCTCTTCACTGGTCAGCTTTGTAAGATAAACCACCTTATTTTTGATCTCACACTGCTCTGCCATCTAGACTGGCAGCTTAGGCAGGCTTTTGAAAAAGTAGCAATTCCTGGACAGTATGAGCCGGAGGGACAGATTCTCCATTTGTGTAGTTGTCACACCTTTCATGACGTTTCTGCTGATTTAGGCTAGATGACCATCTGCTGCTGAGCCCGTTAAGCCGTCTGAGCAATTAGTGCAAGGCTCATGCGTCAACCATCGAATATTTATGCTTATTTTTCAGTCTCTTTCATAACCGTGCCTGGACCTTATGAAGGGAGTGCAATATAAATGCCTAGGCAGGTAAATGAGATAAAGTAAAAGTTTTTATATCCCCCCAGTAACCTCTGTAATCAAACAAGCTTATAACGATGTATGTGCACATAGCCTTTTAAGGGAATTTGTTGTTCTGTCTGGTAATGCATACGAACACTTCATCTTTAATTTCCACTGCATCCACCCCTCTTGCAAAAGAATTGTAATCCAAGCCCTGACCATTCATGATAGTGATGATAATACTGGAGCTATTGAAGAGCTTACTACACGAAGCCAACAGTTGTAACAACATTTTTAATAGGTGTAAAAAGTGCTCTGTTATATTACCTGCCTGCACAAATACGTTTAAATCAAAGTGAGGAGCAGAGTCTCTTAAACACACCACCCTAAAAAAACTTTTTTTAAGTGCAAACCTTAAATAATTTCCCCAGAAAGCCAGTTTGTAACATAAACCTTCCCAGGGAATGATCCAACATGCAGTCTAATCGTTTTATGTGACTATTTAATCTACTGTTTAACAAACAAAAATACTTGCAGTACCATAGCAACTACTGCACAGTTTGGTGCCCTTGGGACAGAGATCGCTTCTTGATCCAAAGCAAACCTGCCTACTCTGTGTTTTAAGATATACTTTAAGGCAACCTTGTGGAATCACAAGGAAGACTTTCCAAATACAGGCAAAAATGGACTCTTTGATATGGATGTTTCATTCACTGGTCAAGATATGTGTAAATATGCTCCTTGCTTAGAGATAAATAGGCTTTCTGCAAGGCTTCCAGGACATGAAGGGTTCTGGTCTCTTTCCTGGATGCAGGTGTATTATAGATAGAAAACGCTTTATTATTTGTGTGTGAAACCTGTTTGTTTTGAGTTTGAGGAATGCACAGATATTGATTCCGTATTTAAGGTGTTAAAGTATCTTTCCTAGTCTAGTTATGGCTGAAAAGCTTTAAGAAACTCTGCAAAAATATTCTCTTGTTTAAAAAGACTTTGTCCTGGGTCTAAACACCAATGCTCCTGATTCCCCTCTGATCTTCTGGATGTTTATTCCATATCTTGACCTCTGCAACTGAGAGTTTTCTGCTCCAGCCTTTAATGCACTTTCCTCTGATGCTGTCAGATCTGCAGCATGCAGTGGAAACTATTGTGAACCACAGCACAGCTCAAAAATGCAACTTAATTTTGGCTGTGTTTCAATCAGTTATGTTTGTGCCACCTCATAAGTGTGCCCTGGATCTATGGCTCTTGTGGTGGATAGTCTCTGATCTTTTTTTCTGGAGAGTATGGATTTTTCCTTAGGCTAGAAATACTTCTGAGCCTTCCATAACTTGTCTTGCATCTCGAGCTGATCAGGATTTTCCCAACAAAAGTGTTCGGTGTAAGAAAATGCTGACTCCATATGGGATCTCCTTTTTATTGTTGTTGTGGGAGACCTGTCAAAACTGTTGAAAGGAACCAGACAGGCAAGAGTGATGTTGGTGACCAGCCTCCTGGCAGCCTGATCTTTTGGTGGGCTCTGTGGTGGCCTGGCTAATGGGTAGTAAATGATCAAACCAGGGGTGAACTGGGTGGCCAGGAAGGCACCAGTCAGCTGAATGCCTGATTTATCAGCTGCCCACAGAGCTGTGGGGCAGGCATGGCCAGGCAGGCTGGAGAGCAGCCCTCTGGATGCATCAGTGTCACTGGAAACTCTGCAATATTGGTGACTGGTGTTTTCTTTTCTCCTGTGGCACAACCATCCAAATATTGGCAATTTGGAAATGTCTTTGAAACCTAAATCTTTCTCTGGTCTTGTTCAGCAGGTGAGGTCTGAGTAAGACAAATGAGTTAATTACTGCCACTGCTCGCTATTTACTGTGTGGGGCTGTTCTTGTGATGAAGTTCTTGTGCTCTGGTTGGATGCCTGAATCCTTTTATGGGTTACAGCATGGTTTGTGGGCAGAAAAAAGGGAGACGTTTGGGGATTTGTTAATGCTCTCACGGATGTGCGTTGCCATAAAAGTTTTTGGGGAGCGAAGTTGTAATCTGTGTGGTAAATACTTGTCTTTTCCTTCCCTTTTCTGCTTTTCTTTTCTTTTCTCCTCTAGTTATTCTGTGAACTTCTGTTTCCATAGTCTCCTCTTCTGAGTTCACAGCACCTAGTAAGCTTCCCTAAGAGGAGTGTATTTCTCAAATATGTATATGTAATGTTCGAGAACATTTCTGGTTCAAAAACATAAGTAAAATGTTGAGTACCATGATTCTAAAACAATATATTGTACTTCATCTAAAAAGAATCTATTCCCTATTGCAAGATCTCTGGGCACTCTATGTAAAATGATACCCTACTAAGAAATATAAATTATTAATGAAAGTTTTGACAGAGAAGACTTCATTTTGAAAATAATGTTCCCCAAAGCTTTTATAATAATTAGGTTTGAAAAAAAGGCTGTGCAGACACAATTTCCAGGCTGGGTGATCAGATATAACTGTCTTCTATCTCTTTACTATTTTTTTTCCTGCTCACCCCAAAACCCCCTCACAACTGGATCTGCCATAGATTTTATACTGGAAAGTCACAATACAGTATAACAGAAGCAGAAAATGAAGAAAGAAGCAGGGGGAAGCATCCTCTCAGCTTTCTTTGACTTCTTCTGAAATGATCCTTGTACGTAAAAAATTTTAAATCACATTTGTACTGTCCTTTACAACCCCAATAAACTGAGATCAAGGCCTTTCTTTGTGTAGCTCTGTCATACCCTTCTGCCTAATCTGTGCCTTTATATGGCACATAGCTCATTAATCCCTGAGTAATGTCAATGCCCTGCCTTGTCATTTTAATTGCTGTAATTTAAAGAAAACCCTGAATCTTTGATTTCACACTTTTGGACTGTATTTCTGTCTTGTACTTAGTTTTCTTTGTTGTATTATTTACTCTGAGCTGTGAATTGATGTTTTTCCCTTTTATCCCTTAGGACATGCTAAGACAGGTTGCTTTTAGTGATAGCTGTGGTGTTTTGGTGGACCAGCCTGTCTGTCTATAACATGTCCCCATCCATCTCCCTTCCTGTTACAGCAAAGCCGCAGGAGAGGCTTGCAAGTGGCTGTTAAAATTAGTGCGGGTCAAGCAAGTGAAATCTTAAAACAGTAGAAATGTCCATTAGATCCTTTGGCCTCCAACTTGAGGCAGCGTGTTGACTTTTAGCATGCAAGAAGAATGGTTGCATCCAGGTGTGTGCCAGTTTACCTAACCCAGTTTAAGTCACTGGAAGAGTTAGCAGACCTGTTTGTCTCTTACGTGTTGATCAGAGGCAACAATTCTTGCCTTGCTCACACTGTTTTGAGAGATGTGGCTGTTAATGCCACTTACAGAGATTCTAGAGGAAATACTCGTAGGAATCTAATGATTGGTACAGGTAGCTTTACCAGTTTGGTTGCTTGGGCAGTTCAGCTTATTGTGATGAAAAGCATCCTTCCAGCAGGGGGAAGGAGCTTGTCCCCTCCCAGATTAGCCACATGCAGAAATTTAACTTGAGATGGCTTTGATAATCTCTTCATGAAGTACTGCAGATCCCATGTAAGCATGCTTGTTCTGGATTACATTAAGAGTATGGCTGGATATCTGTTGTTCTCACTGCAGCGCAGTTCAGCAGGCTCGTTGGCATTTTGTACCCTCTCTGCTTGTTGCAAACACAAAGTACAATCCAGTGGATAAAATAAACCCAATAGGTTAACCATTCATTAGCATTCTAACTTCAGGTGCTGAGCAGGCATTTTATTAAATTGTAGTGAATTAATCTTCTTGCTCTTTCTCATCCAGAGCCCCAGTCAATCACTGGCCTAAGTTGCAGTGGGGGCACCTACACAGTCTGTATACCTGCTTTAGATTTTGGTGAGCACTAGCTTTTTTAGAGAGAATACCAACACTGACATAGCTGGCTGCTCTCCTACTGGAAAGGCAGGTTTGTGCCCATGGGATTTGGCAGTGACATCTTGAAAAAAGATGAGTGTTGTGCTGTTGCAGCACCGCGAAGGGAAAGCTCCGCATGGGTGTATTATTGTTAACGCAGTATGTGCTTTCCAGGTGAATTAGTTATAGCTATACTGAAGGCCATCTCATTTTTAAAATGGTTTGCTGGCGTAGTGCTTTCAGTTCAGGCCCTCAACATGAGGCTTTATCCTATACCTTGATACGGAGTAGCAGGATCTGAATTGTTCTTGGCACAGTCTGAGATAGATGCAGCATTTCAGGCTTGGGGCGGGAGGAGTGAGAGCGTCTGGGGAGAACAGGGGTGTTTTTCTGTTGTCTGGCTAGTTGATTTAATTGCAGGGAGTTCAGCTGCTTGAGCGGCTCAGTTTTATTGCATGATTTGTGTTTTGAGGTTTGTCAGGAGGCCTAGATCCTTGAATGAGTATGCTTTCTTTTCTCTTTTTTAATTTTGAATAAATCAAGTTAAATTCTATTGAAAATTTCTGGTATTTTATCGCTCTCAAAGCTTCTCCAAATACTAAGCCTGCTAACATCCCAGGCAGCTAAGTGAAGAACACGAGTTTCAATCTGTCTATCTTTTCAATGAGCAAGACAGATAAATTAAGTGACTTTTTTTATGGTCTGCCAAAGATATTGGTCACAGAGTTGGGAATGGAAACAGAGACCTTTGCTGTAGTCATAAGACCACCCTTCCAACTATATGCTTATGTTTCAGCGCTCAGCTCTTTGCAAACACGTGCAATTAGTGATCTGTGCTGTGCTGTTCATGCTATCAGAGACATCTCCATTTAATTTATTATCCTGCAAAAGATCTAAGCTTTTACATAGTTATACCCTGGCTGTGTTCCTCTGTGAATTATTTACGGTAGTATTTTTGGTCTTCAATCATCCAGTTTTGGCTAAAACTGTTCTTCCTCCAGTTTCCTGCCATTTATCCTTCACGTACTAAGCCAAAATTTTAGATTGTCCGATTACCACATTTCAGACATTGTCGTTAACCTCTGACTTGGAAAGAGTGGCTTTATCAAGCAGACATTACTGAAGCTGTAGGTTTTTGCATGTAGGTAGCAGATGATAATTTTTTTGCCTTTTTTAAAGGGATGGTGTCAGAAGCCTATATATTTTTTTAAAAAAAGTAATCTTTGCTTTTATTATTTTATTTTGTAACATAGGGAGGAGACTTCTTTTTTCAAACAGTTACATTTTCACTATTGATTTTGTTTGCTGCCACTTGAGTTTCTCAGTGGACAATGAAAAGTATTCCTATTTTAGCAAGCACTGCTTTTCACTTCTGTCAAGACATGTTATGTGTGGGAAGGCTGCAAGGATTCGGATACTTTCTTTATTTACATTGTTTCCTTTTCAGTTCTTGTGCTCCAGGACAGTCCTATTGATATTTGCATTGGCAAGCAAATATTGCTGATTTCGTAAAACCCGGCAGAACATTTCACTGGGAGTCACAGCTTCTGAACTTCAGAACACCAGCAGAAGCTTACCTGTGTAAAACTTACATTTGAAGATAAACTGTATTGTTTTCCCTCTAATTATAAAGGTGACTGAAGAGCTGCTGGAGACATGAAAGACTTAATGCATTGCCTGTCCTTTCTTTATAACCAAAGTAGCTGTAGAAAATAACCTGGTTTCTTACTGATGGTGAAGGGGGAGAGAACTCTGATACATGAGATGCTTTGTGAGTGCAAAAGATAGAGTCCTTGCTCACAGAGATTTTCTGAGTCGTTTTGATTCTAAATACAGATATGATTATGTAGGCAGGGTACAAGGAGATTGTAAGGTTTCAGTAAGAAAAATGGAACTGGACTCTGAAGTGTCTATTTTACGGCAGAAGGGCACCAGAGGGGGAGAACAAGAAGAAGAGACCTGTGTGTATGTGTGTGCCTGTGTCTTCCTTCACTTTTGCCTGATACCAATCAAACTAAATCTTCCTTTCACCATTTTACAAGTTGTGTGTGGGTTCATGTATCACCTCTTGTTTGTCTTTGGCATAGTAGCGTTACCGCCATGCATGTCTTCATTTTAGTAAAGCATGGGAACTGTCTGCCTGCAAGTTAGTTCTCATTTCTCTTTCTGCTTTTTCCATTGCTAAGGAAGAGGGAAGCTGTTTGACATCAAAGTATTTGTTTCATCGGAGTTTATCTGCTCCTGCTGTTTGTTCTGCACCTGGAGTCAAGATATGTGATCTGTGGCATTGTGTAATCCTGTTCACAGCAACCCACTGGGACAACTTGAACAGTGTGGTGGAGCTCCAGGTGGGAAGGACACAGACCAGGGAGGATCTTTGAAAACTGGAGAATCCTCTGCTGTAAATACCCAGCAAAACAGAGAAATGTGAGGATGGCTCCATGGCATCAATCCTGTGGGTTTGGCTCCTAAGATTTTCATCAGCAGTACCTATAGTAATGGTAAAGGATGTGTTTTGAGGAATCATTTGACAACCTTTAAGTGCCTAGTGTTGTGTGTAATTTCTACTTTGTAGCAGGGCTTTACCTTGAGTTATCCTTTTGGGAACAGCTCTTCTCCCCCTCCCCATCTGTTTAGCTCCTTATCTCTTCCATGCAGAACTATAAGGCTTGGTTACATTAATGTAGCAGTGGAGATAATGAAGAAGCCTGAACAAAGAAGCTCTCTTCAGTGAAGTGGCTGTGGCTCCTTGATCACTTCCACTCTATTTCGTCTTTGCACTGTTTATTTTTCCTTTCTTGGGTTAGATGCTTTATGGATATTATCATCAGTTTTCATTCTAGAGGCTTGGATATTTTAGTACCAAATAGCGCTAAACTTCCATTAACATCAAAAGAAATTTTGCTCAGCTAATGACCAAGGAAATCTGGCTCAGTTGCTTTTTGTAGTATCTGCAGGTTACTTTGCAGTTTGCTTTGTCTTTCTCAGTTTTTATTGCCCTAGGTGTCATCTGCAAACTTGTTCATGGTTGAGTTTATACCAATGATGCACCCAAAAAAGGAAGAGGCTTTTTAAAACTTGGTGCGCAATAATTGAACTAACCAGATGTGTGGGGAGAAGTTCAACCCATAAAATGAGACACTCAAAACTTTCAAGGTCAGAGGAATAAAAACTATTGTTTAAATTGTGCATTCTTCACTGCTTTAGCAGAAATAGCTCTGTGGACCTCTAGTGGTCTAAGGATCAGAATTAAAACTACTGCTTTTATGTAGTATATAACCTTAGCAAATTTCAGAAGTTGTTATAAATTTGTAAACCTGGTCACTATGTAGAACTGCTTTACTGAAGAATTGCTGGATTCTGCTTTGGCATTTAAATGTCAAAAGCTGAGCACTATTTGAAAAGCCAACTAAAAAAGTGCTACCCAGCAAAACGGGAAAAATAGTTCACCCAGTTAAAATAAAATGCAGACATAAAGGAACGATCTAAGGTCAGATTTCACCCCAATTTTAGGGCCTGTGTTCTCAAAAAAACATCACGCAACATTTCTCTCAGACTTGGATTTCATAGAACGTTTTTTTTCTCTGAAAAATGTTCTACCAAGAGAAATGTTTTTCCTCAACGAAGACGTGTGTGTGTAATACAGAACATGGAATTCGTTACATCCCAAGCGCTCCCACGTTTTGCTAGTACATTAAGAACCAGTTCAGTGAAACAGGCTGGGAGCTGTCAATTAGAACACACCACCTTTTAGAGGGAAGCAAAATCTGAAAACAGTGTAAAAAAAAAACAAACAAAAAAAACCAACAAAAAAACCAAACAAACAAAATCCACAAAACCAACCACAAAAACAAACAAGCCCCCCCCAAACACAAAAAACCCAAACAAAACCCAAAAATGTCGAAAGAGGAATGAATGCTTTCTCAAATTCTCCATTTTAGTAATGTACGTGAGTGGATCTAAATTATTGTTTCAAGCGTTGATTTTTGTGGTCAAAATAATTTTTTGTCTGTTAGGAGTCAGTTTGCGAGTCCAGCCGGGTTGTGTGCAGGATGGGGCAGGGGTGTGGAGGCTGTGTGCCATGCAGATTGTACCTGGCCTCCAATTTTCTGCTTTAATACAGACATGATGCTATGAAGACCCTAGGGAAAAGGAGAGCCAATCCTAGTTTATGGTATGCTGCCACAAGCAGTTTGTAAAACAGCATTATTTTTTTTTAATTTGCAAGTTAGTCTTCACAAAAGAACATTATATGACCACTTAGTTGTATGTATTCTTTCCTGCATCCAGTTGTCTGTTTTTCTAAAACCAAATTTTATTGCAGCAGGAACTACAGAATACCCAGAGCATCAGAAATTAGATATCTGAAAGGATGATTTTATATATATATATATACACACATATATATAATACTTTTTTATTACTTCTTAAAATATGTGATTAGGATGTGACAATCACCACAACAAACTAGAAGGGGAAAAATTTGGGTCATTCTGTGCTTACCCAGCTGCAGCAGAGACAGCAGCTAGAGAAAATGTAGCAGAAACACACATTGGCCGCACCATTCCTGATGTGCAGTCATGGCAAAGGAGAGGACTGTGAAGTTGGCCTGAGACCATAGTTTCATTTGGGAATGTGTTCATAGTAGTTATTGTAATTTTTCATAGACCTGATCATGAATTTTCCAGCAGTTCTTGAAAATGAAGCTGCTGTTGGGATTAAAGGTGTGTGCAAGTTCAACGTCAAGTCGTGCTTCAGAAGATTTGGAAGCAGCACTTGTATTCAGGTTGTCAGTGTTACTTCTTACAGGTACCAGTCACTCCGCAAAAAATCTTATTTAAATGGAAATGGGATGGGAAGGATGAAGGCACTGAACTCTGTCAGGATCTTTTGCAACTTCTTTAACATTGTCAGAGTCTTTGTGGGTTTTTTGGTTCTGGTTTTTTTTTCCTTCCTTTCTAATTTCAATACGCTACACTGGTTTTTAAATCACTTGGAATCACTTGGGAGGTGTTTGAAACAAAACAAAGATGGGGGACTAGCCTCCCTGATGTCCATGGGCATGGCTGTGTTTGCAGTTCTTACCTCTTAGTGTTTTTTGGGCTCAGCTGTTGGGACAAGGGGAATGAAGCAAAGTGATGCTGCCCCAGAATCATTTCAGCACTCTGCTCTAGATCCCTGCTCGCAGGAAGAGCCCCAGACTCTTAAGTTCCTCTGATGTCCATATGTTATTCTGGCTAGGGCTGCTGCTGGCTTTTGCAAAGCCAGCTGTGAGGATTGTCTTGCTCTTGAATTTTGCCTTGCAATTAGAAGCGTTCACTATCACCTTTTAAAGGCAGTGGCTTGACTCTCTTCATCTTGAAGTGCCTGAATTTGCTGTGTAGCCATGACCACTGCTTTTGGATATGGAGTTTGGATCTTGGCCCATTTCTAGCTGACTAATTCAGTGTTTGTCATGCGAGGAGGCCGCAATTGGTAGATGAGAGATCGGTGTAGGCATGAAGGAGATGAGAAGGGGCAGCTGAATGATAGGATGCCACTCTGCAATGTCTAAAATGGAAGCTAGCGATCTGGTGTGCAAGCTGTGGTCTTTTCCAACAGGAAAGTGGGCCTTTGTCTTATGGGACAATGTTACGGCACGAAGCCATCCTGTATGCTCGGAGCGGGGAGCTTAACAAATGAGCTCATTTCTACTGAAACTCTAGCACTCTCAGCATATTACTACTATGGATTAATGTAATTTATTTTTGTCACTGACTGATTCATAGGGTGTTCTCTTGCAATTTGCAAAAGCACCTCGTGAATCATTTAAGCAGGAATTATAAAATTAAATGCTTCTTTCCTCTTTTGACGTTAGCCCTTGGAGCCAGGCTATCTGGGGGAGGTGTGAGGGAAGGGTGTGTGACTGTGCACAGAGTCATGTCAGCATTTTCTCCTCTGCTTATTTCAGACCAGAGCTTGGGGGACGTTAGAATGTCAAGGAACCCACTTGCTCTGCTTAGTACACTCACGCACTCTGGTTGCAGAGAGGGTTGACCCTCACTCCACAGTTTTGCATGGGTGGTAGTAGATACAGTGCTACATCCATTTTCTGTGGCCGGCTGTTTTGTGTTTGTGGTCCATTGCAACTTGTTGGGTTATGGTGCTCTCTTGTCAAACTGAAGACAGCTTGCAGCTGAATTTCCCAAACAGGCACCAGCACTGATGGGTTTGGGTGCTAGGCTTTAGCAGGTAACCAACCCTAAGCATAGCCACCTCCTTTTGTGGACAGTGGAAACCAACTGTGGGCACCTCAGCCTGCCCAAACCACCCAGCCTATGGACAGACAACTGTTATCTGTTCCTCATGTGTGCCTGTCTTCAAAACTCCATTGGTTGCCATCACACTGTGTTAAGATCAGGTAACTGCTCCTTCGTGAGCTGTTTTCCTTCTTTCACCTCTGGAGCTAGTATCTCAGGAATTGTTGGTTCTCATTCTTCCTTCCTCCCTTCCATCCCGCCTCCTCTTGTGGTCCAGTGGCTGATTCTGTCTGTGCCCCAAAGTGTTTCAGGCAGTTGGTATTTTTATCCTTGGTTACCACACTGAAATTTTGGCATGGTGTTTTGGGGCTGCATTAGGTGATGTGCAGAGTATCACCAGCTACTGATGGACAAACACATGGGATCATCTCAACCCTAAAGAGTACTTCTACTGTCCTTGTTTTGAAAAGAGCTAATGAATTGGATATTTTATTGAATAAACTGAGACTGAATAAAAGGATAGGTACCTTCTACCTTCTGGCAGGTGGGCCAATGAATATTGCTAACTTGAAAGACAGCCAGAACACTTCTACAATAGTGTCACAAATAGTTTCTGTGAAATTGATTCACCAGCCAGAAACAGTGGATCTGTTTTACCTTTAGTGCACCTTCTGCAAAGAGGCTTAGGAGGGTGAAAACTTCAGCTGTTATTTAATTAGAGTATTCCTCAATTTGCAGGGTTTTCTCTTTTTTTAAATGACTATGCTATAGCTTTAAAACCCCAGAATATTATAAACATATTGCACGCATATGCTCTCCATGCAGAAAACCACAAAACAATAAACCTAATGTTGAAAACCACATTAAAACAAGGAAAAATCACTTTGCTAATGTTTTGTTTCATACAATTTTTTAAGACTTGGAATGGAGTTGAGTCCGTTTTCTTGGCTGCTAATCAAAGAGCCAGCATGCTTCACACAGGAAAAATGTAAACTTCGGAGGGCCAAGGTTTTTACTTTCAATGCCCTTTTCAGACAGTGTTTTTTAAGGGTTAACAAATGTTAGCCAATACTTCTGTGACAGGGACAATCAGTACATGGGTATCTGAGAGTAGCTGACTTCCCTTTGGGGGACCTGGAATCACTTAGATCTTGTTAGCCCAGTGATTAGGGTTGTTGAGTTTTCAGTGTGTCACCATTTTTGTAACCTGTTAAGGAAATAAACAATATTTACAAAGGGAAATAAATGAATGTGGATTCCTTAGTTAATTGCATTCATGTCTTCCTAAATCAAGATGCTTTATTTGGATTTGCTGGAGGGCTACAATTCTTGTCAAAGGCTGATTGATTTGGACTTTTCTTTGCCTTCATCTGGATCTGATTCCCTCTTGGAAAGTCAACTAACAACAGAAACATCTGATAAAAGGGCTTTTCACTTGGAGCCCTCTACAATTGTAATTGCAAATTATCAGCCTGAATTAGGATAGGGGAAAATTATTAGTAAAAAGGTACTTGGCTCAGTAAGCTCCATACATAGTAATTTTATCTAAGAATCTTCTGACTGCTTTCACATTACATCCTCTGATTATTCAGAAGCATGCCTGTCGGTCTCAAATTTAATTATATGATCTCCTTTGTCTATGTGATCATCTCTGGTTTTAGTGTTTATAAAAACCTTTTGAAGGTTTATAAAACTCCAAGAGGCCGAGGTGCAATGCTGATCACACATGCTATGCACTGGCCTCTCTTTGCTGATGGGATTATCTGCAATGGGGAGAAGTCCCTTGAGCTCACGAGGGACTAGGAAAGGCCACTGGTGAGTTGTGTGGCATTAACTGGGCAGCCAAGGATACCACCAGTGCCATATTGGAACAAACCAGTGGCGTTTCCCAGTGCCTGATGAAGAATCACCTGGATAGCCAGAAATGTGAGAATATGAAGTGAGGTTTCATAGTATGGTACACAGCCACTGATCAAGAAGCCGCTTGCTTCTTGCCTGGGAATGGAATAAAAAAACAAAAGCAAGTTGGGAAGACTCGTGCTACTGAAGGGTGCTCTGATCCCATGGGCTGTGTGCAGTGGGAGCGTAGGGGCTGGTTTAGCTCTTCAGCTTCTTGTGTTAAGAGTTTTCATAGGGGCCAGGCATCTCATTCTAGCTGCACCACTGGACTTCTGTATAAAGAATTCTTCTTGAAGGTGTCAAGTCACTTGCTTCATGTGGGTTGTGATCCAGAGACTGAGAACCCTGAACCAAGCAGTCAGTAGATGTCAGCAGAAACTGAGCCGTTCTCACCCTGTGGGACTGGGCTCTTCATGTGAATTCACCAAGGCTGGTAACGTATTTGCCAGCAGTGACTGCATTTCACGTATGTTCTTAACTACTTGGTGATTCTTCTCCTGGTCAATATTCTTCCTTTTGTGTGTGTTCCTAAGCAAACCATGTACACATAGATTCTTCTGTTTCCTTGGCTTTATCTCCTGGGCATCGAGATTCTGTCTTGCTCTGCAGCTGCCTTCTGCCCTTTTTGTTGGCTGGCTTTCCTCCACGGGGCCTGCTGCAGCAGCACCTGAAGTACAAGCTGTTCCATGTTCAGGGCTATAGCTTCTGTCCTTGGGTATTTGCACTCCTCCTCTCAGAACTCCCATTTGCTCCTACGATGAGCCTGAAGGTAGATTAGTAAGGTATGTGTAGTCTTTATAAACACATATTATTCCTCTGCAGCCACGTTGGTCTGGTTGAGTTCTGCCTTCCTGTTTTGACCCTTAGACCTGCCTGGGTTTTAGGTTTTAGTCATTCTAGTTGTTCCTTTAGTATTTCCCATTTTTTTTCTGTGGTTGATTTCCAAGCCGTGGTATGGAGTCCTCATTGATATTCTCCAGGGCACTTTGAATCTAGCTCCTCTAAAGGGAACAAGCCCTCACCTGTACACTCCTTTCTCAAGCGCGTGCTGTCCCCTCAAGAGCTGCTCGGATCTAGTGATAAGATCAGAATGCTCCTAAACATCTGATGTATGTAATTTTTGCCTGGCATGATTTTGAAGATTAGGAATGCCATAGCATTTGCTAATGTTGGCTTCTCAGCCAACAAGTTCACACTAGTGAGTTCCTCTTCTCCTGACACATGTTCACCCCTGCTTTGCTGTGCCATTAGTGTCATCTCAACCAGCGTTTGAGTCATTCAAATTTTGGAGCAATCAGACTCCTGGCTTCTGCCTTTTTTTTTTTTATTATTTTTGGTTAATGTGTAGCAACATCCCTAATCCATAGCCCAAATTTAGTATCCTGAATCTCTGCCCAAAAAATTGTCAGATGAAAAGTCTTTAAGCAGTTTCCATCCTCTCTGATTTCTGTCCTCCCATCTGTCTCTACAGCAGTGGCCATTTGCTCTCCCTCTTTCAGGGATCTCTGCAGTGGTAAGGTGGGACTGAGGAGGGGCTGGTGCGTTGTTGCCACCTTTTTAGAGGATGCAGCCGGGCACCTGGCGTACCGGTGCTTCTCATCTGCTATCTCATGCGGCAAGCGCTCATTTTTTGTTACAAATTCCAGAAGATGTTTAGTTGCTTTGATCGAAAATACTGTCAGTGAATGAATGGAGTGTAACCAGTGGAGGAGAATCTGCTTGCCTCTTCAGGGAACCGTGTGCAGGTGCTTGGGTGGGAGGATGGGCTGAAATATGTCACTGAGCATAGTCTGGGGAAGTTGCTGAACCCCAAACCCCTGGAGACTGGGAGTATTTCCAGTGCAAGTTGTTATGTGCTTGTCCTCTTACACACTTCCACAGGCAGCGGCTGTTGGCTATTGAAACAGGGATCCTAGGCAAGCTGCAACATGGGGCTGACCATATTCTTACAGTGGTATTTTGTGTGTTAAGTTCCTTTTTGTTTGTACGTTATGTCATTTGCTGTGACTGGCATCCTGCTCAGTAGGTGGCTGTCTCAGCTGTGGTTTCTTCCCTCCAGTCCACTCACAGTCCATCCGAGCAGCCTTAGCGCAGTTGCTGGGGTTTATTTGAACACCACCTTCTTTTCTTCGTGAGGTAAACCAAACCAGACTAAGGGGCTGCGGGCACTCAGCTCTCCCTTTGGAATACATTATTTTAACAACTTCTCAGGCAGGATTGCAGGACGACTTTGTGATTCTTTGACAATGATTACCTCCTTTTCCATGTTTCAGCTTTAACCCTTATAACAAGATTGTCATATTCTTATGCAGAAGGATAATTTGGGTAACCTGAAGTAACCCGAGGCCCTAAATTTTGAGCCTTACCTGTGTTGCTTGTATATACTTCTGTTCAGAATGGTGTTGGCTTAGGTCTTATATGATGAAAGACAGTAATTGTGTTTTGGAGGAGCCACTCTGAGTGGCAGCTGCCTGAAAAAAAAGTTATGATTCCTGAGTGTGCTGATTGTGATCTGGGTAGACCCAGATCAAGTTTACCAAGCCAACTCAAGTACTTTGAATTATGAGGATATTCAAAGCTTAATCCAGAAGTAGTTCAGGTCTTTGAGACAGACCTGAACTTGTGCACCAGATATACAGTGTGGTGGAATTTTTTTCCATGCAGTAAATTTTCCCTACTGTCACAGATCTGGATTGATCTGTGGTGGTTGTGGGGTTTTTTTTTTTGAGCACCTTTCTTTCCAAAATGTCCTTGACTTGTGTCCAAATGTACATCCCACAATCCAGATGTCCGAAACAAATACAGCCTATGTGCAAACTGGGCAGGAGGACTGTGTTCTGCCAGTTCCCCCTTCGGCTTGCCCAAGGACAAGGAAATCCCTTGTGCAAGTCTGGACAGTATATTGCTCCTTTTTCTTATTCCACATTGACTCAGCAGGTTTCAGAGGAAGCCTAGATTTTCATCTGGTATGGAAGGAAAAACAGTTACCTTCCCATCACAGTCCTTTGTAGAAAAGATCTAAATTACCATCACAGCTGTGTATAATGTCCACAGAAGAACAGGATACATCCTGCTGCTGTGCCAGCTCCCCTGCCGGCTGCCCTCCATTCCTGTGCAGATGAATAGGAAGCGAGTAAGTAAGTGACAGCCTGTTGCATGCCATCACAGATGCTGGAAGCAGCTGTAAGTGCAATATACCACATAGCTATATTGCATGGAAGAACAGCTATTGCTTATTCCCTTTTGTATAGTCTGCTTGGGTCACCGTTTGATGTGCAGTACCTCTTTCATCTGAGACTTGGCAGTCTGTGGTTTCCTGGTTAGTTTAGCTCTTTTTCAGAGATAGAGACAAAGACGACTTTTCTTTTTTTTTTTTTAAGGGGGTTTGGAGGACAAGTCATTTGCAATCCATAATTTGGTTCTCAATTGAGAGCAGCAAAACTTTCCAGGAAAGGATGAGTCCCCCTTTGGCATGAAATTCAGTGGATTTTGTTGTTTCTGGTTTGTTGCCTAACTTTTCAGAGATTGCTAAGCGTGTGCAGCTCTTACCAAATTCACTGGGATACAGAAAGACTGAGGACTCCTGAAAATCGCATCTTCCTTGTCTAACTTAAGCTTATCTTACTGAATCACTGGAGGAACTAAACTTTGATAAGTGGCATATCTATGTCATCCTTGAAGTGACCTTCACCTAGTGCTGCATTTCCTTTTGATTAAAATCAGCCAGTGATTTAATCAACGCTTTTAGTAACGAGCACATTTCATTCCTGGCTGGAAGTTGTAAATCAGAAATCTCTATGAAAAGATGTAAATAGAAACCTACAGAATTAATTTGTCAGCCAAGAGGTTCTAGTTTGTCACAACTGTTACTCTACCATGAGAATGTGTTTTTGCAATTAGAAAGAAATGCTTATTCCAAATAGTGTGTTATGTTAAATAGAAAAAATACGCTGTCAGATTGGAACTCAACCTGGGGTTATGGTGGAAGTAGCTAAATAAACCAATGAAGGAGAAACTAAAAAAAAAAAAAGGATTTTTCTGTGTAAATCAATTCAATGAAAGAGTTACCTAAAATATACTGCATGTGTAAGTGAATATAAGCCAAATACAATGTAAACAAAATAAAAGCAAAACAAAACCATAATCAAGCTGGTAAGGAATAATATTAAATTGCCAAATATACTGAGAATTTGAGAAAAAAAAAGCCACCCAGCTGATGAAAAGCACTTTCTAAGGGGTGCTTACAATTTCTGACATGGTGAATCTGGCAGTGCTTCCCATAATTTCAAGGGGGTTTGTGATTGTTATAATTAAGTGCTTTTTGTGTTTTAACCAAATATATGAAACAAAGAAAACAGAGTTGAAAGGAAATACATTTAATTTAATTAAAGAGGCGCTTGACAGAAAGAGTTTGAGCTTGGTAGAAACAGTAGCTAATAAAAAATTTGCAGAAAAATGGTCAAAACTACATATTAGCATTCCTCTTTTAAAAAAATGAGAGATTATAGTGGCTCAAACCTGGGGTGAAAGGGCTTGGAGTCCAGCGAACCTTCGCCAAGGCTCACTGGAGGTGGGAGCGATGCAACTGCACCAGTGTTGCTGCTGGGCAAGCTGGCAGAGACACACGTGCTGAGCCACACAGACTAAACCAACGAAAGAAAGAACTGTAAGAAGTGAAGGAAGTTGTTGCCTTGTCAGTGACCCTATTCGGTTGTTTGATAACTGGAAATGGTTAAAAACTAACTGATGAACCGTGCAGATAAGGTAATTGCACGTTTTTAAGGAACTGGTTAAACATGTACGAATCCCAGCTTGAAGCAAGCAGATGAGAACTTTGTAAGTTCCTGGCTCAAACTGCAGAGTGCAGTTTATGTTCCTAGTGTGGTAAAAAATGTGAGCATTTATGTGGAACGAGCTAAAACCGTGGGGAAAAGTTGGGATCCCCCAAAATTTTGTGGTCCACACCAGAGTGTGGAGTAGGCTCCTCAGCTGAGGGGAAATTGCAGTATGATTGTAGCTTTGGGTGATTAAACCTCTGAATGGTTTGTAATCATTAACCTAAATGTGCTTTCAATCAACTGGTGTATCTGCCTGGTCTGCAAACTTCTCAGGGTCCTTGGGCTCGGGTCGTTGGTTTGCAGCAGTGGGTGCCAACGCGTGTGCGTTCCTGGGGCGTGCTGAGAACCGCTGCTAGGAGCACCGCCGCGTAGGTGGCGGGCACTTACATACATGTGCTCTCCAATCTTTCAACGTTAGTATGTGTGCTTTAAACATTTTTTTTGGACGTAAGTGAGCAAAATTAAATGTAGCATTCAATTTGAGATGAGCCGCTGATTTATATAAAACACACAGAGACTGCCTGAAGTGATTGTGGAGCCTCCAGTGTTGGAGATCTTTAAGAACCACTTAGGCAAAAGCATGTCAGGAATGATAAGAGCAGAGCTGATCCTGATTTGGGACAAGAGGCTGGGCAGATAGCCTCCTGAGGTCCTGGCCCCACAGCTGGAGGTCAGAGAAGCATTTCAGAATGAAACAAAAAACCCAAAAATCAGACCTCTGCAGATCAGCTCTGGCCAAGAAACACGCCCATTATTAGCAAGTACAAAAGAAGAATTTGAGCCACTTGTACTTGGTGAGCCTTAAAAAAAACCCAAAAAGTCCTGAAATAGCATCCAGTTGTTTAAGTGACTCAGATTTTTGCTTTGACAGTGTGCTTGGTAAGCTACATTGTTCTGAATGATTTGCTGCTCAGTTCTGTGACATTTATTGCTTTTTGGATGAAAAGGAGAAAACTCCCCTAGGTCTGTTTAGAATTTGTTCATCTGTAATTTCCACGTATGTTTCCTTATTTAGCGGTTGGAGTTGGAAGTGTATGTTGGCATTCCCTCCCTCAAATTTATTGAGTTACACTCAGAAGAACCTCTATTCCTCTCTGTTGGGCAATGTGTACAAAAAGGCTTATTCAGCAGTTGCTAAATAGGTGATAGGTATGTGTGGTTTCTTTCTCTTTAGTTCTCTGTCTCATTCCCAGCCTTGCTTACAGTGGCATTTTGGAGTTGCCTCACTGCACGTTGGAAATGGAGAACTTGCTTTGAGGACTTGCCCCAGGAGGACTGTGCTGGGTGCCAAGGTGCAGCCCACTCATGGCATCTGAGCCGCACGTGGCACAAACACTGTGAAGTGGCTGGTCGAGCTGGGGGACTGGTAGCGGGGTGTGCCGGGGAGGGAGCTGCTGGCGAGCCCGAGCTCCCAGCTGCGGGGAATGGAGCCAGCAGGGGCTGGGGAAGAAGTTGATGTCATTGGGTTGACCTGAGACCCACCCACGCATGTGCCCAGCCCCATTGTGGACATGTGGGAGATGACACTCATCTCCTGCTTGTGCACTGCTCCTGGAGCACCTCCTCCCTTCTGCTCCCAGAGGTATTGTGGCTGGTGACTTGCTGCTTTCAACCATGGGAAAGATTTGGGGTGAGGCTTGGAGGTTCAGGAAGGTCAGTGTCTTCTGGTATAGCAATCCCAGTCCTGTTGCTGTTTTTCCTTAGTATTTTGTTGTCTAGACAATCTTCTTTTCTCTAACACATTTGTCTCAATATTGACATCTTGTTTGTATGTTTCTGGTGGCACCTGTGCAGGAGGCAGGACAGGCAGCACACCCAGGCTGATGCCTGGGGGGGTGTCAGGAGTGACACCTTTGCAACAAGGCTTTATGGCAGGTATTTTCAGTCCATTTTGATTTATAGCTCTGGCTACTGATGGACTGTGTCATTGTCACTCTGCAAAAGTAAAGCTATGTGTGGCTTCTCAGATATGGAGTTTGAGGTTTGGAGTTTTTTTAGGGGGATATGTTTCCTGTTTTGTGGGGTTTTTTTGTAGTTAAAGATTCTTGAGGAGTTCAGAAGTCAGATGGACGTTAACCCAGGAGGGATGTCAATTAGATCTTAGTTCAGCTACTAGTGTTCACTGTAAGTGCTTTGTCCACAGCAGAATCTATACAGAACCCTATAACAAGACTTGCTTTTGCAAAGAGAGAAACGTAGGCAAATAATTCAACAGTAAGGTACAGTCACTTCAGATTAAGAGTGTGGGCATGTGTTCCCACCTTCCAGCTGGCTTGCTGTTTGAGGAAACATCAAAGACCACATAAGCAATAAGTTCCAGATAGAGCCTATGGGCTCCAAAAACCCCTACCAGAATCGTGAGCAGAGGTATGAAAGTGCCAACATTCAAGTAATTCTTTCTAAAATGCTGCCAGAAATGATTTAATAATGTTCCACTCCTAGCAGTTCTTCCTCATTGCTGCTCATTTCTGGAGAAAGTCCTAGTGGCATTTTCTGGACTATACGTACATCGATTGAGATCAGGCTTGAATTTCATCTCTTTCCTCCTGTTTTATTCCAGTTCATTGCGAATCCTCATTCCCCACCCTCTGCAGGCTAGTGAAAATTTCCATTCTGACCGCAGTGGCGTTAGCAACTTGGGTGTTAGTAACTCATTTAAGCTGTTGTAATTTCCTCTGACCACTGTCTGGCAGAGTAAAAAGCTGCAGCAGGAGGCTGTGGCCCCTTTTCCATACAATTTGTCAGCGTGTTTTTTCTCCTAGGTGAGGCCACTGTATAGGTCAGCCAGGAGAATCTAGTATTGCTGGAGGTTGCATGAGATTTTAAGCTACCTTATGCCTATGTACTTGTATTATGGGTAGATCACTTTTAGACTCTCTGTGGAGGATGTTTGAATGAATCCACTGTAAAGCTTAACCTTGCCAGTCGAGCTGCTAGATGGTGACTAAGAAGAGCTGGTGCTTAGTCCTCAGGCTTTGCTGTGTGCCTCCTAAATGACCCTCTGTGACATTCTCTGGTCTGTGATGATGAGGATGGGAGAGATGCCCCATCTCATGTGATTGTGAAATTTCTCTGCTTTGTTTAGACATGCAGTTCCCGGATTTGTGCCTGACTTTATTTAGTTGCACATGGCAAGGTTAGAGCCAGCTGTTCAGTGAGTGGCAGACACTATAAATTAACAGAAAATTACATAAGTAACAAAATACACTTGATGAATGGGAGCACGGCTGCTCTGCAGTAGTTTGAAGATGCTGTAATTCAGTTATCCTCAAGATCCTACCTAGATCATGGTAGGCTACCTGCAAACTTTCAAAATAGAAGTTTAAGGCATTTAGTCCTTCGGCCCCAATGTGTGTGTGTTTGGGAACAATCTCAATGCATACACATAGGTTCCTCCATTTCCTTGTAGTGCAGCTGATAAAATGAGAGTAACAGTCGTTTTAGCTTACAGGAATTCAAATCCTAAAAATGTACTACAAACAGCAAAAAAAGTGCTTTGAGTTCCCTATGTGAAGTGCGCAGGACGTTGTAGGAGCGGAGATCTAGGAAGGATCCTTGTCTGCTGGTTCACAGTGGGGACCCTTGTTTTTGGGGGAGTGTTGCCCTTATGAAAAGATCAAGGAGCTCAAAACTCCCGGCAATCTTAAGTGTGCTGAACCCCAGAAATTACAGACATTTCTTCTGAATGAGCACTAACATTGTGCACGCCGATGGCAGCGATTGCCAGCTTTGTGCTCGCCTCTGACGCTGTCACTCTGCGGTCCTCAAATTGAAGGCTGAACAGAAACACCAGCAACTGCAACGCTTGCGGACAAACGCTGACCTTGTGGAAACACGCGGGCTGGCTGCCCCGGCTGCTCAGCCTCTGTGCAGGAGGGACTGGCGGCCCCTCTCTTCAGGAGCGTCAGCAGGATTTGTGAGAGCCCAGACTTGTCTAGAAAGTCTCCCTTTCTAATCAGAGCAGGAGGAAAGGTTTCCCCAAGGGTCGGTTCAGAACAGGAGCTGATAAAGATCCAGAAGGTGATTTCACTCGTCTGTTCATTGATCACAGGCAACCTAGGGCGACCAGACCAAACATAGACTTGTAGGCTGTGTCCCAAGGTTATATGATACAAATATTCTTGCTTAGAAGGAGGTGGTGTTTTGTTTTGCTTCTTTTTTTTTTTTCCCCCAACTCCTCTTGATTATGTGGTCAGTGTGTTTTAATTCCTTTCTCTGCTGCATTATGAAGTGGGATAAAAATCTCAGTCTCCCTTGCTTTCAAGGGTATTTCCTGCATCTCCCTCCCAAATGCCCCATTTCTTCTTGCCTTATGGTTTGAATATGTTGGAATAGAACTGTGGCCGTGTGTGAAACCACTGATATGCAGCAGCATTTAGGAGGATCAGGGATCCGTGGTCTAGAATGCGAATATAGGCTTTAAAAATGTTCCACTGAGTAGGAAAGGAGAGAGGATTAAAGCTTCACTTCCTTTATATTTTTATGAGCCTAAGTTATTTGTCAGTTGGAAACATGATAAATTAGACAAACATTATTCTTTCCCTCCTCCAGGTTGGATGTTCTGCTTCAGGTTTTACAGTACAATGAATAACTAAGCTTCATTATCACCAAGCTGTCAGCGCTGAAAAGCTATTGCAAAGCTCTTTGCCTGGTTAATTGATTTGAGTGTGCAGTGCACCTAATTCATCGTTCCGTACATTTGTCATTCACTGTGTAAATGGCAACAAAAGACGATTTTGGTTGGAACGTTGCTGTTGCCTGGTGCTTACAGTTCTCTTTTCAAAGCTTTACCAGCACTGGGTATCTGAGTTGTATAGTCTTGATAATAGTATCATGAAATAAGTACACCAGGGACCATTTCATCATCTCAATTACATGATTGAAAGATGTGGGGAGATGCAAAGCCACTGAGGTTAAGAATGCCATGATGTATAAATAGCCTTGGATAAGTGTAAGCATCAAATTGAATGCAGATGGGTTTGTGGACTTTGCAAGCGGTTTGCTTAAGAATGTCTACGCCATACACCCAATCATGCATCTATCATGGTAAAACTTCAGTGTTTGTCAGCAGGTCTGAATTATAATAAAAATACCCAATTCATACATAATACTTTGCATGAATCACTGAAGTGCTTTACTGCAAAGGATGGCACTGTTACTTCTGCTTTACATCTGGAAAAACACAGGCACAGAAAGCACCGGTCGTAAAGCAGGTACGGGGGGAACACTTGCATTTGAGGCAGCAAGGATGAGGGTGCTCGGTTTCCCGAGGAGCATCGTGGCATGGAGCTTTCCTTATGCAGCTTCTGTCGACAGCAGCCAGTAGTAGCAAGTAAACCTTCAGAAAGAGACAGTAAGATCTGCTCTGGAACTTTCCTTCTCTTGGAAATTGGTGCAGAGTCCTTCCCTGCTGCCTCCTGCTCTGTAGTTGGGTGTGGAAGCTCTTCCTGGCATTCCTGCATCCTTGGAGACTACCTGGAGCTCTGCTTCACGCTCTCTGCGTTGGCCATTGCTGGGTTCACAGAGTTGTGGGTCTGCAAGCGAAGGCTGGGGGGTCTAAAGGCACAGCAGTGCCTGGGCCTCTGCCTGGCACAAGCAGCATTCCCAGCCTTCCGACAGGGTCGTGTTCCTGTCAGCCGCACCGGGACCGGGCTGGGGTGGAGACAACTGTTCAGTGTACGGCTGGATCACTGACTCGTGCCGTGCCGAGGTTTCATTTCTCACCTCAAGATTAAATCTGAGATTTAATCTTTATTTTTGCAGTGACTTAGTCTTCCCAGTGCTTTTGGCGAAGTGGGTAGCTTTGATGTTGGTCTTAGCCAGACGTTCTCATGAGATGAAATGCTGCCCATCCCAGACTCCCCCAGCAGTTCCATTTAGCAAAGGAATTTCTGAGTAGGGTCTTGGAGTTGCCACTTTCAAGTGGTGAGTGTAACCCTGAATTTGTAAAGCCTCAAAGTCGCCATCAGTCATGTGTTCTTTTAGTACGTGACTGCCCTTTCCCAGGCTGGAGGAACAAAACAGGGAAGAATGGAGCCAGACTTAAAAATCTATAAATGAGCCGTGGCTATCTCCAACTTAGATTTGGGATGAGAGTCGCAGCTGCAGAGGGATAAGTTTGGATTAGACTTTACTAAAAGATCCTGCTTCGAGACTAAAGCTTGCAAAGCTGCATTCCTTCCAGAGTCTTGTTTTCAAAGACATTGGGGCAACACAGCAAGAAGCAGGTCTTTTCGCAATTTTTCCAATCCATCTGACCAGCAGTAAATTGCTCTTGCTGGGGTTTTAATTTAGCTTGTGAAAAAAGGGCTGTGCTCCAGCAGCTGGGGTTAAATATAGAAGCATATGAAATTTAGAGTTGCAGCTCTGAAGATTTAGGGTAATAGCTTTGATGCTTTTCTGAAATGTGTTATTTTTAAGTCTCAATAGCAAGAAATGGTCTGAACAAAAGGAATTTGACGTATAGGCAGTAGAGATTGCACAGATAAGAAATACTATATGAGACGGGCAAAAAAAAAGGAGAAAAAAAGAAATGATAGGAAACCGGTATAAGAAGCACTTGTGAGCAGGTCTTCAATAATTTAGGGAAGGTTATACCTTATACCTGTTCTAACTCAGCATTAAAATAAAAATCATGGGGTAAGTTCTCAGTTGTAATATTCCCCTGTGGTTAGTAGCAAAGTTTATTCCAACAAGCTAATGGGTTTTTTTAAAGATATCTTTGGTCTCCTAAAGTCAAACTCATGGCTAGTTTAAAGTTTTATGGCTGTCTGAGGTACCAATTTTCATTTTCAGGGTATTTCCATACCATGTAATTTTTATGGCCACACTAGAATTACTGATGTTTGTGCATACTTACCAAGTTATTTAAATATTCTGGTGACTCTTAGCCCGAAACACACACATGCTCTCCTGGGAAATGCCTGCTACTCGCACACAGTTGACTCATGTGGTATATATTGCAGAACAGATTTGAAGTACAAGCTGAGAACAGAGGCCCTATGCTGAATGACTAAGATAAATTACGAAACTTACGTTATTTCTTAGCCTACATACAGGAAACTCTGAAGTCAGTGAACCTTAGGAAAGATCAACTAATGCAAGATGCTTTTTGTGATTTTTCTTTGTACATCGCTTTCGGTGGTTTGTTTCCTTATTTCTATTGGGTTTGTTTTTCTTATGTGTGTCCTCACTCTGTTACAGCCCTAGCCCACTGCAAAGCTACCTTGGTGTAGAAGGCAGTTGGAGAAGACAAAAGCTTGGGACGGTTCTTTTCCTTCATCTTTACATCTTACTGTGCTCTGTTGAGATGCAGAAGAATTCCCTCTAAACCCAGGGAACAGCCACTTACGATGAGAGGAGTAATGAAGCGTTCAGCTTCAGGCACAGACAATGTCATAGTGGGAGGTGTGATGAAAAGCTTTTGTGTTTTGGCATGAGCTTGCGGGTGTGGGAAGTGGGCGCCCCGCTCCGCAGCCCAGCTCTCAACCCGGGAATCAGGAGGGGGCTGTAGGTACAGGGATGGGGACGGTTCCTTCTGCAGAGAGAGGCCTCCTGTGACGATCGTGAGCTCCAGGTCTGGGATAAAACCCTGTAAAAAGGATTCTGGTCCGCTCTGGTATCTGCGGTGATGAAAGATCTGCATGTCAAGGCTTCAAAGTCCTTCACCTGTGATCAGGCAGGGGGTTCCTCCCAGAGGGCTGCCTTTAGAGAACGGCCCTTTTAAACGGGCTTTCCTTTTCTCTCAAGTCTCACGTTTAGAAAAAGTAAAAAGAAATGCTTGAATATGTTGTGGGTTTAATGTTTCATTTAAAATAAATGACCACTAGCTGTTTTGTGTAATTGGTGAACCCGAGATCTCTTGTATGACTTAGATACTAATATTTGAGTGTTTCTGTCAAATGGCTCATAACAGTGAATGTGGCATGGGAACCCGTGTTCCTTTATTTAATCATCATATTAGGAAACCCCAAACTCCAAATTAGGCTGTTTAGCAAATGATAATTAAAAAGCAGGTTAAATTTTTGTGCTCATTTTCCTGAAAAGGTTTGTTATCTGTACAAATTTCTGAATCTGTTCCTTTCAAGAAAAAAAACCAACCACCCAATAATTATTAACTCAGTGAAAGAAGTGAGCTGATGTCTAACTAATGACCTTTCAATGTTGCTGGGAACACAGTTCATATTTTTAATTTTTTATGTGTTATATGTATATATATATACATATAACAAATATTGTATATATGTTAGCAACTGCTTTTGGGAGCTGGCAGTGACTGATACCTGCTATATACTTCGGGCGAACACAGGAACAGTTCAGAGCCCAGCTAGGATTTTCAAAACAGCCCGAAGAGTGTTGACTCCTGGGCACTAAGGAGAAAGCTGTGCCTTATGACCTAAGCCCATCCACGGTGCTTTTTTCCTAGGCTGCCTCATTTTTTCAATAATTTGAGACAGTGTTGGATTAAATTTCATCTTCCAAGCCCTGTCTGTCGAAGCTGTTCGCCAGCCCTGTCATTTATCAAGGGTGCTATATGTTATCCTTGTTTTGATTGCTGCTTCTTTGGAAACCACTAACCAGGGGTAAGAGAGCATAAAGAAACAAAACAAAAAACGAATGAAAGAAAGAAAATCGGTGTTTCATCTTGGAGGCAAGGAGTCTCTGGCTAATGTGCTTCAGTCCCCAGAAGCCAACTCCTAGCCCAGAGTCCTGTCAAAAAAAGAGTGCTTTCCTAATGAATTACTGCAGGAGGAGTAAATTTACAGCTTGCTCAGGGGAGAACAAGAAGCCTTTCTGTGACTGCCTGTGTTGGACCCACATGCTCTCTGTTTCTGATTTCCCCCCCCTTGTTTTGGATGCATCTCCAAACAATCATTTAAGATAAACAACATGAGCAGGAAAGTCTAGCCAAGTGGCTGAAATTACTGAACCTTTGAAGACTGATCCTGCATGTGTTTAGTCTCCCCTGTTGCTGTAGCCTTTCCTACTGAAACTGGATCGTTTCTTGCTGCTACAGTAAAATTTTCTGGAAATCCCACAGGGCCTCCCTGAAAGACTGATAATCCCTTACCTGCGGCAAACTGTAATGTGTTTTCCCTTGAATAAACTTTCGAGCCTTCTTTGTTGGGCTGCATTTTATTTTCTTGCCAGTTTAGGAAAGGGTATGGATTAGCCTAGTAACTCATGAGGTTATCCAGAAGTTAAGTTACTGATGTCTTTGGAAGCCTTGTCTGAAGCAGCCATGGTTTGTGCGCAGCTTGGCTGGTAGTTGGCTACGCTGTTACTACCAGTAACTTTAGCAATTGCACAAGGAGTTTTCCTGTAGTGACCTTCATCTGCACTTGCCCAGATAATTTTAAAATTTGTAGACTCTCTCTTTAGCCAGGTCATATACGTATGCTTGCCAGCCTCTGTGCACCTGGTTTGGGAAGTGGTGTTGCTGTGGCACATGTATAGTTGTAGTAATGGCAGGGGAAGAGCTGAACATTTATTTCCAGTGTTGGCTGGGATCCAGCGTACAGAGGATTCACCGCCACAGTCTGCAGTGGCTCCTGAGATACTGTGCAGTGATGCTCATAAATCAGTGTGTCACTAATGACTAAAACTGAGCTGAACCCAGTGCTGCTACTGCCTGGTGAGACGGGAGGTCTAGCAGGAAAAACAGGCACAGGAGGTAGAAGCACCGGGCGTTCTAACCCTGCAGAGCTCCTTCTGGTGTGGGGCAGTGAGCAATCTGCTTCTGATCCTTCTGCTCCCCTTCCCATCATGGCAGGTTTTAGGTGGAAGGTGCCACCAGTATCCAAGATAATTGAGACTGCAACCCCAGTCAGCAAAGTCCTTGGCTGTCTCTCACTGGGAATGCTGTCATACCACCGTTGCTGCCTCAGTTTCCATTTCTGAGATAACCTGAGAAGCAGCAAGGCTCCACGATAGCACTGTATTGCAGCCCAGAAACTAGAATCAGAGGTTTGTTAGTGGTGTCTTCCTTTAAATGCCACCGGTGTGTTAAAAAGTGTATTTATCTATTAGGTGAACCTACATGTGTTCATCCATCCTGATACTGCAGTTGGTGATGTATCCCTGATGGGTTAGGAGTTGTTGCAGCAAGTGTGTGTGAGCTTTTGGCCATCCACAAACCCTGTTTTATTCAGCTGAACTGCATTTTTCTTACCCTCGGCACTATTCAGCATTACTGAGCCTCAGGCTGACTTCCTGCAGCAGCTAAAAGGTTTCAACCACCAGCTGTGTCTTGCCAATACTGATCAGAGAGGTGTTGTCTGACCCTTCTCTCCGCAGTTGCTCTCCCTTAGCTCAGGAGATACTGTCTTTATTCACCAAGTGCAGCCTCTGCCTCTCAAGGCGCTGTTCTTCCTCCAGTAACTTGTGTCTGCGGTGTTTTCACATTTCCTTCCTGAGCAGGTTCGTCCCTCAGCCTTACAGCATGTTTTTTTTGCTGGATGCTGAATCCGGGACGTCTCCCCCTCAGTCTGAATCACTGTGTATAAATTTTGTGATTTGGTCACTTTGCGCACAGGCAAAGAGAGGTCTGTTCCAGGCATCATCTGCTGTCTCGAAAGCACTGTCTCAGCAGATCAAAGGAAGCATTGCAGTGTTAAGACTTGGCCACAGTCCCAATCCCTTATGGTCTTCAAGCCCGTTCTCCTGGAGCAGCTGCTTGTGGAGCTTCCACCAGGTGCCTACAACAAGGATTTGACACGATGCCACTTGGCACTCAGCCCCCGGCATTATGGGCTAGAGAAAGCAGCGGAGGCTTACTCCTGCTAGAGCAGACACTTTCCAGGTACACTTTCCTTGATCCCCCTGTCTGTCTTCTTTATCCCAAAAAGCAGGAAAATCATGATAGAATTAAAATGGGATTTGCTTGCTGCAAAATCCTTGGCAGCTGTCTCCTCAAAAGCTGCATGCTTTAGCAAGCCTCCTATGAGGGTCCAAGAGGTCAGTGGTGAAGTGCAACTGTTGCTTTTTGGTGAGGTAAGGACTCACTGGATCCCTTTCTCCTTTACGTTGGCAACTTCCATGCTCTCATTTCCGTAAGAGAATCCCAGGTGGGTTAGACAAGAACCATGTCAAGCATTTACTTCTTCATAAGTTTACGATAAAGAACAGAAATTCCTTATCAAATATCGTTATCTTGGAAGCTAAGGATAGCAGATGGAGAATGAAGACACACAGATTGTATTGGTCACATTGGATCAGATGAAATACCTGTCTAGCCCTGGTTCTTGTCTTTGACAATGGCTGGGAACTGATGCCTATGGAAAAGTGTGAGTAAAAGGCAAGTTCTGACTGCTCTGCCAGCCTGCATCCAGCAAGCTATGTCTCAGGCAAGTCCTTAGCTGTGAGCTGATTTCTTTCCGTTTTGTAGCCCTCGATGGATTTCTCTGTGACTTGGTCCAAACCTTTTTGAATCTATGAAAAATTTGGTCAAGTGTAACATCCCTGGCATGGTGTTACAGTGCATCATCTGTGGCAAGCTGTTACACTGCTTAACTACATGCTGTATGAAATGGCTTTCCTGCCACGGGCTCTGATCTTGGTCAAGGTGTTTTGTTCCCCTGTATCTAAAATGGGGATTACGTGTTCCTGTTTCACAGGGAATTGCAAGGATATTTATAGGTTGTTCAGATACTAGGACTGTGAGATTCATAGAAACATACATAATAAATCAAGTGGTTTGTTCTTAATCTGATTCTTTTCTGGCTTCCAATACACCAAGCCATAAACCCACACTGCCTTTCTTTTAATTCATTGTAGTTGAGTTTCTCTTTGTCATAATGAAAAGAAAAAAGTATAAGCAGATCTTTGTTGTCTTTATCATACCTAATATTTGTGCTGGACCATCTCTTTATGTGGGCTTTCCACTGTTTGAGATACAAGATGCTATTGTGCCTTTCATGGGATATCATTAATGAAAACTGCAGTGGAATACTAAATGTCAGATTTGTGCCTGACAGCTGCTAACCCAGCAGATGATACTTCAGTTGAGGTCATCTTCAAGTAATGTGAGCTTTTAGCTCAGAGAACACCGAGACTCTTTAACAAAAGGCATAGGCCACCTGCGAGTTCGTGGGTTCAGCAAGAATACGCAGTCCTCACCACATTCAGACACGAGACTCTTCCATAGCAGAGTTTATTAAAAAAAAAAACCCAAAGTGTCTGACATTTCACTGATTAATGAGTCTGAATGTCTGTCCTTTCCGTGGCCAGCTCAGGCTGCAACGCTTATCTCCAGAAAGAAGAAAAGAAAGAGATGGAGAGAAATAAATGTCTTCTTGGTGTTGGGTCTGTCCTGGTAGACGGAATGTTCTTCAGGGTGGGTGACGCTAAGTGAAATGGTTTCAAAAGGCTTGACTGTGTTCCTGTATTTCAGTGGGGGTTTTAATTAGTTCCAAAAAAGGCCCAAACAACTGCAAGTATTCATGCTATGACATGTGAAGCTGTTGCCATGTCTGCTCTGTTCATGCAGAGCAGAAACTCAAAAGGACTGATGTATCCATGCCTTCCGTTCTCTAAAAATGAGAAGGCGTTCCTGCACCTTTTCATTTGTACCTTTATGGCACTCTTGTGTTTGTGGCAGAAATTAGATCATCTAATTGATTTATAGTCAACCAGTGACTGTAAAATCTTGTGCATTCTTCATGAGCAATTCATAGAGGTCTGAGAATTGACCTCCTGAGCTGCAGTCTAAGCTTCAGCTTGGCTCAGAGACTCAGTGGCCACAACGTGGAATTAAAACTGGTTAAAACCACAGGACTTGCTCTCCTCTCATGTCCCAGATTGCAGGAAGGTGTTAGCTCTTTAGTGGAAATGGGTGGCTGGTGGGAGCAGTTTCCAAACAGCAGTGAATACCTGCAGACTGTGAGATCTGAAACGGAGGGCTCTGATATTGCAGGTGATGGACCGGTTCTGGGCAGGGCTGCAGTGATGGGAGGCATCAGTCTACAAGTGGTGGATAATGATGCTTAATTATAATTTAATTATAATTAATTAATAATTTTAGCTCTGTGTGCATTTAGCCTCATATACTGCAATAACAGGAGGTGGAGGTTTCACCCTGGTTGTTCCTGTTTTGAGTTAAAGATTGGGAATCTGGATATAAAGGTGATGTGAATTGTTTGTTAGCTGCTATCAGTGCATATAATTATGTGATTTGAAGCTCCTGTTATTGTTTCAGTTTTTATCTAACTAACAATTAATTTAATTAGGGGTGGTCTTTGCTTCTTCCCAGATCTGCTGTTGGAAACTATTGGAAGAAGCAAATTACACCCTTAGCCCCCGAACAACCTCAAACTCATCTTTTTCTGGAAAAAGAAACAGGGAAAAGGCATACATATGTACTGGTGTACCAGTGAACGTCAGTTTTGAATCCAGCTGCACAGATGAGTTTGGTTGCTTTGTATTCAACCCCGGTTACCAGTTATATCTTGTGAATTTTCAAGTGAAGCCCAGTTATCATCATGCGTGCACACAAACCCCCATAATTAATTCCCTCTTCCCACTGACCTGACTCTCCATAAATTTCAGGCCTGGAATCTTTCTTCCTTTCTTCTCCCCTGCTCCCACCTCTTTCCCTCTTTTTCTCTTTTAAATTAAACACATTCCAGAGAGAGGCCAGGAGCTGTCAGGAAGCTCTGCATTGATGTGGCTTCCTTGGGGATGTGCAGGCTGATGAGATGCCTGTCCATGCTTCTCCAGCCTGGAGCAGTGAGTAAGGGGAGACATCAACACTCCCCATTCTGCTGCAGAACCACTTTTGCATTCCCAGTTTGCTAGCAGTAAGTAGTTGAGGGTCCATGTAGATGACAGTCAAGAATGGAATTGCTGGAGATCAAAGGACAGATAGCAGTAGGCTTCAGAGTAAGCTACACAATACTGCAGGGGTGTGGGGCTGTAATCAGACAACTTACCTTTGCCATGCTTGCTGTTGCTGCAGTGATATCTCCTTAGACAGATGCTAAATTGAATTATTTTCTGGTTCACGCAAAACTAAAGTGGATCAATTTCACTTGGAGTGAAACATCTGATGCTGTGTATAGCTGAGGTTTTGTCTGTGCTGAGGGCAGCAGAGCCCTGATTTCTGTTGTCTGTGTGCCCATCATCCAGCCCTGCATAGTGCTCACTCTGGTCACGGTAGCATGGTCAAGGTGTCTAAAGTTTAATTTGTCATGAGGACCTTTTCTTCAGAACCAGTGTGTATCCAGGCATTCTTCATCCTGTGAAGGTACAATTGGTCTAACTTGCGATTCTTCCTAAATTTGAAAGTAATTCTTTTTATTTAGGCAACTTCTCAGATTTCAAAATCTGGTTTTTTTGCCCCAGATTATGCTAAGGATTCTTTTTTACTATATTCTTTTGTTCAATGCAAACATTATTGTTTGCTCATTAACATGTTGTTATTCTATTAATACAGGTTTTTTTCCATTCTGTATTAGACTTTGTTCTTTATTTTCACTGTTCTTAAAACACAGTAGAAGCTGAACTGAGGTGGAGCCCTACAGAGTCTCATTCAGAACATCCTTTCACTTTGGCACGGAAACTTCGGAAGCTGCTCCATGATTCTGTGATCAGTTTGCCAGTGTCCCCTGGAGCAGACTAATGCAGACTCTGCATCCTTAGTTGCCTCACAATAACGTAACAGAAAGCTAGGAGTAAAGCTGTACTAAGATCAAGATATGTGCAAACTACTATTTTGACTCTGTCCTCAGGGGGCCTGGTATTTCATCGTAGAAGGAAATTGGATTAGTTTGACATGATTTGTTCTCAACAGACGTATTTTGGCTGTTAAGTGATTTGATTGTTATCTGCCAGGTGCTTATAAATAGTCTGATTATTTACTGCTGCATTTTTCTGGGTATTGATATAAAAATGGTTGGCTTCTGTTTTCCCTTTTTAAAGATAAGCTT
Source organism: Microhierax caerulescens (assembly GCA_035590215.1). Lineage (NCBI taxonomy): Eukaryota > Metazoa > Chordata > Aves > Falconiformes > Falconidae > Microhierax > Microhierax caerulescens. The sequence goes on from JAVJGJ010000001.1 coordinate 104,076,393, forward strand.
CATACTTCTCCTCTGCCCAGACTCCTGGGCTCACGTTGTCCTCCAAAAATTCTTGAACATGTTCACCAGTGGCTCACCAGAAGACTCTTTAAGTGCTTTCAAGATACTGTGGCTCAGCTAATCAGAAACTTAGAAATCACCTTGATAAGTGAATAACTAAGAAGAATTTGTCCTTTGGATGGTGTGTTTCTGAGTGGCACATCATAAAATCTCTCTGAAATGTGGAAACTTTTTTCATTTTTTAACTTAGAGTGCTATCTTGATCATCCCCAGAAACTATGGGGGAGACTGTAGCGATGTGGATTGGGGGGGGG
>JAVJGJ010000001.1:104078872-104089199 GCA_035590215.1 Microhierax caerulescens
GGAATTCTTCCCATATAAAAATTCTAGGCATCGTAATCTACATGGCTATATTAGGCATTTAAACCACAACTAACTGAGCACCCCCAGTGTAACGGAGCAAAAGGAGTGTGAGGAAGTAGCAAAGTATTTGTCCCACACAAAGACTAAATATCCATTATCAGCAATCTCTTTGGCCTGCTTCCTCTGTTGTTTCTGTCCCCCTGGAGATTCGGCAATTGGATTGATTTGCTGCCTGACTCACTGTCTTAGATTGAGATACTGAGAATTGCTGACAGTATTAATAAAATTAGCGTTAGGGAGGATGTTTGAACATTTGCCTTTGACGTTTTTAAGGGAGAGCTGACATTTAGTCTAAATCAAAGTTACTGAATTGCTCCCCACCCCCCACCCTGCCCTGGCTACAGTCTTAGTACTTTTCATCTGAAGACTTAGTCTGGAATTAAGAATTTTTGATTGCAATTTCTTTGGTCTGTCTTTTCGCTAAGAACCTCTGGTTAGTTAAGAAAGCACTAGATGTTTAATAGAGTTCTTGGGAGAAATATTTTTGCAAAACTGTAAGATAAATGCAATGCAAGTGTCTGTAGCGGTATTGGTTTATGATAGTGAGGATTATTTTTTTCTATCTTGGGTGACACAGAGGTCAAACTGAAATAATGGTCTTAATGTCAAAATCTAAGTACAGGCAAAGATCTAGTTTTTATTTTTCAAGAATGGTTTGCATCACTACTTTTAAATGCAGTTCAGTTGCCTGGTCTTTAGGTTATGTGATTAACTTCTACTCCCTGTGGGAAATGACTGAATTCAGGAGACATTTGTTTCATGTCATAACTGCTCTTTGTCTATACATCCTGCACGGCGTTTTCATGTGGTATGGTTTATCCCCAGGTAAAAGCAGCTGGCTTAACTTTGGTTTTGCTCTGGCCTGCAAGAAGATAGCTTTCCAATAGTCATAAGCAATTTTTGGTAGCCCTTAAAGTTTTTGTTGAGATGTTTGTTGCTTTGAGATCTTTGCCTAATAAGTGTAGTTGCCTAATATTGCTGCAAGTCTTCTTTAACATTCCCTTTCTGTAACCCTTGTAGCAAGCGTTGGAGCCACTGCTACCGGTCAGCGTCCACATAAAATGTGAAAGCATTTGAAAGACGTTCCAGGTGTTGAAACTTGTTTGAAAATCACATCCTTTCAAAGGACAGGGCAAATGACTGCGTTTTAAGCAAGTCCAGCTCTGCTATGGAGCAAGTGCACTGCTGGTCACCTCCCTGTCCTGCTTGTCTCCCTGCCCGCCTGTTCCCTTGGCTGGTGGGAACATGAGGAGCTGGCATTACCTTGTGCCAGTATTGTTTTGGGACCACATATGCAGGCTATGTGCTGTCAGTAGCAGCACAAGTTACTCTTCCGTGGGTTTCTGTGCAGGGGAATCGCTGGTTGTGCTCAAACAGAAAGGCTGTGCCGCTCGTCCCTGCACATGTACGTGGTTGAACTCCTGCTACCTTTGATGAAGGGTGAGTGCCAGAGCCTAAAGAGCTTTTCCTGCTCCCCCACAGAATTGTAGAATCATTTAGGTTAGAAAAGACCTTTTACAGACAGCATTGCTTGTTCTGTCCGACAAAAGGTTGCTATTCTCTTATTCGTTTTTTCCCTTTCTCTTCCTCTGACTGCTAAAAGTATAAATGATTTTAGTGCAGAATTTTTGGAAGGTTTTTTTCCCCTCTCCCATTTCCTGAAAAGCTTGCATACAGAGTGAGACACTCATAAGCTTTTCCGAGATAAGAATTTAATTTATTTACGCTTCATTGTTCCAGGCATGGCTACAGACTGGTTTGGAAATTTGCTGTTCCAACTTTAACAGGTCACTGCTTGGAAAGGAGCAGCTGGATTTTCCTCCAGAGCAGCCGTCAGCTGTTGGAAATCTCTTGATACTTCCCTGGCTTCTCCAGATTCGGCATTAACTTCTCCTTCCTGTAACAGGAATTATACTACATGCTGTAGACTCTTTAGCTAGCAGAGGGAGTAACGCATAGGAAGGGAATGTGGCATCGATAACAGTTTCTGGTGGGGCTGGCAGAGGCCACACCACCATTGCTCTGACTCCTTTTCACCTTTGTAAGGATGAAGTGTAAGAGCAAAACATTCTCCAGCTCCGGCATGTCACAATGTTTCTGAAGTAACTTCTGTGGCTCAAGCAAGTAGGCAATGAGTTCAAACTCAAGAAGTGCAAACTCTTCTGCGTGCTATTACATTGCTTTTCTTTCTCACTTCTTCCCCTCTTAAAAAAGAGCCTCCTCCATTACATAGTCCAATGTTCCAGTCAGATAGCTGAGGTATGAAGGCAACAGCCCCATTTCTCATCTCACACTGACTATATGGCAGCATAATTCTGCTGGCTTCAATGAAGTTAGTCCCAATTTACGCACTTATATTGACCCATATGTTAAATCTGTATGATGACGTATGTAGGAGATGTAATATAGCCAAGTAACTTCCAAGTAACTGCCATGAGAACAGTGTTTCAGTGTTGCTTGACTTTCTTTAGAGAATACAATGGTGAAAACATACTGCATTAAATAGTACTTAATTAATGTAAGCCATGAGAGAGAAATTAAAGCAACTTGCTCCTTTGATCTGAATGTTTTACTGAGAACTAGTGGGTCGGAGTGCTATAACTGGTGATTTTTCTGAGAAGCTGAGCTGTTGGTTGCCTTTCTTCTCGACTTGATGGTCCTTACCGAGATTTATCCTTCAACGCCGGCTAAAAAAATTTGAAAGCAGATACTCTGCTTGATCTCTTACATTCTTTTTATTAGAGTCCTTGTCAGAGTGCTGCTTCCTATGATCTTTGCACTGTAATTTGCTAGTCTGGAATGTCTCAAAAGGCTGTGGGCAAAGCTGTGATACAGAAACTGCAAAATGCAGGACTGTCCCAAGGTGAACAGTGCTGTAGGCTACTTAAGATTTTTAAATTTTGTAGGGATTTGATTGATGGACATTTTGCCTATAGTCACAACCAATATAATTTTTTCATATAACTAAAACTCATTATGGGAAGGGAATAAAGTGAGAAGGGGAAAGCAAAGGGGAAAAACCCATACAGTTACCACTGCGTGGTTAGCAGAACTTGCAATTTATGTCCTGTGAAAAACGTGGGGAAATCACTGAAAGTCAGGAGGGAAGAGTTACTAGCCATGACATCATTAACTCAGTTAATATAAAACTTTATATTCATATGCTCACAATGGGAGACTTGTCTGTTGAGCTGATGGTCGAAGGGGGTGGATCCTGCCTTGGTGTAAATTGGCATGGTTCCATCTTGAACATGTCAAAATATTCACTGGCCTGTTGTGTGGTTTTGTCCAGGCCAGGAGATCCTCAGTCCTGGGGGCAAGCATGACCTTTTCCTCTTAGCCTTTCAGGTGAAGATACAACAGAGGATGTAAAATTTGTTGCTGGCCGTATAGGTCGCAAGTAGCTTGAAGAAACTCAAGATGAAATTTCCAGATCCATTTGATGCACTGGTGACTGCTTTCAGGCGCTTTGTCTCTTTCCTGTGTTCTGAACTCTGAGCTGTTCATTAAAAGGGAAGAAAGAAAAAGCAGTTTCCTCTAGTCAAGGCACTTAATCATATTTCTCTGAGCCACAGATGCAACCCCCTGAATGGCCTGTTGAATTTGAGACTCTTAGCTCTCCCTGGAGGATATTAGGGGATCATCGTTCACACGTCTAGCTTCTGTAATGATGAATGGGATTATTAGAGAAAATCCCCTTGTGCATCGGTGAACCTAAAATCATGTGGTTCTTTTGCCTATGCATTTAGATTCCAATTCACAAAATAAAACAGCTGGACTAATTTAGGCGAGGCCAAGTTATCTGGGGGAGGGGTACGTTATAATTTGCTAGCAAAGTGGCCCTAGCTTGGGCAGCGTTTTGTGGTTTGTCTGAAATTGAGTCATCTTGGTTTATGTGAGGGAAGGTTGTCACAAAAAATGTTTTGAATAATGATTGGTTTTAAAGTTCATGTCAGTGTTCTTGTATGACGCCTGACTTTGTGGCACAACTTTCCTTCTGAAATTGTTCACAGTGTGCTCAGAACACCCCATGTCCTGGCCAATGCTAAACATAATCGCTTGTTAATTGAAAAATTATGAGGAAAATTGGTAGCCCTCTATAGAACGAATTATTCCATGGACATCTGGTGTTAGACGCATGTATCCAAGGGGTGTGAAATAAGAAAGCAATTGTCTGTGTCCCCAGGGCACTGTAACCCTGTCAGTAATATTTTTTTGTTGTTGTTCAGGGAATGTGGTAGCAAAGGGTGCCTTCAGTTTTGAAAAGCATGGGCAGTGTTAGTATTGAGGTTGAGGATTCTCCTACCTACGCTGTGTGAGCAAGGGTTGAGAACACATTGTCTGGTGCAAAGGCTGATGGAAATGGAGCAATCTGTCCCATCCCAATATAAACAGGAGGTGGCTGGGCAGATATTTCAGCCACTGCCTAACTGAAACATCAACCGAGCTTCAGAGATTAAAAAAATGTAATTTACCCTCCTGTAAGCGGAATGAGAATTCCATATGCATTCCCATCCCATGATTTTGAGTTAATCTTCCACTGGCCTGTGATTTCTGAGGAGCTATAGATTGAATCCAGGCACGCTAGCTAGCTAAGTCTTATTTCCGAGTGGGGGGTATTTTTTTTTTCCTTTCGATTTCCTTCAATACCAAAGGACAAATGGATTCTAGGGCACTATTTAAAATACTGCTACTAATAATAACGACCTAACATGTGTGCTGTTTGCCAAAAGTTGAGAATCAGCAATGGTGAAAGATGAAACTGCCCCAAGTTTCTTGGCAAAAGTAATGTAGGCAAATATTTCAAAGGTCATTTCAATTTTGAAATTTGCTTCCTTGGAGATTGTGCTGTGGTAACGTTTGCCTTCTAGATGTTATCAGAGAAGGGCTGGAATTTCATAGTAATTGAAATTAAAGAATTTTAGTATGTAGAGTCTGGCCGTTGAAGATATCCCCTGTCCTGCTGTTCTCATTAGCCTTGCTAGGCTTACAGGCATTTGCTGCTCAGTCCAGTTATAGCATTTCTCGGTCTACGTGTCACATTGCAAGCTCAAAATGATTCGGTTGTCCCCATTCACTGATAACACGCTTGACTCTTGTCCTGTTTGTCATCTGTTGGCCCTTCAACATACACGTCTGTGGTTTTACATTTTAAACAATAAAAAAGCAACTTTCAGCTTTGCTTGTGTACTAATTGACTTTGCCAGTTAAATAGTGTTCTGTTATTTAACAGCAATGCTTCAGTAGCACCGAGAGACCACTCAGACCAGGGCCCTGTGTAAGCGCTGAGCAAACTCGCAGATACAGCAGGGCGTGCCAGATGGCAGCTTGTGCAGCTCTCAGCATTCCCTTTCTTGCGTGGGAATAAAGGAGACCCTGAAGAAGTGCTGCTCCGATAGATTTGGCGAAAGGTATCTTGTGGAAGGAACAGTTACTAACAGCTGAAACCTCTTCTTTCCCAGCCTTATTTCTGCTCTCCATAGCAGGCCTACCCAAATGGTGTTTTCTGGTACCAGCTGAGTATCTGCCTTGAGCTCTGCTGGTTTTTACCGTGCTTCCCTGAGCAAAGCTCCTACCGAACGTGCTTGCCCCTGGTGCTGTGTGCCGCCTTCACCAGTGGCTGCTATCCCAACAGACTGGAAGAGTGGGCTGCAAGGTGGAACAAGGGCTCTGGGACGTGATTAGAGCTGGTGTTGCTGTTCCAGACTTTGATTGCCCTGCTCTGGCTGGGACTGGGGGGGGGATGACTTGCTTGTTTGAGCACAGGGCTGGGTTTTGGAGAGCTTAACAGAAGGTTGTACGCTTCCTGATTGCTTCCCCAGGTTCTGTGCAATAGATTTCTTTTTCATGCTGAGAACAGCTTGTAAAGGCTTTGAGTCTGCTGTAGCTGAAGGGGAGCAATGTTGGAAAACAAGTATCATCTTCAGTTTTCTGTGCACCTTTTGATGCTATCCTGATTGTAATGTTGCATAATACAGTTGCAGAGTATAAAACTTTGTTGCTTTTGGTTATTAGATGAGTTCAGCAATTCCGACTTTATCTGCTATTTCTAGTCTTGAATTCTGACCTGTAGCTTACTGAGTGAGCAGGAAGGCTGTAACCCAAGCACTAGTAGGGATTTTTTTGGTGCTTTTTGCACGTGCAGCTATCTTGAATCTCATTGCCACTCTCGGGAGCGGCATCTTGAGAGTGGCTCCTGGTGTGTTGTGCTCTTGCAGCTCGATGCCTCTCCTCGGGCTGTCTTGTACCTTAGGGAGGGGAAAGTGAAGTCTCTTTTTGTTGGCAGAATGGCTTGTGTGAAAGCTTTAGCTGGGAAGAATGGCCTTTTGTAAGAGGCCATGAAAGGAAATGGCTGCTAGTTGACCCATTCTTCTAGAAATCATCAAGTGGCTACTCTGATCTCCAAATCAGAACTGGAGTGCCTGTTTCTCTGAGCAGATGAAAATACCCCAGGGTACGGTCAGATTTCTAAGAAGTTTCAACACCTACTTACCGTGTTTCTTTCCTTATCTCCCTCCAGCAGTCGGAGGTCATGTGGAACACCCTTTTTTCATGCACTCGAGCTGCAGATTGAAAAACCCACTGCAGTAGATTGTGAGCAGGTTTCTGTTTTGACTTTCAATTTATATCGCTGAAGACAAATTTTATTAGTAAAATCTTGGGCAACTCAGCAGTGGATTTTTAGGCTCTGACTGGGTGCCTGGAGCTGCATTTCTTTGAACTGTCTTTTAGAGGAACTGCAGCTGTATAAATGGATGAAGACTGTGGAAAGAAACTATAAATATGGCTTTATTAAGGTGGGTTTTTAAATCAAAGTGACTTTTTGAAATATTTTAATGAACCTTAAAAACTCTTTTCCAGTTCTTTCCAACAGCTATATGCAGCTATATTACTTTTGAGCAACGGGGAGCGCGTGTGTGTGTGTTATCAAGGGAACTGTGGTGTTGCCTATATGGCAATGGATGGGGCAGTGCCTTTTCCGTGAGACTTTTTGACTGGGTAGACAACTTAAAATGACTGGGAGCTAGCGTGCCTCTTCTGCTACTAATTTTCATGGTGCAGAATGTAGGTGGGTTTTATGGGGCTAGACAGATACTGCTGGGATGCTGTTAGGGGTTGAGGGGTGAGGAATCTGTGGGCGTTTGAGACATTTCTTGCTACCCTCAGCTTTTTTAGGATGGGCAGTGGTGAATTGCGCCTTACCAGGAATGTGACAGACTCACTCAGTATAAGTTTTCTTGCTAGCAGTTAATTGAACACAACGATTTAGCACATAAAAAATGTGCTAGCAGAGCTTGACGATGGTTTAGTGCCTTCTATTCCCTTCACGTTCTTGTCACAGATGGTTTAGACTCTGTTTTCTTAAGTACGCGTGGCAGGTATATGAAGTCCACAAGCCAACTGGTACTTTGAGTTGGCTGTCCTGGGATTAATGTGGGTTCAGTAAGCACCGCTGAGCCCTTGTTCCCTTAGCAGCTGGGAGCTGATGAAACTGTAGAAGAAGCTGGGGCTTTGCATCAGAAAAGTCCCTTCTGGCTTAAACACAGCTTCATCTCTCCATGTCTCCAAAGCTGGCTTCAGTGAAAACCAAAGAGACTTAGACCAAAACAGGGCAGCTGAAACAGTAGGGCAAGGGATGGGGGGGGGGGTATGTGTTGTTGTGGAAGAGTCAGGGCTAAACCACTGGCAGTTCTGTCTTCCTTATTCTCCCCCATAAGGGCATGTCTTTGAGGAGAACACTGGACAAGGTTCTTCACTGAAGCCCAAGGCCATAGACCGAAGGAAATGGTTCAGAAAGTTTCTCAGTAGTAGTCCAAAGAGAGTAAAAATAGCTGTGATGGAAGCGGTTTTCCTCTCGGCACCGACACAAGGGTATGTGCACATGTTTACGCATCTGTGTAAATGAATGTGTAAAAGAAAAGGCACTGGAGTACATCATCCAGAGGTGGTCTCAGCTAGGATTTCCAGTCAGTGGAGCCTGACGTGAAAAGGCTTTGTAGCAACCAAGTGCTCTGTTTCAGGAGGCAGAGGTGTTCCAGATACACTGTACCATCGTGGTAAAAATGCCTTTGTTTTTTGGCACAAAGGTAACTGCCCCTTTTTTTATTCCAAATGTCACATTTTACCCGCTTGCAGTTTCCTGCTTGTGTGTTTTGGCTTTTGACCAGGACCTCGGGCTATGTGTGCTCATCTGGTTTTGATAAAACGTTGAACTTAGACAATACATCTTCTTGGACATTTCTTCCTGTTAGATTCAAGTGTGATACAAAGCAACCAGTACTTGATCAGTAGCAGACACTGTTTTTATCAAGCATTGTTGGCTGTTCATTAGCCATGAAAGGGTTGTAGGGAAAACGTGCCACAGCATAGACCAGTACAGGTGATGCTGCTTCTTCAAAGTGCTCTTTTAGCCACTTTAGCAGAGCCCTAGGCTGCAAAGCGTGGTGCCCTTTTGAAGTCCATATCCACATACTAGCCTTTAGCATCTAAGTTATTTGGCTGGTGTTTATCTTGCTTCTTTTACAGTCTTGTTAGTCTGCTAAGAGAGAAAAAATGCTTATGAGGTATTGAACAGTGGCAGATGAATGGGAGTAGCAACCTCATTAAAAACAGTCTCCTCATCCCGACAGTTAGGTAGCATTTAGTGACACAAAAATTTGCAATGCAGTAATACATTGGGTAAAAAGCTGGTAAAAATAGCTTTTGTTGTGGTCCGCCCAAGGAGCATATGTGACCTCTGCTACTATAGTGTCAGCCTCCATAATGCACTTAATATCCCTAATATATGTGAGGAAAGCATGTACAGCATCCACATTTAGTAGGCAGTGAGCTAATACGTGAAGAAAGGTATTAACCTCACTGAAGTTCATCTGCCTGCCTGCCTACCTGGGCAAATAGCACTCATTTACACCAGTTGTCTAGGCTGTCCCGAGGAGGAGAGGGAGGTGGAGTAGAAAGGAGAAATGGAGGTATCTCCAGGGGGTTGAGCATCCCTGCCTGATTCGCATGCCTGGCTTGGACTACGGTGTATTTCCACATGGTGCAGCGCTGTGTTGGTGATGCTGAGTGACCTTGGGATGATTGCTATGTCTGTGTGTTAGCACCATCCGGGTACCAGTGTCGTGCCTGCCAGCGCAGCACTGCGCGTAGCCTAGTCTGCGATGTGAGGGCAACAAACTGCTGGTGGGGTCACCTGCTTGTAATCTCAGGGTAACAGCCTGCTCATAGCCCTTCCTGACAGTCTGTATTTTCCATGCTGTCGTACTGCTAGGCATATGATGTCCAACTCCTAGCAAGAGCGGCTTGTGTGTGGGAGCATGCGAGTGAAACGGGTGATGGGTGACACTCCATGGAAGCTATCCAATGAAGTTGTTTCTTCTGCTGTCAGAAAGCCCGTGTTGCACAGGAACATAAAAGATACTCAGACTTACAGACCACCGTTGTTGGCGGTTTTAGCCTGACCTCAGGATCTGACAGACATGTTTATCCAGTGTGAAGGAGGCTGGGAGGCATCGCGTGGACCTCTTTATGCTCAGCTTTTTTTTATCTCTTTATATCTCATCTCCCTTCCTTCATCCGGTGGACTAAGATGAAAGTTGCGTGCATCCCTCTGCAAGCTTCCTGATAGATCCAATTAAAATACCTCATTCTTCCAGCATATGTGCGGGTTGAGGCATTGAACCTATTCAGCTGGAGGGTTATGATCCTGGAGCTCTTTTCTGTCTTGTTTCTGGGATTGCGGGTATTCAAAACTGAGACTGAACACTTAAACTTTTATGGGGAAGGCTGGTAGAACTTAAAATGCTATTCCGTTTTCAGCAAATTTTTGCTCAACATGGAATTGAATCTTACAATCTTAAATACTGTGCTCCAGTAAATAAATGTAGTAGAATCCCATTTAATTTGTATGAGTTGCACCCCCTAAAATCCTCTAGGCTATTTGAACAGATTACAAGCCAAAAACCAGAGCTTTTTTTCCCCTAATTTTCCAGCTGTGCAAATCCATCCTTGGATATTAAAAAGACTAAGTCTTGTTATACATTTCCTGTCTCCTGCATCTTGACCAATTTGCTAGAATTATCAAAGATCTGGTTCTCAGAGTACTGCAACTAGTAAGAGTTTTTTTCATCATGTTTTAATCCTCAAAGGTAAGAGATAGCTCTCAAAGTAAGAGTTGACTATGGTTTTCTCAGCGACACTGAAACACACGATATACCCCTATTAGATCTGTCTCTGGGTCCTGAGATTAGAAGGCAGCCAACAACGT
>JAVJGJ010000001.1:104090554-104149864 GCA_035590215.1 Microhierax caerulescens
CATCCTAGGCAACACAAGCCCAAAGAGAGCCTCCCTAGTGAGCAGAAATATTCTTATTTCCTAAGAAGGGAAGAAGAAGAATAAACCAGCTACAACAACAAAGACAAATCCAAAGGTGTGTTACAGCTGAGATATCTACCCTATGCTGTCGTCTTCACTGTAGACCAGGATTTTGCAGACACGTGGTACTTTAACCTGAATGCTGATGGAGGAGTCTGTGTGCTCGCAGGAGAGCAAACACCTGCAGGAAAGCTTTCCTTGCCTGGTGTGCAACAGCTATTTTAGAGGTGTCTGTTCAAGATGCAGATGACCACCTGTGGGCCTGTTGATGTCAACAGATATTTTCATCAACTTCAAGCTCTAGATCAAGCGCTAACTCTTAAGAGTGCTGTGCAAAAAACATCCATGTGTTCATCGTTGCATTGAGCTACACGAGCCACGTTCCAGTGGCCGTTACAATTTACCCCCTTCACCATGCCTGCTGTTCATCCCACACTGCCCTTTCTGACTCAAGCATCTCTGCAGCTATATGGTTTAAGGAATTGATCTCCCTGAAAAATAAGTTATTTTTTTCAGATTAGGTTGTTTTCCACCTCTCTCCGATCTGGTATACTGTCCATCTGTGAGGTGCAGACATACTCATTCTAAAAACAGAGGTGGCAACTTCTAGTGCTACCTGGTATCAAACTGCCACCTCTGCTTCTACAGGAAGCCAGAGCCTGCCTTTTGTTTTTAACACATACCTAGAACATCTCTGTGTCCGCTCACGAGTATTTACCTGAATTGTTGTGTTAACGTTTTTGACAAAAAGATCTGGAATATAGGTGTATTGATACAGGGTCTGAGTTGTTCAAACCTCTAGTCCTGCAGAAAGTTTTCCCTGGAAGAAAGAGGGAGTGTAATCAATTTTGTTTAATTAAATCAACCTAAACTAATTGTCAGCTAATAAAATAGTGTTGGTCAGCTCATAAAACAGAAATGAAGATTAAAAGAGTAGTGCCATGAACAGGTGGTAACTCTGTTTCCAAGTTAGACCACATTACTCTCTGGCACAGGATCTCTGAGAATACCTCATATTCTAGTTTTTTTTTTAAAAAATGTTTATGAAACTTATAAAATATAGGGCTCATTTTATAACCAATTTTCTATCTCACCTGCCAAGAGCAGTGGGGGTTGAGCCAGCAGAAGGCGGATGCTGAGTTTTAGGCAGCTGTCCAGAAGTGGATTCCCCGCGCAGGGCTGTGGAATAAATTTCTACCTTTGACTGGCCTTTCTTTTGCAATTCTTGTGATTTAGTTTTTTCTTTCTTGTTGCTGTTACAGAAAAAACCTTGTAAACATTTTTTTGATGTCATTGATCTTGACCTGGCACTGTTGTGCGAAGGGAGAGGCTTTCTATGCCACAGCATGGATGCTGTTTAACTCTAGACGGAGCTTGAGTTAGTAATGGGATCCCTCTGGGTTTGGCCCTTGGTATTTCTGTTGACTCTGCAGTTCTTGCAGAAGGCATAAAACATTTATCTAATTTTAACTGGAAAGGACTAAACTGGAATCTTTATCTGCTCCTCAAAGTAGAAGCAGAACTTGGTGCTTTGTAGTTGCTGTTAATGGTGGAATAATGAAAAAGAATTTATTGTATAGTGGCTATTATATTATTCAGTTAATAGTGCAAAACTAAGTGGTTCTGAGAATTTTGTTATGGCTTGCAGTTAGCTTGAATGCTCCGTAGTGATGCAAGGCTTTTGGCACCCAGAGTGGCTTGTTGCACTGTCTGTGACTTATATCTCATACCCATTTTCTGTGACCACTCATTCCCAGAAATCTCTCGCAGGATGCACTTGGTTGCTCTTACGTTAAGTCCCCAAACCTGGCAAGGCACTGAAAGATTAGATTAATTTTCTTCCCCGTTAGACCTCTCTTGCACAGAGTTCAATGACAGAACAGCGTGCTGCATTGACACAGCTCTCTGGGGTTCTGCTGCAGTGACGATCTCAGTTAAAAGAGGATGTTTCAGGAGAATTCCCCACATAAGCACTTCACCTTTGAGTGTACAAGACACATGCCATGTGGCCTTGTAGCCCTCTGTCATCTTGTTTAGGGGCTTGACTTGGCTTTAATTTTCTGTCACATATTGCTTTGGGATCTCAGGTTGGCCAGACTTGGTCTTAGGGTTTTAAAAAGTGTAGCTCAGCTCTTGCTTCTCTGTGCTCCTCCTGCATCTGATGTACCCTTCCCTGACATGGAGGGCAGCTGCTGTGGTCCGAGATAACTTAATTTCAAGGCTCTTTGAGACCTGCTTGTGATGCTTTCTTTAGCAGCTGACCTGGATAATTGAGCTTTGCCTCATCTCAGAAGGTGAAGGATAGGAGCTCCCCTAGCTGGCTGTCCTGGGGAGGTGGGGAAGGTACTAGAGCTGCATCCCAACCCTCACTTGCAATCGTGTGTCTGCTGTAGCAGAAACAGGGGGCAGAGTGGTTTTGACTTGTCTTCTGTGAAGCAGGGCACTACCATGGCTTAAGACAGATGTATAATAAGAAGTAAAAGAGTTAGAAACCCATCACATTTGAAAGGATCAGAAGTGGGACTATCTGCAGAGAGGTGTCGGTGGGAGGCCAGGACTCCCCTGTGTGGGTCCTGCTGAGTTTGTTTGGAGGTTGCAGCTGCTGCTCACGTAGGAGCAAAACTGGTCCTGGCCATGCAACAGGAAAGTTTCCGTAAGTACCGTATTTTCTATCTTTGTGCTTACAGTAATGCTTTGATCCAGCCAGGCTGCTGCCCTGGCTGAGGATGCGTCCGTGCTCTCAACCAGGGCTGAGGTTGCAGTACGTGCTGATGTAGCTTGGAGCCAGCTGGCGCTGGTAACGCTTGCGGGAGAGGCTGCGGCATGGCCATCACCTTCTCCCTATGGGATTTCCATATGCAGCAGTGTCACCCAGCTCCCTCCACTTCGAGTTGGTAGGACTAGAAGCACTGCGAGTGGTGCAGCACATGATGTGGTTGCTCATCTGAGCAAAGCCGTGGTGGGAGTTTATGGGAACGTGCTCTTGGGTCCCTGACCTGATTTATCCCATCCGTGCCAAATGAGCATCATTTGAACCTCAAATTTTGGATTAAACCAGCTGAAAAGATTCTTCACATGGGCAGTCATGTGAGGGGTGTAGGGGCAGGTGCCTCTGGGACATAATTTCTTTAAGAAAAAGGGACTAAGATAGGGTTGGTGTTCATTCAGGGCAGTTTTCTGTTCATCCACATATCCCATGCTTGCCCAGCGTTACAGAAGCAGCTGCTGGGAGTCACACCAGCAGCCAAGTCTCTATTTACTTCCCTCAATGGATAGGTCTAGAAGGAATGTAGCGCTGTGACTATGGGACCAGACTTGGCTCATTACCACTGCTTGTGTGCTTTAAACCTTGAGGTGACACAGAAGAGCTGGAGGAATATTAAAGCATCAGTCCTCCAAAGAAATCTGTGTAGGTTTTAGTGAGTGTTTGAGGGTCTTAAGGGACTCCAGGCAGGCCTTGTCCAGATTTGCACTGGTGTGATTACACCAACATCTCCTGTTCCTCCCAGCAAAGATGAGTAGGAGGACCACAAGCACGCCTGTGGTTCAGCTTTCTAGGCATACACACAAAGCCATCTAGGACCCCAGACTTAACAAAAACCACATTCAAAGCAATTATCTGATCTTGTTTGTTTGTTTTTAATGTGATGTTTTGAGACACTGGTACAACAAACACACTCTTGTAAAATCTTGTAATAGTTGTTTGTAGTTAGTATCTTCAAGATGATCTTATGTGTGCTGATCATGACTAATACGCATCACTGCAGTATGACTGTTATCCTCCAGTGCTGTGGGATTTTTTGGTACATAAACAATTATTTCTTCAGTTTGTTTAACATTTTTCCTTTTTTACCCTCCTGTGCAAGAAAACACAGATACTGATTTGCTCATATATTGTACTTTCCAGATGAAAGTGCTTTGTGGTTCACAGACTTAAATAATTAGGTCTTCACAGACCTCAGACTGGTTTACCAAGGCAGTTGGAGTAGTCATCTCTGGTTTTATACTTGGAGATAGAAAAATCTCTAGAGGCAAGGTAGCTGACTCAGCTCACAAGCTGGCCCTGGCATTGCTGGGGGCAGACAACCCCCTCTGAGGTGTACTCTGGTTTTCTAAACATTAGGAGCTGCTGCTGTGCCTGAACTGTTAAAGGCCTTGCCCTCTCTCAACTTGATTCTTTCTCTTCTTATTGTCACAAACTTGCTTTTCAGCATATGTACCAGCCTCTGGGAAGGTGCTGGGTTCTTCTTCCCATGGCTCAGCCAAAATGACAGCAGCTGCTCTCCCTTCTTGAACCTGGGACCATTTTTTCCCCATAGCGTGCAGTTGAGGCAATGCCTGCCGTTATCCAAAAAAACCCCCAAACCCGACCCCAAGCCCCTTTTACATTCAACCAGAATGGATTGCTGCAGCCTGTTTCATTCAGTAGGTTTTTCTGTGGTTGTATTTCTTGGAAGCATCATCTCCAATAGAGGCACGGGGCTCTTTTACAGGCTTATTTCAGCACTTTGAGAGCACGAGTGTGTCCGTCTGTGCACGCTTGTCTTGCCGTGGGTGGGAAGGGGGGAAGTGCTGGCAAGAGTGCAAACGAGCCAAGCGGGGAGAGCGAAGGCGCTTTCATTCCTTACCAAGTTTTGCTCCACAAGCTGAGTAAACTTTTTCTCCGCTGAACCAATGCTGTGCAGGGTGAGGGTTTGACACATTCCCAGTGATAATTGCCTTGTCTCCCCCCCGCAGGTTCATCTGGCCGCCAGCACGGTTACTTTTCCAACCGGGACCGTAAGTGGGCAACACGAACATCACGGAAAAGCAGAGCCTAAGAGCAAAGTGGGGTGCACTCCTGGGTGGGGGGCTGTGGCAAGCAGGGATGCCCTTTGCTTGGGGGGAGGGGGGGGGGGAAGCGTAAGGGAGGAGGGAGGGTGTCTGTGAGTCTCTACCTGCTCTTTGCCTCAGTTTCCCTCAAGTATCCGGAGGGCAAAGAAGAGGGGAGCTGGAAATGCCCTGCTCCTCTCAGGTTCAGGGAATTGCCCAGTCAGCACCCGAGGAGCAGCTGGGAGGGCCACCCTGCTTGCGCTTTCCTCGCTTTTGCCTGGTGTCAGTGTCTGAGAGGGGACACCAGGCTCTGCAGACCTTGGGTCTGCCCCAGGGTGCCTGTCACACGCTCCTCCTCGCGATTAAAACTCACCCCCCTGTTTTCCCTGACTTGCTCGTGCTCCTCATCAGTCTCCGGGGGTGGTATGTTGAGAAGAGCCAGAAGGGGGGTCGGCTTGGTGAGTGCTGCTGAGCGCTCAGGGGGAAGGTGGCCGTGACCTTGTTCACAATTGCAGGCTCTGCTCTGAGGAGAGGGGTTCGCCAGCCACTGCCTGGTGTCTCATATCCAAGTGTTTCTGTGACACTTGTGCTGGTGTCTCTGAACCGCCTCCCCTGAGAAAACTGAAATGGTTTCAAAGGTTGAAAGTAAATGAGTTTATTTGTTGCTCGCTGGTGCGTGAACTGTATGTCTCCAAACTGAGGGTAAAATGGCTTGGAAGTGCTCTGGTGCCTGTGCAAAAGCCCAATTTGAAAGGTTTTAAACTCGACCATATATCTCCAATGATGGTTAATCAATAAGAAGCAGGAATTTACATGGGAGTCTTTGTACCTGATGGCCATGTGCAGGTTTTATGGAAGATGAAAATCGTGGGACCTTTGAAGCAGCACATATGCTGAGCAGACGAGTTACTCCAAAGGGCCAGCTCTGTAAAAGCAGTGGTATGCGAGGGAGGGCATGAAGAGCTCACGCTGATCTGCCTCTCTGCTCTCCTTGCTGAACACACACTCAGCAGGAAAATGAGCATCCCATAGCCTGAAAGCTCCTACGAAGCCCTAAATTAGGATAAGCATCTGTCTTTCTGCCCCACCCTCTATCGAGACGTGCTTCACGCTCTAGCTGTAGTTCATCTCTCTGTGCACTCTGCCCATGGATGTTATGGAACACGCTTCTGATTCCTCATTAACCGCAGTCATTCAGCATGGCGTTAATTGTTTGTCCCAGGCACAGCTGGAGCGGGCACTAGTGGGGCAGGGCAGAGATGGCAGCCTGGGAAGGACCTGCCTCAGATCTGCAGCACTGCATCCCTTGGGTGGGACCCTGAAACTGAAGATGCCCAACACCTATTCCCAGCACTCGCTGTGGAGACCAGAGAGCACTGGGAATGCATAATGACTTCAGGTCCTTCCCTGAAATTCTTAGTTCTTACTGTAACAGGGGGAAAAAAAAAAAATAAAAAAAATCAATGTGTGAACAGAGCAGTCAGTCCCAGTCCTTGTGGGAGAGAAGGATCCTTTAGTTCTTGTTTCTATCCTCATTCTCTTTCATATTCTCTTCCATGGTTGGGGATGCTGTTGCTTACTCCTCTCTGTTACTTGGGCATGCCCTAGTATTGACCCTCATATTGGAATTGCCATGCAGAGGAACTAAATGTTCAAGGACACATGGGAAAGTGTTGTGTCAGCAGGAATTACATCTAAATCTTCTGCAATCCTTGCTATTGGTCCCACCACAGGCCACTCTCGTTTCTGACGTGTTTTTTTAACGTGGTGATTTGTTTACTTGGTCCCTCCCCGCTTTGTGCTTCAGTTTCTCCCTTGGTGGCCGTGCCCTTTTCAACATCTGCCCAGTTCAGTGTCCACAGAGGGCAGGATTAGTCCCCTGTACATCATGGCCCTCTGAGGAGACAAGATACTGAATTATTTTAAAATGTGGCTTACTCCGTTGCATGCTTCTGTGCACCTTTAAGGTTTCATCCAGGCAAAATCTAACTAATGCTGTTGTTCTGCTAACTTGAGAATGGGCATTAGAGGATACTGGCAGGGGTTTTGTAGGTTGGTTTTTTTTTTTTCCACTGTGCAAGGGATTCTCCTTGTCAGAAGTTTGGGCTAGGATTCCTCTAGTTGTCCTGTGTTTGAAGATGTTTCCTTGTATGTTTTGATCTTAGTCATTTAGCTTCCAAATGATACACTGATTTTTAGGAGTAGGATAAATGCTTTGGAAGCAGCAAGGCAGAGATGTTCTGCTCCTAGTGTGGCTGGGACTTGCTGTCTGAGGTCTGGGGAGGGGAGAAGACTGTTCTGAAAAGAACAATGAAACACGTAGTAGGGATTCCACCACTTCCTTGGAGACTAGATAGAAAAAAATTGTGCAGTGTAGGGTGTACGTGGCACCACATGACATGAGGATTTGCTCTTCTCTCTTTTGGAAGGAAACGTGCCAGGGAAGTAAAGAACAGGTAGACCTGAGGGCAGGAGCACTGTAAAATCAGCTCCTTCCAGCTGCAACGTTCAATAACATTGGTATAGACAGGACCAAGAGGGCATAATGGAGAGCTAAAAATTAGGTCTGTTTTAAGTTGCAAGAGAGATCTGACTGCAAATGCTTTTTTGTCTTTTTGGGGTAAAGAAACTGAAAATTTTCTAATGCAAGTGCCTGGATTGATTAAATTTTGTCATGGGCTTTTTCTGCCCCTTGGTGATCTGCATCCCAGCACCTTGGGAATGTCACTCCAGGCATCTGGCCCACTGTCTTGGGCAAGGTGGGAAGGTAATACGGCGTTAGGCTTAGGTATTGGAAGCACTTCAGAAGCGTGAGTTGCTTCTGTATTTCTAGAAAGTATAGCAAAGGCTGTCTGTTTTCTGTAACACTGTGACGTTCCTCGTAGGCTCATAAGCGCTACAGCACAGAGATCTGCAGATGCTTCTGGCCGTGCTCAGGCACTTCCAACCCTACCCAAGGTGGGTGTCTCTGCCTGGTGTTTCCTATTGGCTGTTTCTAAGTATTCAGCCCATCGAAAACCTTTGTTTCAGGGACTAAAGTGGAATTTAAAGTATCTGAATATAGTCCTTTGTGTCAAATCAAATGATTTGTTAAAGTGAGGCCAGATTTGTAGGGAGAATCAATCTTTTTTATTAGATCAACTGATGTGGAAAAAGCAGACAAACTTTCAGGCATATTAACCCTTCTTCTGGCCAGCGTTTGTGTTACAAGAACGGAGGGACCTGTCTGCCACGGGGGACAGAGCTTTAGGATATGCGTTTACACTGACTGTTCCTCAGCAGTCTTGGTCTGAACACAGACATGGGTGGCATTTTGGGGTATGCTTGTACAGTTGTTTTGGGGGAAAGACTTGTCTCCATGTGTGTTTGGACACTAGATGTTACTACACAACAAATAATGGGCTCTGCTCTGCAGCTGACTCATTGTGCAAGTCTGGGGCTAATTACTGAATCCCTCTGTGCCTCAATTTCCATCTGTAAAGTGTCACAGATGCCCACCATTCATAAATCGCTTTCAGATTTCCAGATGAGGTGCTGTGTAAGTGTAGAATAGCATTAGTTTGTGCATATTGTGCTAGAGTATAATATAAAACACATGCAACAGAAGAGCCTCACAGATGTGTCTCTTTCAACTGCAAAAGGCAAGGCCCGGGCTGATGATTTAGCACAGCACTAATTGAGCTAAAATAGGAGATTGCTTTTGTACTGATGCAATTGTCGCCATTGAAGTCCTCATTTACCAACAGTTTTTGGAGATAGCCCAGTTATTTCCTATTGAGGAAAACTGTAGTGTCTTGGGTTTTGAAGCACAGCAATTTATAGCAAATGTCGATGTTTTTATAGCATCCCCCACGTTGGCTGTCCTCACACTTCTGGAAGGGGACTGTTCCATTGTTTATTTTGAATGTGCATCTTGCTCGGCCTGTAGCTGCACTTAGCAGTTTTTTTGCTGCCTGCAACCTTTTGGGCATATCCTAATCACAACGCAGAGGCATTTGACTGAGTTGTTTCCATTGCCATTACTGGGTGTTGCATACACAGGAATCCCCATTTATTGATAAGAAAGCTGTTCTCATGGCTGCAAGCGAGCGAGTGCCTGGCAGCTGTTCAGTGTTAAGTCAATGCTCAAAGTTTAAAGGATTTGTGGGCTGTGATGGTTTGGGCTGAGCTGTTGTGAGAAGAAGGTGCTGGGTTGGGGGGGTGGGGGATGAAGGTGTCTGTGGAGATATCCAGTTCCTTCTTGGTGTATTGCAGACAAATTGCACCATTCTGCATTTGTCCATTTTGGACTCGCTGGCTGTTCTCCCCGTTCCTCATCAGTGCTCAGAGGGAGGGTCAGAATTCATTGTCAAATCCTCCACAGCTGTAAAAGTAACATAATATTGAGGCTGAGTGCGTGGGGTGACAGGCGTGGGAGAGAAGATTGGCTGACACCCAGCCTTACCCAATGCTTGCCATGTTCCAGGAGAAATCTCCCCGGATGCTGGGCCTTCATTCATGGGTCTAAACTTGCCATTTAAGGCGTTTTATTAAGGAGAGTTTCAAGGTGGAGGCTGCTAGAACATCAAAATGAAGCTCCTCGAAGTACCACCAGCATGATGTCTCTTAGGGGACACTTACCCTACGGTGCTCCCTACATAAACCAGAGAAAGCACAAATAGGCAGATGGTGAATAAGGGCTCAGTCCCATCAGAAAGTAAGTGGATCCTCAGGTTTGGGAAGCATTTGTTGAGTTTTGGGTTAAAATAACAGGATGTTGGGATTCTGGAAAACATTTTGATTTTTCTGATTTTTCATTCTAAAATGAGTTAGAGAAGTAGCCTGCTGTAGCTATTTTGAAGAGTTCAGAATCTGAAACTGAAAATTAAATGTGCCTGGCTGACCCTAAGTGGATATATCCTTTGATAATTTTTCTTTACCCAGAAGTTAACAAGGAAACAAAAGCAAAACAAACCCCAAATTCCTTTGCACGGCTGCGTGCTAGCCACTAATCTGATGCAAGTGTTACCTTGTTCATCACATTGAGGGGACCAGATGATATGAGCGATTTGCTGCGTCTCCCGACTCCCTGGCAACCCTGGGTGTTTCTGAGAACAAAATCGCAGCTGCAAAATGTGGAAGGGACTCTTCTTTCTGCTGCTCGGATCGATAAAGACCACTGCAGAGC
This sequence comes from Microhierax caerulescens, assembly GCA_035590215.1. NCBI lineage: Eukaryota > Metazoa > Chordata > Aves > Falconiformes > Falconidae > Microhierax > Microhierax caerulescens. Next base: position 104,100,594 of record JAVJGJ010000001.1, read on the forward strand.
TCAGGGAGATTTTGATAAAGGCCAGCAAAGCGTAATGAGCAGAAATAGGTGCAGAAATGGTCCTTGAGATGCTGTCTTGTAGCCTTGAACCATTTCACTGCAGGTGCCACTGCTGAGTGACAGTCGTTAGCCTGTGCAGAGCCACGGGTGTTGAGCAGGGGCTGTGGGGTGCCCCACGGAGCCCTGCGGGGGGGTGAAGTCGGGGAGAACAAACCATGGTGGGTTGAACCTGAGCCTGAAATGTTGATGTGGGAAATCAAAGCTGTGCAAAACTGCCCCTGGCAATAGCAGCAGTAGTAGTAGTAATAATACTACTAATAATCATCAGAGTGCATTTGCTGTAGAAGGCATAGGTGGTGTAGGAGGCACGGGCAAACATAGTACTTTAATATCCGGGGAGCCAAATTCTTCTGAATTCAGACCATCCTTTTCAGTTGCTTAAACAATTATTTTCCTTATGGGTCTTTCAGCTAACTTTTTGTCTTGGCGAAAGGAAAACAGGTCTAAATGTTCTGGATGAGGAACCACTAGTGCTTGACTGAGCATCCTAAATGTAACATATTTATGGGTTGCAGGGACTTTGTGCAGAGAGGAGACATCTAACCCTGGAGGTGTCTTGCAGGCTGAAGTGTAATAAAACTTAAAGCAGGGGTAGAATTTAATGTCTGAAATCCAACCTGGAAACAAGATGCATATTTTTTTATACAATGGTTAACTTTGGATGCAGTTCACTAAAGAAACCTGGGTTTGTCTGGCTCTAGAGTGTCTTTCTGAAAGACATACTCCAGTTAAGCACACGTTGTTTGGCTCGAGACTGTGAGAGATTCTCTGACCTGTGATATGCAGGTGCAGAACCAATATTGTAAGAGTCCCTCCAGACTTTATGGTGAGCCTTGATTCGAATGTTTCCTTTTGTCCTGTCTGCTTCCTTATTTCGTGTTACGTTACTCCATATTTTGACTGCATTTTCCCCCTGATTGCTTCTCCCAGCAGGGAAAAACAGCCTTTTCTGTAAGGGATGTGAAACTGTCTCAATTCAAGATGAACTTTCAAGCATAGTGGGGTTCCCATGCATGCTTGGACTGGGGTCAGGTCCCGTGGAGTATCACTCTGTGTCATAGATTGGGGAGTGATGGAGAGTCTGGTTCAATGATGCTGAGTATCGGACGCTGGATTTTGGCACAGCAAGGACTGGACCAGCTGTAGGATGAGTGTTTTCTCCTGGGAGGGAGCTCAGCCCCTGTGGGCTCTGTGCCCTCAGCTTCCTTGGCAGGAAGGCATGGGGGCTCCCTCCTTTTAGTCTGGGCACTCTTAATCTAGCTAGCATATAGCCCTGTCTTGCTGTGAGAGGTTCGTATGTACATACTGCACATGCTACCTATGTGTCTTGATTTGCATCGCATACTTTACTGCCATGCAGTGATATAGTGGCGAAACAGGGGAGTAAAGGGCCCATGGGAGGCTTTTTTTTTTTTTTACCCCCCTCAATATCAAAATTTTGTGCAATATCAAAAGTACCGAGCACCACGCTACCACCAGCATCACTTCAGAGCACTGAGTGCAGCAGCGCCGCAGTCAGCAAGGCTCTCACAAACTCGTGCTGGATCAGTAAAGTCTTTAATATCGGGGTCATTTCAGTCTTCAGGCAGCTATGCTGGACTGCGCTAGTAAAATGTCCTTGGTGTTTCTAAAAATAATAGATAATATATTTCTAGCAAAATGTGTCACATCAAAATCCAGCCATTCCCTGCTAAACCTTACTCTGACAAATAAAGATGGATTGAACAGGGATCTTGCAGCTCATGGTTGCCTGTGAATAAATGATCATGATCTAATGCCGTGTGCTAACAGAGCATGGGCCTAAGCAGCAAAATAGATCTTTGGCACTGTGAAAGAGCACAAATCCCCAGGCTGAGAGCAATTATGTATAAAATTAGTTAGTGGTGTGGGAGTGTGCATGTGTGAAATTTTAAATAAAACAATGTGAGTGATGTGAGCTGTTTAAGAATAGACCTGGGTGAATAATGGAGGGGGGTTTGGGTTCATTTGCCAAACCAAAAAATTGGAAAGAAAAATGATTTGGGAGAAACTGAAATGGAAATTTTTAAGGTTTTGACACAACGTAATAACTAAAATATGATTTTGGGTCAACCCAAATTATTTCATTTGACCCAAAGTGAACCATTTAGTTTCACTTAAGACTATTTAATTAGTTCATTTCAGTTTTGAAATAAATGCTATTTCAAAACTTAACACTGAAGCATGTCATTAAGAAACTATGAAAATAGTTTAACAAAAAACATCTAGAGCAAATATTGCAAAAATTTTAAGAACTGCACCCATATTTTTTTTTTTAACTTGACACTATGTACCAAATTTATGTGGGTTCTCAAATAGTAGTTGTTACTCCGAAAGTACATTTTGTGGTAAACTTTTCACTCAGTTTTGTTCAGGATTTTTTTAGAGACACTTCAAAATCACAGAATATCATGTTAATGAAAAATATTTGTTGCTTGTGCAGGGGGGGGAAAAAACCTTTTCCCATTTAAGAAAGTAGAAGAAGATAGACATGAAGATGAAGTATGAATATTTTTACAAGCAGAAAAAGATCAGATGGCAGTTCTCGTAAGAAAGGAAATTTGAGCTGCTTTTTAAAGATGGCCAGTAAAGGGTAAGGGTTATTATAATAGAGATAGAAGATGGAGAGGTTACAAATGGAGAAATTTTGGCAGTGACTGGGGTCTCCTAGCAGAGGTAGTGAATTATCTGTAACGATGGTAAAAACGCAAAAAATACTCTATAGGTGTTCTGTTTCATCTTGATAGGCAGCCTGAGAACTCACAATTTACAGGTGAAAATAAGACTTGCCGTCCTGCAAAATCCTGACATGAAAACTGTGGGAAAGAACAAACCCTCTTTGGTCCGTGAGACCGTCTTTAAATTTCTCTGAGCCTCCAGTTCCTTAGCTGTGAGATACTTTAATTATGCTGATTTAATTATCAGTCATGCTGAGCAGAAATGTTGTGGCGCTTTGTCGGTGCTGGTTTTGATCTTGGGATTGGAGGAACCGTATATTGAAAGCGCGTAGCCTGCAGTTTTCTGGAGCTGTTTGACCCAGAAAGGGGGCGAAAAGGAAGATGCTCTCTCTCCCTCCTTTCTTCCACGTTTCCCCACGGTGAGACACGGCCTCGCTCAGTGGTCCCTGTGTGGTGGCAGCAGAAGGAAGCGTGTGGTGCAGGTACAAGGTGACCTTGTGTGAGGTGTGGTGGTGTCCTGTGCGTGTCCAGCCTACGCCGCTTGGGTCAGAGCACGCGGTGTTTGTGATTTAACAAGGGTAAACTCCCCTGCAGCTGAACCCGCTGAGATGCCACGGAGAGGAGGGACCTGATGAGCTCTTGGTTTTTTGGTTGGGTGCCTCAGACTGTCTATCCCAGCATCACGGCTCTGAGAGACCCTGGCCCAGTCTGGGGCCCTTCCCTGGCCACTGTCATTGCCAAAAAGTGAAAATTAGCAATGCACACAACAAGTAGATATAACAGCAGTAAACAGGGAGACTCTTGCAGCTGAGTCTTAATGATCCCAAATAAAACACCACTCCGAGAGCTTCCCCTTACAGAGAAACAGTTCTTGCTCCAGCTCGCTGGGACCGGAGCCGTGGCCAGGACGTCCGACGTGCCGGTAGGAGCTCTTCCCTCCCGTGGCTCTCCAGACCGTTGATTCCTGTTTGCTCTTCAGACCAGAGGCTACCGGGTGACACAAGTGTTCCTCCTCTCCACAGTTGCTGTCAGCCCTTTGCCTTTCACATGCTCAAACCCCGTTACAGAGCTACAGACATGACTGATTCTAAACAAGTACAATTAATAAAGTCTATCTAGCCAACATCTGACTCTCATTAGAGGAAACGTGTTGAAAAAACAGATCCCAGGTTGGCTGTGATTTATGGCTTGGGCCTGCTATTCTTCACAAGCACTGGCGAAAGCTTTTGCAAAGGGCCAGAACATAAACTACTTAGGGAAACTCACTATCCATGTAAAAAGGCTGGAAGGGTCAAATCAGACAAATTAAAGAGGGGTGGAGTTGCAAGCCTGAGCTGGCTGTCCCCTACTGAGGGCCACCTAGGTAGGCACAGGAGAACTGTAACTGTGTTCATGTTTCTGCTGTGGAATTTGACTTGACATCTCTTCTGTGCCAGAGTCTGGAAGTGTTACTGGTTTTGGGTTGGTTTTTGGTTTGTTTTTTTTTTTTCTGGCTGAACTGCGTGTATGTGTGTGGGAACAAGTGGATGGAGGTGTCGGGGGTCTGGTGGTTTATCTTGAGAGTGTCCAAATATACTGTCTCTGGTGCTTAACATCTCAGGTGCTCACAGAGTTGACCGAAGTTAGCTGTGCTTCCTACTTCCCTTGGGAGTTTTGAGCTTCATCCTTTTCTCTTTGCAAAGCAACATGGTTCCCTGGACTAATTTAGCTGACTTCACCCGTGCCCTTCCAGGGTTGTTCAGAGACTGCTCTGCACTTGTCCTGGAGAAAGGTGTCCACAGACTGAGAAGTGCTGGTCTCCTGCTTCCTTTAAAAGACAAATTATTTTTCAAACTGGACCAACTCAAGTTGTGCGTTCTCAGTTTGTAAGACAGCACACCCCAAGCTGTGATGGTGAGGTGCCTGAGACCTGCTGTGAGCAGTCCTGACGGTGCAGTTGCTGGTGCAGGGTTCAAGCTGTTGCTTTGTGTTCCGTGGAGCTGCTGTTGTGTTCCCAGTGCTCTGAGCGTGGGCTGATGGTACGTACGGCCTTGGTGCAGCTCTGGTTTTGATCCCCTTACCCTGGGGATAACTGAGTTTGTCCATTTCCGAAAAGCGCAGTGAAAGTGGTGGCCTTTATTGGATGGAGAGAGAAGAGCTGCCCCGCAGGCTGTGTCACAGAAATCAAATATACTACTTTATTGCGCTGTGTACATGTAACACTTGGTCCTTTTTCATCCCCTGACCTTGGGTCCTTTACAGATGAAACATTACACTAACAATGGATGAAAGGCAAGTGAGACTCGGTGGAGGAAAGTGCATTGTTTAGAGTCCCAAGCAGGTTGAAGCATGAGCTGAAAATGCAATTCTTATGTCCCCAAGCCTGGCTCTGTGCTACACCTCATTGCATTGCAAGGTTGATATTTCTTGTAATGGCAAAATACGGTCTTGAAAAACCTAGCTGCAAAGATTTTATTTGTTTAAAAAAAGGCTTTGTGATTCCAGAATTCTCTCCCCTTTCATATGCTATAAACCACCTCCTCCACCTCCCCTCTGAAATATGAATTTTGGAGTAATCCATCAAGAAAAAGAGAGACAGAGCCTTGATCCCTTGACTTCAGTTGAGCTGTGCAATTTATATCTACTGAGCATCTGGCTGTAGGGAAACCAAAAGCTCTTTTAATATTCTGCAGAGACTCTGGGTATACAAACGAGCGTGGGCTGTCAGAGCTGAGAAATGGGGCAGAGATGCCAAGAGGTTTCTCTGCCATTTTGCACAAAACTCTGACCTGTGACCCTGTGGTGAAAGTTGACCTGTTTATTTTTTTTTTCCCTCCCCTCAGTGCCACTGTGCTGAAATCATTAGAGCCCCATTGGTATAAAGACATTATCATGCCTTTCTTGTTATCTCAATTGGAATGAAGAGTTTGAAGACTTGTGGGGCTTTCAGCCTTGAGCAGCTGAAATGTGCAAATATTTAATCATGAAATTATGCGAACGCTGCTTGAGCCCAGCAAAGCAGGAATGCCAAGTTCACAAGGCACCTGAAGTCAGCCGTTCACTGCTCTAAGTTGCTTGTTGTAGGAGCATGTCCAGAGTGGAAGCCACAAGCCTGGAGCCTGATGCCTGTTTGCAAAACTGCAGCGCTGGCTCAGCCTTTGGTCAAAGATGGGTCAGATGGAGCCACCTTTGGGTCAGGGTTAAGTGGGTCACTGCTGGCACAGGGTACATGACTTGTTCTTTGCCAACATGTGGAGTCTACCACATCTCCAATATGTTAAGACTTTTCTTTCCCTCCAGTTGAATTGCTTTATCCATGCGGGAAGGGAGAGGTGTGCTAGGACAGTAACAGCGAGACATCGTGGAGACAGACTGGGTGCCACGTGAGATGCTGGTAGAGTCTCGTGTTCATTATCTCAATTATTTATCCTCCCTGCTGGAATATTTCTAAAACAAATCCTACCATGTGTTTTGAGGTTGGACTTCATAGAGTGAAATCACAACTCCTTTCTCGGAGTTTAGCTGGAAAAATACAAATCTGCCAACTAGAAATATGAGGGAAATAAACTGTGGTTCTGTGTAGCAACAAGTGATGGATTTCTGCAGATATGGAAAGCGTCTGCTCTGGAGTTCCAGGTCAGAGAGTATGTGTATTTGCCCCAATGTTACATTTGTTGCATGTGAAATAATGAAGTGAGATTCTCAAGCTCGTTTTAGTAAAGCAGACTGCTTTCACCCTGATCAGAAAATTCAACTTCACAGTCCCAGGCCTTGGAACCACCAGCCATCAGGATTAGAGACTAAATACTTCAATGCATAGTAGTCAAGCAAGATATTTATTAGCTTGATTTGTCACCACCGCTCTCAGGCTTTCTGCAAGGACAGATAACAACCCTAGACCTTGAAGCAGCCTGGTCCCCAGTGTGTTGTGAGCGATCTTTGAACGTAGTTTCTGTAACTGCATTTACTGAGCATTTATCTCTGTGTTTGAAAGCATTGTCCGTCTGTTGGTTAGCTAAATAAACGTCACCAGGATGTGTTGGCAGGACAGCTTGCCTTAGTAAGAAGATCTTTTGCATAAGGATGTCCACTTTTGGGATAAGTTAAATGTCTTTTGGGTCCGGGCTAAGTACCTTGGGTGTGGATCTGAGTTTCCAGGCATTTCATGAAGGAAAGGAGCAGAGTTCAAATCCAACTTGAGCTTAAGTAGTTCTCATTCTGACCTGGGTTGTGTTTTCCATATGTTTCAGCAGGCATCACTGACGTGAAAACGATATTAGTACACATCTCACCATGCAGTGGCACTGCTCCTTCCTCTCCCCTTCTGTCATTTTGTTCTTTTAAACCTAACCTTTGGTGCTGCAAACACACCTGAAAGGGCTCTTTGAGACAGTCTTCAAGAGCAGGGAGGGCTGCTGGGCCGGTGCTGTTCCTACACTCTCTCTGGCAGAGACAGTCAGAGTTATCCACCCCCCTGGGAGCTGGTTGATTCACCCTTGTGCAGAGGGGTAGTACAAGCCCCTTTTTATGAGCTGAGCTCTCCAAAGAGGGCTTAAATGATCAATCCATCTCAAGTTATGCACAGAGATGGTTTTCAGACAGTTCAAGTCAGTCTCTCTAAACCTATGGGAGTTATTAATATGTGCAAGCCAGCAGAAGGGAGAATAGGACTTCATATTTTATTTGCTCTGTAACACATCTGGTACGCTTTTTGGCTCTTGGGAGCGCTGGATTTATTCAGCCTTATCTTGCTCTGAGGATGAGCAAGATCAAAAGCATGAAGCCGGTTACACGCAGAACGTAATTCCCTGTTTTACACACCGCAAGCAGATCCAGACCAAACAAGCCTCACCCATTTCCTTCCCTGTGGGACAATGCACTTATGGCACTTGCGCACTCATCGGCCAATTCAAGCCAAAAAATTATTTTCCAAAATCTACTGCAGAGAATAAAAATAAACAAATGTTATTACCTGTTGGGTAAAAGAACTTACATGTCAGTATTAACCCGTAAGAGAATCCCTCAATCAAAGTATTCCTGAACCATCAGGTGCTTTGTCTGCAAAACGTTGGGTACCAGGAGGTGGAAGCTCTATGTCTAGTGCCTTTGGGAAGCTACGTGGTTCCTCACGGAGGGCCAGTGAGAGGATTTCTGTGGAAGGGTTATGGAGTGGGTGATTGGTTGCCATTAGCACTCAAGCAATCTTCTTAGACCGTAAATCACTAACGTGGAACAGCCAAGCTCCCTGGCCTCCCGAGCCGTGCGCTGAAATCTCTGCGTGGCTGGGAGCCATCAGTACATACCATGTGCCTCGTAAAACTGCAAAGTGTTTGTGGGTGAAGATTGGAGAGATTCCTTGGGGCTCCTTGTGCAGAAGGGGACAAAGCTTGTTAGGGGAGACAATTGAGCCCTAGGTGCTGGGGTGGTGTTCAGTCAGGCCAAAAGCCACGTTTGCCCATTCCTTGCCATAGATGGGCACTGGGTTTACTCAACATCCCCTGCCTCGGTACAACCTCAGCCTGAGCTGCACCTCTAGTGGTCTGTTAAGGGGCTCAAGAATTGCAGGTCAACCTCTCCAGCCCTGTGGAAATACCAGGATCAAATATTTTTTACATGGCCAGTGAAAACTGGCTGTAGCCCTTGAGAAGCCCAGAAACGTGCATAGAGATTTCTCCTCTGTGGGACATGAGGATAGCAATGATTCATCACCTCAATATGGATGGTTTATTCTCTGACATACTCCGTGCTGCAAGTCATTTTCCCTTTTTAACAATTGTTGCACTTCAAAAGTCATGATAGGTGAGAGGCGCAGCCTGGAAAGCTTCTCTGAGAGCTGGGAACGGGCAGGTCAGCGCTGCTGCAGGGTGCTGGGGAAGTGCCTTATTGCGTAAACCTCTGCTCAGGGCTTTGTTCTCCTTCACTCTAAAAAAACAGAGGCAAAGCAGCAAGCCTTCTGTTTAGATAAGCGATGTCCTTTGTATCAAGCAATCACTTTAAGCTGCACTCAGAGCCCATTATGTTAAGGTTTGTTCCTGCTAAGGCATCCTGTCAAGACCCCTTTAGTGGTTGCTGCTGATCTGTTGCTTCTGTGCAGCAAAGTGAGATTGGAAACCACTTCATGCTGTGGCTCCAGTCTGCATCATCCCTGGGCTCTGTCTTGGATTTTCTTGCTGTCACTGAGACAAATGATTTGTTGTAGGAGTGATAACAGGGCCTGGGAGCCCAGGGATGGAGCAGGACTCCACAGAGATGGGCATTCTGTATATTCATTGCTTTCCTCAGTATTTGACCAGGACATGGTATAGGAGAGGGCACAGCACAGAGCTAAATGGGGCAGTGGCTGGGCAGCCTGACGTCCTGTGAGGTGGGAGCGTGTGCCACACCACCTTGTACCAGTAGCAGAACAAGTGTCTCTGCTGGTGACAGCAGGTCATGCTGCTTGGCACCATGAAAAGTCTTAAAACTATTTTTTTCTTTATCTGCCTTCTACCTGTTGGGAACTTGGTTTCACACTCTGCGCCATTAAACATCCCCAAACAAGGTTCATGTAGCGTGGCTGTGGCTGTTCACCTGTGCAACGGGTTTGAATACTTATTTCCCCTCCTTAACTGATCTTGAATCACTTTTCTGCGTGCCTTGGATCAAAAATGGATTAGGGTCTGGATGAAAGTGCAAAGTATGTAGAAATTTTACATCATTTTGTTTTGTTCTTTCTAGAATGCATGAACTGCACGAGACTAGCAGATATGACCGAGAGGCTAAACACGCTGGAGGCCAAGGTAAGGATCTGCCTTTATTCTTCCTTTTGGCCAAAATCTCCAAGAATTGCCAGTGGAAAAGATACGGGGTTGGCAGCGCTGGGGCGATGAGGTGCCTGTCCTTCCATCCACAGCAAGGAGCACGCTGTGGCGGTGGCTCTGCCCCAGGAAACGAGGGCAGCGCTGCAGTGCACGCAGGCATTGCTCACACCTAGCCCGGCTCCCCGCCTTTCACTTGCAGCTGCGTCGCTGCCTGCCTTCTGCTCTGCTGCTCAGCTCAGCTCCTCCGAGATGACACTCAGACCTGAGAAATAACGTGCCCTGTGTTGCCATCGTGCTCAGCACTGCGTTCCCCTGTTAGGAGCCTGCCCTCATGCCACGGCTGCCTTGTCACTGGCTGGCCCGCTCTCGTGGTGGGCTCGCTGGTCACCGTGCTGGCGCATTCGGGCCACTCTCCGAAGTGTGCAGCTGTTAATGGACAACAAATGGCTCATTGCTGTCAGCTGGAGCGTGTCGGCTCAGGCTTTGCTTCACAAACGGAGGGCAGGTGGAGCTCTATGAAAAATCTCTTACCTTCAGCTGGGTGGGGATGTGGGGACATAAAGCAGCAATTCCCCTGCTCACCAAAGAAATAGGCTGATTCTGGTCTCTCTTGCTAAAACTGCCTTGTAGAAACCTTACCAACATAGAGGGCAAAACAGAGGAGTAATTACATAGATTGTTCAAAGAATTGCTGTTCATTAACCTGCCTTTCAAGTGTTACCCAGTTCTATCTTTTTATCCCTTTATGGAAAGATGGGCAGCTTTCATACACAGTTTAGTGGAGTCAAATCTTAAGGACAGACCTTCACGTGTTGTGTGAGTGTGAGTTCTGCAAATTGTTTTAATCTCTACCTACTGGGATTCAGATAAATTGTTCCAGTCTAGCAACAAAGCAGCTGAGTCAGTCCTTCCCCTTTGATCTGTGGTCCCTCCTGTGACAGCCCACTCCTGGCCGTTAGATACAGTGCTTTAGTCTCTTTAAGGCATGTGTTGCTGTTATTATTCATTAACTGATGGTTATCAATGACATAAAAGAATTTGGGGAGAAACCTTCGTGGAAGGGGGTGGTCGATGTGTGGTGGTTTTGAAGCCAGTGCGTGATACTATGGTAATTTGGGAATTGTCTGTGCTGAAATGGAGTGAGCAATGTTGTCTGGAACTTCCTCAAAGCCGTTGCAGTTCTATTTCACTACAGGAAAATGAAGAGGTGGGGGGTGGGGATGAAATTCTGGGGAGCAGAATTGTTCAAGTGGAAACAACTGTTGTAGCGCAAAGGACAAAGATGAGCAGGATCGTTTTTCCGAGCGGCGGGACCTGGCAGGTGGGTGTTCTTTGGCAGCGAGAAGCTGTAGGCGTTTGGAGAGGAGAGCGGGGCTGGTGACTGACCTCTGTGTTTGCAGTCCTGAATCCAAGTAAGACATGGGCCCAGCCTTCGAGAGATGCAGAGCAGCTCTCCGTGCTCAGCCTGTAGCCAGCTGTGCCTTCTTTCACTTCCCAGGATTTTCAATATCTGGCTTCCTGGAAAACCAAAGATGTCCTGACACCAGAGCACCCACTCTGCTGCCCTGTGCTGCCCGGCACTTGTCGGGTAGCGAAGCGTAAGAGGCTAATGACAACCTCAGCCGGGGCTCTGGCAGGACTTTGTGGAGGAGGAAGGAGGTCCTGCATGCCCAAAGTCTTATCCCAAGAGTGAAATTGCACCCAGGCCAGGGGGGTTGGCTTACAGATATGAAGCTGGTCTAAATTGGGTGACATTCCCATCACCTGAAAGCAGCCTGCTTTCTGGCGTTGGCACCGGCTGCCCGCAGTGTTTGGGAAGCGCTGCCTGCTTGCCTCCTGCGCAGGAGCGCTAGCGAAGCCAGAAGCATGTTGTCTCCTGCTCTAACCTAGGACGCTCGTCGTGCAGCAGCTGGCGTTTGTCTCCTGACTGGCAAACCCGATGTGCAGGCCATAGGAAATGCTTCCTATGTTGGCAGCCGTCCGGCTGCAACTTGCTCTGTGTCCAGGAGGGAACACTGGGGCATCACCAACAAACAAACATCACGCTGATGGCTGAAGACTTCACAGTCTTGCAGATCTGCTGACGTGAGGACAGTGAGGCAGATGCCTGCTAAGTTCTGTGCCAAGCTGTAGCCAGCCAGACCCTGGAGATGACCACTGAAGGATGTCGGTACTGCCGTGGTCCCAGCCACAGCCAAGACCAGCCACCTTCTCTCTGCTGGCTTGAGAGTGGCGCTCAGGGTAGCTTGATTCTCGTCGGCTCACGATCTTGGGTGTCGTGCATCGTGGCTCTGGTTTAGTGCTGCAGGGAGGCAATTTGTTTCGTGGCTCTGGTGGGTTTCCTTCTGACCTTCCTGTGCTCCCACAGAGACCCAAGTTGGAGCAAAGCTCATCGAAGGATTTGCTTTTACAGAATAAAACTAATTATTTCTTTCTATTGTGAAGTACTAAAGACTATGTCTCTACAAGGGTGCCTTCTGCAGCCCAGCCCAGCCCAGCAAGGTCATTATCAATCTTTTGGCTTCCACTTTGTTTGAAAAGCTGTGGGTGCTGTGCAAAAATTGACTGTAGCAATTAAGTGGAGAGTGAAGCAACATTACACTAATGCTGGTACTGTACGCAAGAGAAATATGCTGAATCACCCTTTTTTCAAGGTTAAATTAAGTTCAGTTTGATCTATGTAGCAATGTCATGACTTCAGTCGTTGTTATTCAGTAATGGCCAGCACCATTAAAAAGGTGCTTGCATTTGTTCAGTATTGTCCACATTCCTGCTCTGGTTTGGAGAAAGATCCCTGATATGCTGGTTGATCTGGATGCAAAGTTGTCTCTCAGCACTCCAAATGGTCTTGTAATGTCTCATTTCACCACAACAGCCCGAAGCTGTTCAGAGAAAGACAGGAGTGATGGGATGGGCACACACATCCCTTGCCAGGGTGGGAGACTCATTCCCCGCTGATTTTTGCTGTCTTGTTCTGCAAAGGCAGATGTGGACGTTCATCCTTCCTATCAGCTAAGATGGATTTTCTGCCACGGTCCTTCTCCTTCTGGAGACAGCTGAAGTTGAGGAGTTTTGCTGCTTTTGCTCTTTCGGATTTCAGCCCAGCACGGCCCTGGTGAGCTCAGGGAATGGTGGTGGGCGAGATCAGCCACCTCTGTAGCCAGTCAGCTGCAAACAGGGAAGGACAGTGGCACCTGCTGTCGAGGCTTTGGGGCTCGGGAAACCCGTGTAGACTTATTGTAAATACCGCAAGGCCCAAGGGTGAGAGCAAACGTATGGAAAGCTACTTCTGAAGGTGCTGTGGACCTGGGCAGATTGGTGCTGGGTGAGAAGTTTTGTTTTAATAGAGTAGGTTAGGGATGAGTGAAAAACAATCTCTTCCTCACATCTCTGCAATGGGGACGAGGAGCCAAGAGCCTTTCTCGGTGAGGTGTGAGGAGATGTAAAATGCAGGTTTGTTGTCCATGGCTGTGAAGGGCAAGTTAAAGAAACTTAAAACTCTGTTCTGGAGGAAGAGGCTTACAAGCCTGTGGTTTCTTCTTTCCCCACTCCTCTTCTACAGGCTTTTGTAGTTGTTTCCCTCAAAAAAAGGGGATATAACCAGAAATGGTGTCATCTTTCTTATTACAGTGATGAGTTGGTTCATCCAGCTTGTAAGATCAACATCCAAATGAGGTAATGAAAGTAGCCCTCTGATTTTTGTAATGTGAGAGCTGGATCAGAAAGCAAGAAGCAAGAGTAAACACAGAGAAATGGAATGAAAAATGACTCATTAGGGACCGGTGCTTATATATCCTTTGGGGAGGAGAGAGATCCCGAGACATGGCTGAACTGTGCAGCAGAACAAACTCTTCATGTGCCTTAGGTTTTCCTTGGTGCCCCTCTAGGTTGTCCTTGTGGCTGTAGGAGATGTTTCTGTAGGTGGAAGGAGGTGGAATTGGGTTCCATCCTCACCTCCCCTGTTTCGAGTTAACTTGTCATCTCCCCGGACAGAGTTGGCCTGTTCCGTTTGCTTGGTACCAGACCCGTTTGGATGTCAGAGATTTGGCAGCTTGGTTGGTGTTGAGTTTGAAATCTACAGGCCATGAGAATCTACGTCAGGGAGGATGGTGTTGACCCTGGGGTCAGGGACACAAAAGTGTGCAGGCCAGAAGAAAACTATTGCCACCCCCCTACACCCCCAAGCCCCGCCATGCCAAAGCTTTACCTCTCACCCATGACACCTTACTTGACATCGCTACAGCACCCCCTGACCCTGCGGGGAGCCTCGCTGGCGGGGGCGCAGAGTGAACCCCGCTTTTATTTCATAGGAGAGGTTTCTCCTTAGCCAGCACAGCCTTTCCTCGCTGGAATTCCTGAGCCTGATGCTGCCCTCCTGTGTCACGGTGCTAAGCCCAGACAAGCTCCACCGAAGCTCCGGAGAGAGCAGCACCATGCCCACGGCCGGCAGCGCTAGCACAGAAGCGGGCAGCTGCATACAAATTTCTGCTCGTTCTGTTCAGCCAGTTTCTTTCAATAAAGCCCACCACAGAGCTACAGGCAGGGTGCCGCTAATCCCAGCTTTTGGTTGGAGCTTGAGTGCAGCATTTGATCTGAGTTGATATAACCCAGTCTTATCTCCTGACACAGCTCTTGAGAAGTTTGTGGCATTTCACTTACAGCATTAATGCCGGGAGATAACGTTACACGTATCTAGTGTCTGATTGATACGTTGTCTGATTGATAAATGGCACGCATATTTTTTGCATGAGAACAGTCCTTGTAATGCGATTCCCCACGCAGAAGATTCTGAAAGGTTTTCAAGAAAACCTTTGTACTGTGCACAGAGTTTGATCAATACATTGCTATTTATATGAAATCACCTCGTTCATTTAGAACAGATTACCCCACAGCACCTTCACTGCCCTTTGCCTTTTGATTATGAAGCACCATTACTTGGAGTTTTAATGTAATCATTGTATGAAATATTTCTGTTATCTCCCCCTTCATCCCAGCAGCTACGTGAAATACTGGCAGCTGTCTGGGATGTTTTATGGGGTTTGTCTTTTCTTTCTCTGATAGACAATAAAATGATTTCCTGCCTTAGCGGAGGAATATTTGGAAAACAGTAAATGTTTCACGGTGCAGTGACATGGCTGAGAGATTAGGAGGGAAACCCCAGCTGCTCGCCTGTGAGGCTGCTGGTGGTCCTGTAGGGTGGACATCAGTGGTTGCTTGGTATTTCAAGGGCTTTCATGGATTTTCCATGTTGGGGATGTGATTGCCACTAGCAGTTGTTTATTTTCTTTCTGTCCTGAACAGGAAGATCGCTTACCTAATCGCTAAGGTTTTCTAATGACCTTGTGCAGAACCTGCATCTCCAGCTCCAGTAGCACATTGAATTTCAGGAGTATTTGGGCTATTTCACAGGGAGCTGTATAACAACCAGCTGGTTTCCAGTAGCAATAACAAAGTTAAGTCAATCCCTGTAAAATTTTTAATTTAATGCTGGGTTTCTGTATGGGAGTTAATGTAACAAATGTCCCTAAGAATAAATCGCAGCTTCCTAACTGATTTTTGCAAGGAAGAGCCATGAAGCAGAACTAGGTGGACAAACTGAATTTTGTGTCAGTGTTCATATCTGAACTTTGCATCTATCTCACTGGCCTTTTTCTAATCAGCAATAATCATGATTACGATACTTGAGGCAGTTTGGGTACTGGGCTTTCTCTCGTTTGGGCATGCTTCTGTATTTCAGAATGACAGTTACAGTCCTTTGGTTCTCAAGTCTAGTAATTGCTGGATCTTATTTCTTATCACTTGTTGGACTGAAGGAGCAATCTGTCCCCTGGGACTGTTCCATGTGTTTGGCCAATGCTGTAAATCGTTTGCCAGAACCACAAAAAGGCTTCAAAGACCTCCTCCTCCGCCATCCCCTCCCGCAAAGTCTTTGAGTTACAAGTTTTGCATTTTTAGTCAAATATATTTAATATTTTCATAAATTAACTTTGAAAAAATCTCTTTTCCTATGACACACAACTGAATTTGCCAAGAAAATCCTATGTCCGCATTCGGAAATACTTTTGGTGTGTTTAATACCTGGGAATAGTGTTTACAGGCTTTGTTTTTTAAGAGAAATACTTTTGTGGATAAAAAGTGGGTTTCAGCCAGGGGTGTGTGTGAGTAACCTAAGGGTTGTAAGGGCTCAGATCCTTTGGTAATAATCCTGCACCCGAACATGCAAGCTTCCCCTTGCTTCTCAATCAGAAATTCTAGCAAAGCTTTGTAAGGCAAGTGCGACCATAAGAGAAAAATGACTTTGGGTCCTTTTCTTCAGCTTGCACCAAGGCGAGCCAGGAAAAGCTGGAGCCCCTTATCTTTTTTGGTTGTGCTGCTCTCTTCTTGCAGCTTTTCCTGTAGAGCCCAGTGGAGGAGGAGAGCACAACGGGCACCTCAGCCTGTGTGAGCTAGCTGATGTGACTCTGCCAGAGCTGAGGGCTCCTCACCAGGTGAGAAGCAGAGAGCTGAGAACAGATGTTACTTTGTCGACTGAGTTCAGCTCAGGCTGGCCTGGCTCCACGTCCGTAGCACTGCTACATCCCGAGCAGGTGACAAGCAATAAATTGGGCAGAGTGATGTAATTGTGAGGGTGGAAGGTTATAGCTCTGATGCCTTTTTATCAGGCGTTTTAAAGTAATGATGGGGAATCTGATTTCACTCTCAGCTCCTTGGTGTACTTCACTCTGCAACGGGCTCTTAGCACAGCACTGAAGGATTGCTGGATCCTTTCCACAGCTAGCTTCTTCCCCTGGCTCTAACAGACACTTTGGGGTGCCAGTGATGGCAGCTGCATGGGCTCACAGCAGCAGAGGGAAATGTCCGACGTGCAGCAATATCCGAGAAGCTCCCCAGGGTGCCTCAGAGCGCAGTGACCCAGCAGGACCACTGCCAGCCTTCCCTCACTGCTGCTCTCTCAAGCAAAGCCCGATGGTCTGATGATCTGCCAAACGCTGCCTGCATTTCATCTACACGGGTAGGCTAGCCTCTGCTCTTGTGTCTTCTCTGCTCTGATTCCCCCCCTCAAGATACCTGCTGATGAAATCATCATCTTTTTGCATCCTCTTTTTTGGAAGTCCTGTAAAGCTGTACAAAAAGCCAAATACATCTGCAGAAGGAGCGTGAACTGTGCTACCTGTGGGTTGGTTGAAGCCTTTGGTCCACATTTCTGTCTTCCATGCAATAGCTGGTGACATAAATCTTACCTTTTGGTCTAAATGGGGTCACTACCATGACATCAGCTATTGCTCCCCCCATAATTTATCAATATAAAGAAAACTCTTCCATGTGCCAATTAGCTTGTCCTCTTTGGCCAAAGCCTCTAAGATGTAATAAGGATGAAGTCACCTAGGTTCTCTCTGGGTACCCAGTTCATCAGATTTTAGTGGACACTTACTGAATGTCTTTTGGCTTTTGAAACCAAGCAATTGCATCTGCGTCGGAGTCTGGTGTTCACAGGTTTCATATTGCTACAAGAGAGATACCATGCTCCATCAGATTTTGTAAAACTCCCTGTTTAGCTCTGTCTTGATGAATGATTAAAAAACTCTTATATTTTGCCAAATAATTTGTTAGGAAGGAAGATATGTCCAACAAGTTGTGCAATTACCATTATTAATCAGCTTGTGTCTTCACAAGATCAAGGGAATCTTATTTTACGCTAGAATTTTTAGCTTATGAGCCGGATTCATGCAGTTTCTTTCCCTCCTCTTTAGAGAGGGATGGAGGGGAGTTGATTCCGCCAGTGCTTCAAGAGACCAAATATCCCGTTTATTAATTAATAATATCCATCTGGATTATGTCAGATGATTCCCCCTGCATTTCCATGGATTTTTATCCAAAGAAAAAGCATTCTGAGCCCTGTTGTATCAATTTTGAAATCTTTGGAAGCCCGGCTGTTCTTTCCTTGTTTCTAGCACCTACTAGTTACAGGACATCAGGAATGCGAGTGGAGGACGGATGATGGGCGGAGGCTGTGTTTGTGAAATCTTCATTTGATGTGTGGGAACAACCAAAATAGGGTTCTTGAAAGCCACTACAAGCCAAAAAAAGTCCTTTGACACTGAACATCTCAAGAAGATGAAAACCTTCCTCCCGTTTCCATTGTCCCTGGCCTGAGGTTTTGATCTGACGCAAGAAATGTGGTATGTGTCTGAAGTTTAGAAAGTTTATGCTGGCAAATAGAAAAGGGGGAGGTGGGTTGAGTAAGCTGGGACTGAGCTTCAGGCACATAACACTAATGTCCCCGCTGAGGGCCCTGCACGTGAGCGGGCCCCGCAGTGAAGAGCCAGGCTTCGAGCCATGGGAGAAGAGCGAGCGCCAGATGCTGTACAGAGGTGAGCCCGGCGGCTCTGCGGGACTCGAAGGGCCCGGGGGTGAGTTTTGCAGGCAATAACCTCTGCCGCTGGCGCTGGCCTGCGAGCTCCTGGGCCAGTGCGGTGCATCATCGCTCCTGCGTTCCCTTCGCGTTCACACGCCATGTCCTACATCGGGCCCGGCTCCCGCTGCAGTGTTGGCAGGAGACGTGGCCCCATTTCAGTCCTTTCCAGCTTTCTGACCCAGTTCAGCTGCATCTGAGAGGTGGGGTCTGGAAACCAGAGAGCAGCCCTCATGCCGCTGGGACCTCTGCTGCCAGAGGCTCCAGTTCAGCCTGTCCGTTTAGGCTCAGATTTGACTTTTTGCTTCCATCCGTGCAAAAAGACAAAAGCCCGAGTGTTTTGCTGAGTCGAGGCCATCCTTAATGCAGCGCAACCGGGGAGGAAAAGCCTTCGTGTCTTCTGCGGGGACCTGCCCTGCCTGCACCGCAGGCAGCAAGCACAAGCACAGCCCCTCAGCTGGTTCCCTGTACCTGCTCACCTGGGTTGGGTGACTAACGTGACCCATGGCATCAAGACTTATTTCCTTTATATGATGGGATCAGGGTGTTTCCTGCCTCCATTCTTCATGGAGGCATAACTTCTGCATTGCAAGTGGTAACGGCAACAGAGGTGGGCACTGCTTCCAATGTGTCTTTCCAATGAAAACCACACGTTCTTCTTCACTGGGTGTTATCCCTCTCTCTACCTCAACCTTGTTGACTAGAAAATACCAAGACCTTAATACCGAGACTTTAATACATTGCACATTTTGCTAATTTGCTTTCTGGCTGTGAGCCTCTGTGGTATCATTTTCCAGCAGTTTACTCAGAGGGCTAGAAAATTTCTTTTTTTGTTTAATGAAAGTGGGAATTCTCCTCACGTCCCTTGACTACAGCGATGGCAGCCTTAAGAAAAACAGAACGTGACAGAAAATAGATGAGTGGCTCCAGCACTGTTGCAGTAATGTGTAAGGACCCCATTAGTGCTGTGTGCTGTGCTAGCTTATGAGAGGACACTCCTTGTTGAAAGAACTGTGTATAGCTTGAGATTTTGAATGTGACTAAATCCCTCGTGCTTTTCCTTCTTTAGTTTGGCTCTGTGGATCTCACGGATGTGAGAGCTTCTTTCTGCTTTATTTCTTTTGGGCACCTCTTCAGTCCTAATCATAAAAACTAGAATTTCTCAGCAATTTCAAGCCTGGAGACTTCCTGACCTCTATCTTTTTGTGCCCAGAGAAAATAAACTTGTAACTATGGTTTGAGCCTTAACGACTGCTAAGTATATATAGTCAATTTATAAAAGAGCACACTGGATTATTCTGTGCATGCCTTTAAATATTTTACAGCGTTTATCAGCAGAGCGCTCATTTAAAACATGTTGTTTTAATGAAAAGGATACCGTTGCCACTGTTTTGTGTTGATTATGTGGTAACACGTTTTTATTATCACCCATAAAAATGATTTGGAGCTGTTCCACTCCAGATGCAACCTTCGGCAGAGCTGTGCTAGTGCCGCTCGTACCGCCTGGGAGGGCCACGGACCCCTGCAGTTTGCTGGTCTCTGACCATTGCTGCTATTGAATTAATATAATCTCTTCCCCCAGCACTGCTGAGCTGTGGCAAAATGCTGTCCAAGACAGCCCTTGTCGGTCCTTCCTCACAGCAGGAGCATCCTGACTCTGCCCTGGCTGGAGCCCCTTTAATTTGCCACCTCCTGGGTGTTTCGCTCCTGTTGCTGAGGACGCTTTGGCAACATCCAGGTGTTTTGCTGGGGAAGTAAGAGGGTAATATAATAGCATAAAGTGATTCAGGAAGGTTATTCAGTGCACACTTGAGTCCCACGTCAATGGGAATTAAGCGTGATTATGGTAAGGCACGTGCTTCAGTGTTTGTTGAACTGGTAGCGTGTTGCCTTGAAAGTTGGACAATTAAATCATGGGGTAGGAGCATGGACAAGGAGAAGTGCAAGGACAGACTAAAGCGATTTCTTGCTTGGCATTAGAGAAGCCAGCTGAACAAAAGCATTGAGACCCGATTCCTTGTTGCTTGCTTATTACTCAGAAAGCAAGACTCTGGCTCCGTGAATAAAGATCATTGCAGTAAAAGAAGAATTTTGCTTGTTTGCAACAGCTGAGGTTCAGTTCTCTTGCACTTAACCTAGCTCCCAGTTTAATTAGTTTCTGATTCACCCCTGTCAGGCCAGTACATTCTGCAGGAAGTTCATCATTTCTGGCGCTGCTGCAATACTGGCTCTTGCCGTGCCTTGTAATAAATAAGTGATAAACCTTGTAATAATTGCAAGTTAAAAACAAACAAGCGGAGCCAAGTCACTCTCATTTATAATTGCAATGTGACTTCATTATGTAGACAACACAGCATGTAAAAGCTGAAACTTCTAGGGATTTAGTGGAAAGTTTGAGCCATGCTCTCTTTTATTTCCCTTATCCCTAAATCAGTATTTGCTTAGGTGGTTTCCAAACAGGAAGAGATGGTGCCATAACAAACCACAGCGTTGTGCTCCTCGATTTTTCCATGTAGCATTGTGCTCTAGAAAGCAGACTTTGCTGGAGATGCCGGATGCTTGGATCAAAACTCTTGTTCTGGAAACCTCAGCCCTGCTCCTACCTGATGGGCAGCCCGTGTCTATCCTGAGCAGGCAGCTGTGCCAGGGATCGATCCAGCTGCAGCTGCATCCCAGGCAGGGCTAACAGGGGCTGCCCCACCGGTGGCGTGGGCGCTGCCCTTGGCCTCCCTCGCTGCTGTCGAGCACCGGGGGTAAAATCCATCTGCAGCAGAGCGTGTGGGCTTGGCACTCCAGCTCAGTGCTGCTGATGGGTTGGGCTTTTTCAAAAGAAATCTGTAGACTACTTCGTTGTATCATCCTTGCATAGTGGCTGGGAAGGCAGGGGTATGAAGCATTTAGATTAAAATAGAAAAATAATTTTTTTAAAAAAAATCCTAATTTTGTGAAAAACGGGATTTAACGTGTTGATTCTAAAGTGCAATGAATGTTCCCCTGGGCTCTGCTTTACTGGAGTTTGTCAGTGGGCAGAGTCCACCTGGGTCCTCCATCCCTCTACTTCTTGTGGGTGTTTAGGTTTGTTTCAGCCACGTTGAAGACTAAGTTCCACTTCCCTATGGGCCACCAGTGGCCAGGGGAGCACAGCCTGATGATAGCGGTTTAAAATCATACAGGGGAAACTGGGTCGCTTTGCCAAGGAGCTTAGGTTGTAAATGGCCCAGTAGCTCAGGGACACACATTGGGATGTGGATTTATTTCAAGGTAGCGTGCTTACAAGGTATAGAAACAGTTGCGAGTTTTAATATATATTTATTTTTATTACTTTTAAGTAGAGCTCTGAGGAAATTGCCTGCCTTTTTTTATTTGCTCAAAAATTAAAGCACCTCAGCTCTTTAAAAGCTTCATATTCTTCATCATCTGTAATTTGGTCAGCATTTGTGCTTTGACTTAAAACCATTACTTGTCCTGAGGCACCTCAGTTTACTACCCTGGGCATCCAGGGTGCAGCCCCTCACCACGTACAGCTCTCAGTAACTTCTGACCTTACAACTCTGGGTTTGACACGTACCGTGGCAGTAAAATGCTGTCCCCTAACACCAGCTCCGGTCTCTGGTTTGATGTTTTCCACCAGGGAGACAAACCTGTGTGAGGCTGAGCCTCTCTGGAAGCAGTGAAGCCTCTCCAAGGAGGCTTTGTGCAGGACCCTCTTGCTACCGAACACGGCACCTTCCTACAGTGATTAGTGTCGCTTTCCAGACAACTGATAGAGCTCTAACGCCAAAGCCCTGCGGTCTGTGATGCAGAGTTATTCACAGCTCCTGCTGGCAAGGAGAGGAGTTTCAGGACCTCTTCAGGATTAAGACCATGTATGAAACCATCCTGCTGACCGTGTTTGCCCTCCCCTGTCTAGATCCTTCTGCTCGAGGCTGCGGAGCGAAGCCCAGCATTGGAAAACAACCTGCCGATCACCGGGACAACGGCCACGTGGTACGACGATTTGCTACCAGATGCCTTTCCCCTGCTGAATCCTGGGACTGTCTTAAGAAAAACAGTGGGATCTGTTGGTAAGCCTAACCTTCTCTTCACCAAACCACCCGCCCTACGTAGAGGATTCACGTCGGGTAACTGAAAAGGGGGCTGTGTCAGTCTGCTGTAGTACTGGAAGCTGCGGGGGAGAGGCTGGAGGAAAACACTGGCAGCTCCTTCCCTCTGCTCTGTAAAGGAGAAGAGGGTTAAGATTTTCAGATGGGCAATTCCCCTCTCTGTGGGCATGTTTGCTGCCGTGTTTGCTGCAGCAAGGAGCTGCTGATGGAGCGGCCGCGCTGGGGTGGTGCTGCGCGATGGGCGCAGGGCGGGCAGCCTGGCGGCGCGAGTGCCTCTGTGGCTGCGCTTCGCACGCTCGGCAGGGACACCACAGCTTTGGTCTTTGCAAACGCTTGCTGCAAGCTGTGAGTGTGCTCGGCAGGAAAACTGCCCTCTGGAGAGGGGTTGCGAGAGCTTTCAGCCCTTCTTTTAGGGTTAGAAGCAGCGTTATTTAGCTTTTGAGACGGGATGGCTCTAAACCAGGGGCTGTTCGGTCTTTCACGGTTTAGTGTCACCTCGTGTCTCTCCCCCTCTGCTGAACTGTCAACGCAGAGGTGGTTGCACGCCAGCACCCATGTGGACTCACGGGCAAGGAAGGATTCAGTCCTCCCTGATCCCACCTTGTAGCATCCTTTTAGCTGCAGCAAGCGGGACGTGGTTTCGTCAGGGTCCCTCGCCACTGCCCGTGCAGCAGGGAGGATCCCCCCTCACAGGGAGCAGCACTTGGGGCGTTTCTCCCTGTGTCTCTGCCCCTCCTTTAGTTAAGCCAGTGCCGAGCAGGCACGCCGCTGGAGGAAAGCAGCTGAGCTCAGAAACAAACGTATTCAGCTCCATGTTGTCAGCCTCAGTGGCCTGTCGCGAGCCCCGATTTCTGTGGGCACAAGCCTCTGCTGAGAGCGGATTCTGGTCTCTGGCAGGTCAGGTTTCTGTTAACCTCAGCAGGGCCACTGTGCCTGCCCTGTGTTTCAGTGCTTGTGTTTTAAGTCCAAAGACTGTGGGGTTTGAGGCCTGGATAGATCGAAGCATTCCTGAGGAAACTCCGGAGAGGTATCGGGATCACAGGGGGTCAATTCATACTCACCTGCTGAGCGCCGAAGGCAGCGTCTCCCCATCTGGGAGCGGTGCAGGGAGGTAATGGACTGGGGTGTAGGGATAATTCTTGGGTTTATTAGGACAAAAACTTTCCCATGAATAGCAACATCAGTTGCAGTCTGCATGATATTTTTTAAATTTGCCATAAACACAATGGGCTGTTTTATGATCCCTCTTGTGGCATGAAAAAAAAATACACTTTTATGAAAATCTCCCTCTGAGCCCACTTGGCTAGACAGATCCCCACGCATTGAATTTCCTTGACCTTGGCATTCTCATTTCAAGATCCCTGCTCTCTGCTTCCAAAGCCCTGTCTTTCCAAAGCTTGCTGTCAGTTGCTTTGCTTGCTCCCAAAGCAGTTCTTAGTTCTTTATCCTCTATAGGGTCTACTTTGCTTTTTTCTTCTTTTTTCTTTTTTCTTTTTTTTCTTTTTTTTTTTTTTTTTTGGTCCAAGCAGTTTATTATGGCAGCCCTTCATGACTGCAGCAGACTTGGAGCAACCAACATAGACCAGATGTCGTCCATGTTTATAATTTGACAGGATGCCACAACACGGAGGGAGGTTCACTAACAATATGTTCTGCAAAGTATTTTCAGAACCACGATGATGGCTGCCAGGAACTGAATTAAAGCAGTTTCCCCCAGTGTCCATTATATGCTCATTCTGCCTTCTCCATGTCATTTATTTTTGCTGTCACAGTATCTCTGCACCTGCACTTCATTGTACTAAAGTCAATGGGGCAAAAGTACTGAAAACTCTGTCCCTTCCACTCCAAGTCCTCTGCTCTCAGAGGCTCCGTACACGCAGTTGTATCCTCTTGCTCAGCAAGGAGCAGTGAACGCCACTCGCCCGGGCTTTTGGCAGTGCTGCCAAACTGAACAGATCCCCTGTAGTGCTCGCATCAGGCTGACTCCGTGGTCCAGCATCAGCACCCTCCAACCCCTGCAGTAGATCCAGGAGGTAGCTAGTGGTCACCTCCAAAAAGCAGGTGATGATTGATGCCCGAGCCGTACGCGAGTCTGTCTTGTCAGCCAGACTCCCAGGCTCTGCACACAGCCGTCTGCGTGTCTGCTACCGGGTGTAGTCCTTGCTCACTGTTACCTCTTATTTTTCTAGCCTTGATTTATTTAACCTAGTGCAAAATAACAACTCTAGCGTAACATCTGGGTATCAGGAATGCAGTGGACCATTTCCAGTCAGGACAGTGTCTTTTGGCAATTAGAAGCTATTGGTTAAGTTGCCTATTGACATGCAGTTGCCTGCTGAAGCCCCTACCCGAGCTCTGTGGTGCTCGCTTTGCTAAGCGTTGCTTAGCTTGCTTGCTCACTTGCTAAGCATCCCCCCATATTGTGGGGGTGTTTCATGGATCTGGGTTCACGTTTGGCTCCCTTCCCTCCCCACACCACTTTGTCCCTACAAGTCAAAGCTAGCCAAAACCCAGCGCTGCCGATTTTGGTGAAAAGTAGGGAATTTCACACAGATGGTTTAGGATGGTGGGGGGCTGCCTGTTTTGCGGGATTTTGACACTGTACTGTAACATTGCTCAGAGCTCACCCCAGGTTCACTTACAGAGATTGCACACCTCAGGAGATCTTTCAGTAAGTGTGATATTAGAGTCGGGAGAAGTCAAACCTGACTGTCATGTGTGATTTGGGGTTATGAAAAGCTAAGTCTCTGTCACTCCCATCCTTTTCCCCAGAGTTTTTTGTGAATTACTGCCTACTTTGCCCTGTTTCTAGTTTTTCAGCCAAAGGAAAACCAAATCCTAGCTTGCATGCCACCGAGTTTCTCAGCTGGATGGACTAAGGGCAGAACATTGGTGCCCAACACAGCAATGGTTGATACAGACTAGGTGCTTTGAATGGTAGGAGTGTTTCTGGGTGACCTCAGAGCTCTGGGCTGGCTGATGCCTCTCCAGGCTGAGGTCCAGGAAAACTTGCTACTGTTTATTAGGGTAGTTATTTCTTCTGTGAGTGGCAGGACTGTGAATAGACAATCATTTAAAAGCAATCAGAGTTGTTGAGACAGCTGCACCACTGGCCTTTCTGATCAGCTTGTTAATCAACAGGATACATTCTACTGACTATTAAGAAAATATATATAGTATGACTGAGCCAGTTGGCAGCAAGAAACCTAATTTTTCATATCTGTGTTTTTGTTGTTTTTGTGGGTTTTGTTGTTTTGTTTTTTGTTGTGTTTTGGTTTTGGTTTTGTTTTTTTTTTTAACCTGGACCTTCTTAATTAGAACCTAAAGGACACAGAGGTGCAGAGGAACAGCTAATACCACAGGGTAAGTTGATGGTTTCTGCTATTTCCTCTTTCAAAGTATAAAATGTTGTGACATTTGGGACATCATGGTTGGGACATGATATGTCCCAAAAAGCAGAAGGGTCCTGCAGCCAGGAGTCCTCAGAGATTTGGGGCCTCGTGGATGCAGAGAAGCTGGGTTTCTTCTTTGGGTTTTATCTGATCGTGGGCTGCTGTGGTTCGAGAGGCGGAACGCCAGCTCTGTCGTCATCAAGCCATGCAGTTCCCCCGGCGCACGGAGGATGGAAAGCGTTGCCCAGTGGAGAGGCAGTTCACTGGAGGACACATGGCTAGAGCAAGCAGGGCACGTGCTGAGTGATGGGAGAAAACACCATTATTATCTCACTGGTGTTGCCTGCCAGGGGCACCAAGAGCTGCTGGGGATGGTCACGCTTCATTTTGCTAAGCTCTGTGTAAACAGAGAACTCCCTGCTCCTGTACAGAGAAAACCTTGGGGAAGCAGAGAGAACAGATGGTGTGTTGCAGGTAATGACGAGGCCAGGAAGAAAATCCAGGTCTCTGCATGTCTGATTTGGTCTCCAGCAGTAGAATACTCGCCCTGTACCTTTTCCCCCGCCCCCTGTATTTTTCCTGTGGCCTTTTGTTCCATTTTTTTGGAGGATAAACACTCACCATGGGCTTCAGCTCTCTGAAGGCAATGCCACTGCAGCAGAGCTGATTTATGCCAGCGAAGATTTGGCCTATTCATTTCCCTCCCCCCTTTTCCCCGAGTCCTCTCTTCTTTCTTCTCCCTTTTGCACTTGTCTCTTTTATGCTGGTAACACCATTTGTCACCAGTATGAGCATTTGCCTGTCACATTACTCAGTGCTGTTTCTCCCAGTCTTTCCTTCAGCACTTTCCACCTTCAGGGGAGTAAGTGCCAGTTTCTTTAAAGCTCCGCGGCAGCAGCGTGATTGAGGATGCTAGCAGGAAATGATTGCTCTTGGTCTGCAGAAGTTCACAGGATTGAGTTATAAAGGTTCAGCTGAAGGACTGAGGCTGATTTATACAAGCAAGGAAATGTTTTGACCCACACTCAGCAGCACAGGGAGTTGTGCTTTCAAAACAGTGTTTCTGCTGCAGTGTGCTGCAGTGAGGTTCCAGGTGCGTTGAGGATTTCAGTGGTGGGGCAAAGCTGTTTGCACTGCTGGGAACAAATGCGCTTGCTCTCTTGAATGGGCTCCTGATCACCTGCCTGGGCTTGCCAAGTACCACATCGACTGTCAGGTGAGATCCATTAAAGGAGACCCTCTGTTCACAGAAAGGTCCAGTCTGCAGTTTGTGTCCTGTGGATAAGCGAATTCATCCAAATTAACACCTTAATTCCTTGTTCAATACTCAAATTAAATCAGGTGTTTATTGCTGACTGAACAAATCAAAACTATAGACATACACTCCCACACAAAGCCTTTAAAAATCTCATTTTTTCAGTCTGCCCAGTTTTTCATTGGATAGATTACTTTTTTTAAGAGAAAAAAAAATTGGACTTCTCTCTAGAATCGCAAAAAAAAGGAGAGGAAGGGGAATCTTTCAAGGGGGTCTAATACTGGGGGATCAGTGCTGCATTCTGAGAAATGGAGAGAGTTGGGATGAATGCCTGGGGGGACAAGGTTTTGTGCCCCAGGCGGGCTGTCCCATGCGTAGATCCAAATCGGAGCCGCAAATTCTGCGAGCCTTGTTTTTTGTTCTGTAGCTCTGTTCCCCTTGGCACAGGCTGTGAAGGTGTCAGTTGGCCAGCAGCTCGCTTCCTTTTTTCCTTCTCTCCCTCTATTCCCATCCATGCTCCTCCACCCCCTCCATGCAGCGGGTTCTCCTGGCGCTGCCCTTGGAGGGTCCGGTACCTCTCCTGGTGCCAGGCAAGGGGAAGGGCACTGCTGAAGGGTTTATCAGAACTGAACTGACACTCTGTTGGGTTATGGTCGTACGTAATATACAGACTGAAACTTGAAATCTGAGCGCCCTGAACTTTGTACTCAGACAGATCTTCCTGTGGGTTTGTAGCTTGCACCTGCCACTGTTTTCAAATGCTCAAAGCCCTTTGGTAGCCCAGAAACCGGGAACCTCTGACTCTCTTGGCTCTGACAGTTAATGCGTTTATTGTAACCATTAACCACTTAATCTGAGTAGACAGACCAACTCACCCACCTCTCCAAGGAATTAAAGGCTTCACTGATGTTTGCACAGTATTTAAGTGTATCTTTCCAAAGCAGCTACTACTTTTTGTCAGCCAAAGACACACAGTGTTTTTCTGAAAAACACTGTAAAATTGCCAAGTGTTGTTATTATTTTGATAAAGAAAACAGCATTAAGATTTTTTTCAGTGTCATCAGAAATAGGCACTTTTTTACAAGCACTGCCTGCACCTTTCGTAGGCTTACTGTGGGTCTGAGTGGACTTGCCAAGAAGTGTCCTGCTGGGCTGTAATTACTGTGTTACTGGTATTTCCAGATGGGTTTGCTCAGCACCCTGTTCATAGTTATAAATTAGTTACATCGCAAGTGTGGGTGCACAGATTTCAGTTTGGGTCGACAAATGTTTGTGCACAGCATGGTACGCTTGTTAGGTGAAGGAAAACAGGAGAAAACAGGGAGACATCTTCGATGCAGAATCTCAGGTGGTATGGATAGGTCAGCCAGAGCAAGTGGGAGCCAGGGTTTGATTTGCTTTTGCAAGTACATTTTGTGTGTTCTGATACACCGGGGCCGCCAGGCACGTCTGGCCGAAGCTATAGCAGAGGAGCGCTGGAGGGGCCACAGACCCTGCCCAGGCACCCGTGGGAAGGAAGGGGACAGGGTGGGCTCAGTTTGCCAGCAGGTCCCAGCGGGAGGTACACGTCCTGCCGGCTCTTCCGTGGGCCTTGTGTGTGGGAACATGCTTGTTTCTTTAAAAATCAGCGGCAGAAGAGGAGAAGCAAGGTCGGGTCTGGCTCTTCTGCCCTACCTACCAGCCAGCTCTGGCCACCAGCACCACCCTGTCCGTGCTGTCCATGCGAAGCTGCTTTTCTCCCCCTGGCATCTTGGAGTCCCCCTTTTCTGGTATCTAGGTTGCTAAATACCTTCTGACCTCAGCAGTGGCCTAACTTCCAACTAATTTCCTTTCTGAATGTTTTCAGGGCTGCCTGGACAGGTTGGTCCTCCAGGCCCGGTTGGACCAACTGGTCTTCCAGGACCACCTGGGCCAAAAGGAGAGAAGGGACAACCCGGTGAGAGGGGCCCAGCAGGGCCACCAGGTAAGTCCTGAGGCAGGCAGTGCCACCATGGTAGGAGGTACTTCGCTTTTTGCAAATTGTTTGTGGACACACAAGATGTTGAGCATCTCCAGTTGGTATTGAATCCATCCCAGCGAGCCCCCTGGGTACTGAAATCAGCCAGCAGCTCTCAGAGCAGGCAACCCCCTGCACAAGCAATGACAGTCCCTGGGATTTCCCATGGAGCTGGAGGGTTTGTCCCAGAAAGCTGCAAAGCAGGATTGTGTTTCCCCATCCTGCTCAGGAGCTGTACAAAAAAGTCCCTGATCTGTCAGCCTTTGGAGAAGAGCATTCCCTGCTTAACCCTCTCTCTCACTGTGTGCCTTTTTTCTCCACCATTTGTGTCAGGCTGTCAGATGCCAGGATGTCAAACTCATGATGCTTTTGTACGTTAAGGGAAAAGGTTACGAAGCCATACTTTCAGAGTACGCTCCGTTCCTGAGCTAGGAGAATTTATTCATCCCAAAAATGTTCCTAAATCTTCTGAGGAAGGTGATACTACACAGTAGGTGCCAGACCTCAGGCTCTGTCCTTTCTAGGTGTGTAAAAGGCTGCACCTTGTCAGTCTGAGCTCAGGAAAGATTGGAAACTTGGAGCGTGCCTTAAATGTGAAAGCAGTCCTGAATGCTTTGGGGCATTTTCTGGCAACCTGTCAATGACTTAAAGTCTGGCCAAGGATGTGTCTGCCTTTTGGTTTCTCAGTTTGCAACAAAAGCCCTCCCAGCCCCCCAGGAAGCGGAACCAGCCTGCTGGCGGACTGGCTGGGTTGCCGTTGTCCTTGCTGTGCTTTCCTGGCAGTAAGGTGACATACAGGTGTATGTGGAGGGGAAGAGAACGGGCAGTGTGTGATTTCATGCCTTGTTGCCTTTGGTTTCTTTCTTGCTGGGTGTCAGGGAGGGGGAAGATTTTATTATTTCAGGAATTAAGCTTCGCAGCACCTTTGAGCCAAGTGAGGCTGTATGTTTTGCAGAGGAAGGTGCTGAAGGCAAATAACGGAAAATTAGAAAGCTGTTCCTGTTTCCCCCCACGCCCCTAATTCCCACAATTACAGTTCAGGATGTAAATCCTTTGTCCTCTTACTGCCTCTTTACATAGTAGCATCATTAGCACATCTTCAAATGCACTAACACATCCTCTCCTGCCTCTGCACAGGGCTGTTGGGACCTCAAGGACCAAGAGGACTTCCAGGAGAAACGGGGATCCCAGGTCCGCCAGGTCCTCCAGGGCCACCGGCCACCCCAAGCCTCCCTCTTACCTTCCAACAAGGGGTTCTCTACTCACTCCAGCCCACAGCTGAAAAAGAAAGTAGGTTTCCTTCTCAGTCCCGTTTTTTTCTGGTACAGAAGCAGAGTGGGCAGGCACGGAGCAGCTCAGCTCTTCCTCCCACTGCCCCACTCGGCTCTGCCGGGGCCCTGCCTGCCCTGGGAGCAGCGGGGCAATCCGCCTCCATCCTGTGGGTCTCTTGGAAGTTCTTGTTCAAGATGAAACACATACGACTTAGAAGCAAGAGGGGTTCACCTCTCCAAAAGGAGCAACTAAGTCACTGCTTTTCTAAAACCACCAGTGTGAACACGGTTTGGGGGATTTGTGGTTGTTCCCTGTGTCTGGTTTTCTGGGCTCATCATAGCTCTGAGGAGGCTCTACTGGTGTCCTTTAAGCTTCCATCATGAGTACCTGCTGTGAAGGGGGTCTTTAGTGAAATACAGAGCTCAGGTGAGAGATCAGTGGGTAGAGAAACAGGTGCTGGTGCAACAAAATTGTGCTGTTGTTCTGAGCACCTCCTGGTGCTGCTGTTGTGGAGTTATAGTGCTCAGGGTTGCTCAGAAATGAGTAAGTACCAAAGGTTTGCAACTCTGAAATTATATAACATAACAAGGACATCTGTTAAATGCATCTCTGTTACTGCCCTCACAGATGCATCTTCCACCTGTGTTTCTGGTGCATCAACATTATCCCACATCCACAGAAAACATGGAATTATGGACTTGAAAGCCCAGACCAAGACCTTGATTTATCCCTTGTAACTGGAGGGTCGGGGTTTCTTTAAGCCTATGGTGATTTAAAAATATATTTATTTGATTTGTGCTATGCACAGCAAGAAAGCTTTCCAGGAAAGGCACGTCATTCACTTCTATGTGAGTGCTCTCAGATTTGGGCTTGATTCTTCCAGCCCATTCTTGTGTAGCTGGCAGCTAATGACGATAAAGCAGAGCTCACCTGTATCTCCACTTGGCTTGTGAACTCCTGGGGCCCCGGCTCTGCCGGGTCTCCCGTCTCCACTCCCCAAGACTTCAGCTGTGCCTCTTGCCCAGCATTTCTGCTGATGTCCAGCTCACAAGCTCAGTTGTATTAGTTACAGCCAAGGATTAGTAGTCTCCGTGTGTCTGTCAGTTTTCTAGAACTCTCCTTTCCCTTCTACCCACTCTGCTCACCAGACTCCTTTTCCTGAAAGTGAACAGATGTATTTTTAATCTGGCAAGAATTTTAACAGCTCAGTTTCCAATTCAGTTACTTAGGGTGTACGGTCAGTATGAGATTAATTGTGGTTCGATACTAAGATTTTCACAAAATTTATATTGATATGCTGCATTCACAAGCCTTGTAACAAGAAAGTCTGGCATTACAGTCACCTCACTACCTTGCAGGATCACACTGAACGGTGCCATTCTGCATTCAGCCTTTTATTCCAAAGGATCCTTAAGGACGGTTTGGGTACTGCTGCTGCACCCTCCCTCCAACCACCCTTTAAATTCAACTGTTTCTTGCAAAGTAGTGGATAAACTAAAAAGTGTACAAAGCATTGATTACATGGCCTTCCCAGCCGCTGCGTGAGAAGCGTGAGCTCTGCGTTATCCCAAAATGGGAAGAGGACAAATATCTGTACGAAGTCTGCCAACGCCAGGCAGCAACAGGCTCCCACATGGACTCGAGGACCATGAGTAAGTGGTGACTGTTGCGTCCCTGGGCAGCCCTGTACTCCTCCGTACCTGTGGCATACTTCTTGGTTTGCAGGAGTAGCCCAAAACTTTATGACAACATGTCAGGTTTTTAAAATTTTTTCTTAATACAGGTCTTGCTGCAAGTATAAGTTATCTATGTAGTCATGATACAGTTGTGGCAATATCAGGACCATTTTCTTACAAAACTCGACATTCTGCTTATGCGTCGGCTGATTTTTCCTACCACAGGTTGGCAGAAAGCTCTTCCTCTACAACCAATAAAACTTAGTCTTGTAAATTCTGGGTAGAATTTTTTAAACATTTCATTTTTTATTTTGAATGGAGCACATCTGAAAACTATAAACACAAGATTCCAGCTGCTGACAGCAGAGGGAAGCATATTCCTGGTAATGGGCATGTGCACCCACGGAGATGTGAGAAAGCTGTATCAGATTATTAGTAGTAGTACAGTGTTTGGTTCTGCCTGAACGTGGTTAATGCGTGTGCCTTTATTAATCACAACAAGTTCCTGTTGGCAATGTTTATCAGCAGGCAGAAGCCAAAACTGGGGAGACAAATATTTTCTCACAGTTTCACTGTGCTGTGGTAAAGAAATTGGTCCCAGTCGTCTCCTTCCAGATCAGGTAGCAGAAAGAAATTAAGACAGGATTACTTCATTTCCATCCTGTCTCAACAAATCAAGCCTATAATGGGGGAATTTATCCCTTAGAAACATTAGATGTAGGCCAGAAGCTGCACTGCCGTACCCCACTGCTGAGGCGGCTGCTGTGAGGATCACGTGCTTTCTCCACCGCTTAAAAATGAGCGGATCAGGTATGTGGTCTAGAGTCAGCTCAGTCCTCTTTCTTGTGCTAAAGCTAAGGCAGTTTTTAGGGAAAAGTAAGAGAAAAGAATGCGGCTTTCACTCTCTTGAGGGTTGTGTCTTCTTACATCCCAAAGATTTCAGTTTGCAAAGGACGCGTGGGATACCATTAACCTATTCTGCAGGGAGAGCAGGGGAGCCGAGGCACAGCGGGCTCGCCTGTGTGCCCAGCATGTCCTTGGTGAAAAAGAGCATAGAACAGATCTGTGAAGTGACATCCCGGTGCCTGCTGCCATGCCTGGCCCTTCCTGAGCATGGGAGAACAGGGCAGAGGAAGGAGAGGAGGAAGGGAACAGCATTTGATATAGAAAACCGTTCCGATTGTCTCCGAGCTGCCTTGCCCCTCTGGCTGGGCAAGTCCCACTGCATCCTTCAGTGCATTTCTGTGCTGTTCCAGATTTCCCTTTTGCAGGATGTTTGTGCCCTGCTCCAGAGAACGTAGGTGCTCATATCTGACCAGGTCAGACTGGTTGCACTCTTCCTCTTGCCTTGGCTAGGAGCTGGAAAGCTCCTGGAGCAAACTGTATTAAGGTCTTCTCAAATGAGGCAGACACTTGTCTGCCTTCTGCTTCGGTATATCCAGAAGCACCGAAACAGAATCCAGCCCTTGAGCCCAGCAAAGCCTGGGTCAGCAGAGGAGGTGGCTGAGACAGGGAGATTCCTGCTGCCATCTGTCACTAGAGCTATTTTGTGGCTGCTCTAACAGCCCTTAGCTGCAGAGAGCCCTAGAATGTCCCCATTTATAAGGAGATATGAATTCCTCCTGCTGCTTTACAGGAATACGGAGAGTCCCTTAATAAATGTGAGGGTTGTGTTTTACACACTGCAGTCCCGTTTCATTCACACTATGTTCCATTCAGAGCTCACCCTGGAAGGAAACCTTGATCCGAGTGAGTTTTGCCAGGCCAGGCAGCTGAGGAAGGAGCCACTCTGCATTTCCCGGGTGTCCACACTCCTGTGCTGCAGAGGCCAGATCAGGAGCTACTGATCTCAAGGGCTGTTGAGCAGAGCTCTCTTCTGTGTCATAATTATGGAATCACCTTTCATAAATTACTTTGGGTCAAATGTCCAGGTGGGTGAATTTGGGGGTGCAACTCTGTCATTGCAATAGCGTACCATTTAGCTGGAATGGTTTGTAACCCAAATCTTTATCCCTAGCTTACCTCCAGCAGTAATTAAATCCTGGTTATTTGCAGCCCATCCTCTCCCCCTCTCAGTGGATGTGCATTTGATTTTGGCGACCACTTGTTCTTTAAAAACAAAAGGCTCTGCAATTGTTAATGCCTTCACTGCTGTTCAATGCTCAGTTCCCAATTTCATCTTACTCCCGAGCTGTGATGGATTTTGACATGGTCAAATAAAACTCAAATTAATTGGATTACACACTTCACTTGGGTACCTTTCCTTCTGAACATGAAAACAGTCTCAGATGTTTTGTTTCAGGGCTGTGAAGAAGGGAAGATGGATGGGGCTAGAAACAATAGTCAAATGAATACCTGTTTGCATTCAGGCTTTAGGCACGGAATTTGGTTCTTGGAGGGATCTGGGTTAGATCCTGTGCTGTTCTGCTGCCAGGCATTGCAGAGATAACTGTCATCCTTGGCAGTTAAAGAGATTTCACAGTTTTCCCTAGGAACTGCTTTCAAACAAGTAGCTTGAAAGCCCTCTCTGTCATTGCCAACACTCCAGAAGTTGAAAAGGCTTCATAATGTGTCTGGTAACATTTCTGGAGATTTCACTTTATGTCCTTTGGGCTGGACTCTGCAGGGTAAGCAAACACCCCTCTGATCTTCCTGGTGTCTCTTGATATTTCCATCAATACAGCAGTGAGACATTTGCAGTCTTTTACTGCACAGGGTTCCCCTGAATTTTACTGTGGTGAGTGAAAGGGATGGGTGAGAGGCAGCACGAGGAAGTCTGAGGTCACAGACAGGAGGAGAGGGACATTATTCCTGCATGGTGGCCTCCAGCTATGGAAAATGTGGACCTTGCAGAGGATTCACCATCCCAGTGACCAGGAGCCAACATCTTCCAGGTTACACGCAACAGGAAATATGGTTTTGGTCCTACAGCACTGGTCAGGACAGTGGATTGCAAGTCTTGGTAGCACCAGGACATGGGGGTTCCCCTCCTTGCTTTCTGATCTTGCTGTCTTGGTCGATCAGGGAATTTTTGCCCCAAGCTTTCCACAACTGTCGAGTAGTGTTGTGGGGTGCTCAGATGAAAGATGCTACCATACAGGTACCCGCACAGTTTACTAGTATGCCACGGCACAGGTCCATAGGGAAGAGGGTTGTCGAGTATGGTTTTGGAATTGCAATGAATAATAAGTTGCTTTTTGAGATATAGCTGTGTTTTTTCTATTCAGTTACCAGCTGATGTGGTAAGCCTTCAAGGTTCAAGGATGAGGGAAGACGGGGACAGCTACAGGCTGCTGATATTTTTTCATAACAGGAGAGGACTGAGAAAGATGTGCAAAAGTATAAAATTCCTCCCAATCCTGCTGATGGCTTTCCCTTCCCTGCTCCACCCCCATTTCCATCTGTTTCCCAGAACTCAGTGGACCTGCCCAAGCCATCCAGTTGAACACCTAAAATAATCCTAAATGGCCAGAGAGTTCCCCGAGTACGTGGAGGGGGCAGAGCACACCCTCTCCCTGGGCTTTCCTGCATCCTCAGACCATCTCCCCCCACCCCCCCACCCAGGGCCAGCTCGCTGGGCTGCGGGGGGTGTGCTGGACTGTGCTCAGCGGTTCACTGGTGCCAGGCAGGAGGGAGCTCCAGATCCGTGTCGGACTTCCCAGGTAGCCAGAAGCCAGATGTCTCTGGAAGATGGGCAGAGCTACTCTTAGCCTGCTGTGGCCTTCAAAGGTGGGGTTACACAGGGTGCAGGAACACCAGTTTTTTGACAGAAAGGACAACTTCACTGGGGTTATCGGAGGTGACATGAGCAGCTCTGAGAGACGTAGGGGACACAGCCCCGTGCCCTTAAAGGTGGAAGGGCAATTGCTCCTGGAGCCCAGATGATGCATCCTGAAGCGCTGCCTGCCCTTGGCCAGCAACAGGCTTTTGGAGAGAAGTCCTGCCTGCTGGGACGGGGCAGCCTGACGCTAACTGCTGTGCTCTTCAACACAGATGGAGAACCCCAGCTGGCCTCCACCGTCATAGACACCATCATGGCTGGCCTGCCAGGACCACGGGGAGCCCCAGGCCCTGTTGGGCCACCAGGTAATAAACTCGGTTGAGCTGCAAAGCTGTAATGATGGGGAGGATGAGCAAAAGAAATTTCTGATAGAGACTGGAGTGGTCTGAGATGCCTGTGGGGAAAGCGAGTGGTCCTCTCTGGAAGGGCAGTAGAGCGGTGAGTCCAGGAGTGGGAAGGGTGCCAAGAAGTAACCAGGTTTCTTATTTGTTGATAGTGGCAGATTGTTTTACCTTTGGCAGGGCGCACCTTGAGATGGGAAAGTCTTTTAAGAGTGGGTTGTCCAGTGAATTCCTCTATGAGAGCAGAGTTGTTCTCACCGTTGCTGCAATCCTCTCCTGTCGCTGTAAAAACTCCAGAGCAGGATCTGGCCAGCTGCTCTGTGATGTGTATGCAGACTCTGGAGATGGTTTGAGCTATTCCAGATTTTCAGCACTATAACTGAAATCAGAATCTGAGATGAAAATTCAGTGTCAATTCTTTTTCTTTGCGCTGATGGGTGGCTTAAAAGACAGTATCCCTGCAAACATCAGCAGTTCCCTGTATGATGCGTGTTCAGGAGTGAACTTCTGAACAGAAGTTGCAGAAAAGGCTTTTCCTTTCATTATGAGGGCCTTTCATTTATCCTTCAACTCCTTTATTCTTTGACTTAGGCATTTGTATGGTGCATTACTGATTGAGGCTGATTCAGCTGTACTTTGTGTATTATGTCCACATTGTTTCATCTCAAGGGTTGTCATAAAACTAAAGCAGAGAGGAGTATTGCTAAGTTCAGACTAAGCAAATACCCTGTCTCCATTTGCAGGTAGAATTTAACAGCTACTGTTGAGATACAATTATTTTTCCAAAAGGAATGAATCTGTTAAGTGACTGTAAAGCCAGTTGACCTGTTTAGACAGTGTTTAACTTGACCTGGAAGCAGGCCCTTCTGTGGTACAGACTCTAACAGAACGTATTGCCACCGGAGTGAGTAAAGAACGAGAGCTTTGCCTTGCCTTGCCGCCGTCAGCCTCTCGTGCTGGCTGGCTCCAAACCCTGTCTCCTTCTTATTCATCATCAACTTTTTGACAGCACTACAGGGACAGACCATAGCAGGTGTGTGGGCTTCCCTTGCCACCTACAAGACCAGACTCCATTTCAGAAACAGCAGCTGTAGCTGTTTCATGAATCTAGTTTAAGTTTTCTCAGAAGTTGTAATTTTAAACAATGGAAGGGCAGCATGTTACTGACATCCCTCCTGCCTATTTTCACCTTTTTTTCCTCCCAGACCCTAACACCTTCCCTAGGGCATAGGGATATATTATATCAGGATGTGGGGATCCAGTGATCCAGTGTGTGATGAAGCGCTTCTGCTGTAGTCCTGCGATCGGTGAATGGCTCTTGCCCATTGAGAGGCTAAGCAGAACAATGAAAGGAAGAGCATGCATTTGGAATTCAGGGTTCTTCTTCTAAGTCTCCTTTAAACTGTCTCAAATGATGATTCCCACCAGGGCCACCAGGTGCATCAGGACCCAAAGGGCCACCAGGACCGATCGGAGTCCCTGGGTCACAGGTAAGGTGCTTTGGGGCTGAGGGGCAGAGTCGGGGGTTAGGTGTAAAATATCTTCTCATTGCACAAAGAGAAAGAGTTGTTTATAAGTCTTAGATCTGATTTTTTGTTCCCCATTAAATTCTGTGATTTTAATAGGGTTTTTTTTATTCTGAATTGTGTTGAGAGGTGGAAATGGTTGCACTTCCCAGATTTTCCATTAATCATAACAACACATCTTGCTGTTGCTGTGTCAGAACATTTCACTGTAGCCTGAGTTAATGCAAAGGATCTGACATGGGCTTTACTAACACAGTGATAGAAAAATACTGTGTTTCCTGTACATAAAGAGAACAAAAATGCACCAATGCCAATTCACCAATTCACCAAAGTGCGTTTGTTAAGCCTACTTTTTCAGAAATAGCACTTGCTATTCAAGAAAAATATCACAAATTCCCATCAGTTTGATTATTTATTGATACAAAAATTGTGGAGGGGGAGGTAATAATGGAGTGTGATAAACTCACACAAAAGAATTTATGGTAGAAGAAGGACAAAGTGCTTACATGGATGGAAAAAGCTGGTTAAATGGAAAGAAGTGAAGTCATGACGAGAAGTGAACTGCCAAGCTACTCAAAATAGCGGTTGGCTGATACAAAGGGACTCCAGTTTTGGGAAGAGTATTACTTAATGTGGAGGTAAACCAGTAACATCAAGTATTTTAAAGAAATCTAACATGAGCAAAGAGATAGAAGTGACTGAAGAGCACAGACAGAGAGAAGGAGTAAGTAACTGAGCAGAGGGATGTAACCTAGATCCTGATAAGAGAAGGTTTGGAATTGCTAGAAATAGAGAAAGGAGACTTCTGCTGTGTATTTATTAATCACTTTGAAGAAGCAACAGACAACGGGTTAGTGAAAGTTTGCCAGGGTAGCGGAATCATTTCAATTAGTGAATGCTCTGGAGAATGCTGAGAAACTCCAGACAGATATGAACACAGTGGGAAATTTGGCAGCAAAATGACAGATGCAGTTTAACATGATTAAATATAAGGTAATTCACAATTCATAAATAGGTTCCGTAGTAGAGTCTGGCTTTTTGACATGCAGCACTCGTTATAAATCTTTTATTTTTTGCAACAGATTTGTGGAATTCAGTGTTGAGCATCCCCAGGTAATCACGCACTGAAAGTCACTGCTGAGAGCTGTCAAGAGCAAAGGATGCTTGGGGACACTCCAGCTTTGTTCACACTGCACGTTTGTCACAGGGCCAAACCTGGTGTGTGCCCGACCTGGGCAGCCCGGGGTAACCTCCTGACCGAGGCCTGAGGTTCTGAGCCTTCTGAGAGCCCAGAGGCCACAGGAGGCCAGCTCAGTGCGCGGCTTGGGGTGAGCTGCTGGGACTGACTGCAGGCCAGGAGCAACACGCTAACGGTGAGCGCTGCTGCCTCCCAGCTCAAACTGGGCAAGTGCTCGTCTTGCAGACCCTCAAAACACTGGCATCCAGTCTTACTGGGCCACTGGACCAGGTGTTGAGGCCCCTCGCAGCTCTGCCTAGAAAGCCCGTTTCGTTTCTCTGGCTGCTGCGAGGCGGAGGTTCCTGAGGGCTGTTGTGGAGCAGGTTGGCTTAAATCACCAGCGCTCCGGAGCGCAGCAGTGCTCTCATTTCTGCAGTTTCCAAGGCGATGTGCAAGTCACTTGAGGTGGAAAAAAGCATCTTGCATGTGGTGGTGGGGAGCTGACAAGCTGAATATAAACAAACAATATTGTTCTCTCCCTGTCTGGTTTATAGCTGTGGCTTTGCTGGGTGGATAAGTTAAGAATTTGGATCAATTTCTGCAGAGCAGTTCAATTAGTAGAAATCTGGAGACTATGCCCTTCTTATCCGTTGGTGACTGTTTTATAGATTTATTCAACCCAGGGAGCAAAATTATTAGTAGAGATTGGGCTTAATTTGAAAATTGTTTATTAGGGTGAGTGAATAGCTTCAAAATAATTTCCACTGCACAATCCAATTAATTTTCAGGTATGTATGCTTACTCATGCCACCCACTGAGGCAATTATGAAGAGGGGGAAAGTAGTGGGGATTTTTAAGCTAACCATACTACCTGTGTATTAATTTCTTCTCGGTAACTGAGAACAAGAACTATCCTGTCATACTGAACCCATAAAAACGTTACACCAGTACCCTGCAGTGCCTTAAAAGACCCAAACAGATGGATTTGCAGAAACTATAGGGCTCAGGATATCTGCGAACAGAGCTTCCATTGTTTTTGTGTGAGGGTAAAAAAGAATCCAGCCCAATTGCTTAATGGATGTATGAGGTTTTCAGGAGCTGAGGATCACTGGGAAATGTATTCATGACACCTACACAAAGGAGGCACAGGAGAAATTAATTTTTTCTTTTTCTGCATCTTTTCTAGGGCTTACCAGGCTCTCCAGGACAACCCGGGCCAAAAGGCTCCAAAGGAGACCGAGGAGAGAGAGTAAGGTTTTACATACACCGAGAGATTCCCAGCAGCATCTGGGGTGATGCCTCAGAAATTATATACAGCATAGGTCTTTCCAGTTCTGTGGGACTGCAGCCACAAACAATTTTACATGTAGAGTTTCTAGATCTTCTGCACAGACCAGGATGGGGGATTTACTGTACAGATCATGGGTTGAATTTCTTGCAAAGTCTAGTGTTCCCTAAAGAGACTGAGGTAGCAAATACATGGTATGTAAAGGCTTGTGGAGACCGACTTTCTTCCACCAGCCAAAGCTCTTCAGCGTGGAGTATTTTGAGTGGTCTAACAGCTCTTCCTTCTGTGGCCATAAGGCAGTGAAAGCTCATCAGACTTTTCCTGAACCAAAGCCTCTCCCCAGGTCAAACTATGTTGTTAATATATTTGCATTATTGAAATTATGTTCTTAATATATTCATGTGCTACACCTCAGTCCTTGATGGGTTGTCAAGTGCTAATAACTAAACATAGGAAAAAGGGCTTATGCAAGTGTTATTTCCAAACTGGTGAAGTTTTTGAAATGCCAGAGAAAAGCCCAACAAGGATATAAATGTGTCAGATTCCCAGGCAACATTCAAGCACAGGCAAGGGTTTCAAAGTGGCATTTGAGCCTTCAGCTGCCTCTGTTCAGCTTACTCTCCAAAAGGTCATGGTCTGTGAAATCTCTGAGAGACACTAGGAGTGCAAAATCATTTGATAATGTAGTACATGGTGGAGGATCATACAGCAATTAGATCTGCAAAATGTAGAAGTGAGCACAGATGGACAATCTCACAGCAGGGTCTTAGAAGCAGAGTCTAAGAAAGGAAGAAGATCAGGAGAAAAATATTGGTTGGTACCTCTAAAACTGATGGGTGGCTGCAGTGGTGGCTGTATTGACACCACCTTGTGCCACAGCTGTAGAGAACAAGTTCCCTTTTCTTCCAAGTGCCACTTTTACCATCACATAGATGGAGGTGAACGTGGAGGTCGCCACCTGTAAATGGGTGCCTGCAGATGACGTGCTTCTCCCCTATGGCAGCATCTCCTTTTCTTCATTTCTGCTCACACTTCCAGTCCAAAAGACAGAGGGATGTCTGAAAGAGCTGAGAAAGACACGTGCAAATTGGTTAACCCCAATTTGATGACTTCCCATATTCATGAGAATAACCAGCAACAGACTTAAACTATGTTCCTCTGTCCAGACTGTGTGCGAGGAGAGCAAGTCCCAGTGCCTCGAGTCATTCCCTGCTGAGGCATATCACCCCAAGGAGCAGTGGGTATCTGAGGATGGAGGATGTATGCTTTTAAACAGCTCTGGTT
Organism: Microhierax caerulescens; assembly: GCA_035590215.1. Classification (NCBI taxonomy): domain Eukaryota; kingdom Metazoa; phylum Chordata; class Aves; order Falconiformes; family Falconidae; genus Microhierax; species Microhierax caerulescens. Next base: position 104,141,633 of record JAVJGJ010000001.1, read on the forward strand.
TATTTTAGTGTCTTTGCACGTTATTTTGGGTGCTTGGTGCCTGTTCTTACATAAGAAGTCACTTGCAGCCCCCTGAGAGACAGAGATCATTTTCAGTGACTGTCAGTGATTTTTTAGTAACGGTTTCCTTGTGCAGATCAGCCACTTTGGGCAGGTATTGGCTTCACTAATAGATTACAGACTGAGGTATTTCTGGAACTAGAATTTAACATTCTGATAGAAAGCAAAACCTTAACTGATGAGATTTCAGCACAGGTTACTGACTAAAGCTCATTGCCATTAAATGACAGATTTCAGTTTAATTAAAAAAAAAAAAAAAAAAAGCATGGTATATGGCAAAGTGTCAAGTTTCCATCCAAGAACCTGATAAGAGCTCCTTCTCAATGATTCATTTAACATTTTGCTTTAGCTTGGGGTTTGCCATATTGCTGAGAGTGCACTTACTTTGCAACAAAAGCTTTGTTGCGCTGTGTCCATTCAGTACAGACAAACCCTTTAGACTTTGATTTTGTTCCCTCCTTGTTAGATATTCAGAATTGCAACTTTCCTTCTAGGTTTGGGACAAATGAGATTTTCAAATATAAAAATGTCTTGCTAAATAGAAAAGATAAATTGTATTTCTTGTCCTTCCTGTGTTAGTGTGGGAAGCGAAGCCGGTAGCTTTATCTGGCAGCATTTCTGTAGGATGTCTGTGTGCTTTTTGTCTTTTCTAAGTGTGGATTTGAATGCTGGTTTTGACAACTGCATGCTGCAGTTTTGGGTTTGGTGGACACAAATCAGGGCTAGCTTTGCACAGAGTGGAGGAGCTGTGCGGCTGCAAAGAAAGGCAGAGAAGGGTTTACAGTCTTTATTGAGATTTGTGAAAATGTTGTTACACATTCTTCCTGCTTAATCTCGGAGAGAACACATGTAGAAGAGACCTGAAGCAGTCTGAGCGCATCCCCTCGATGGCACATCTCTATGTGTGCCGCTCACGATCGGCCTCTGTTCGTATTATTCTTAAACAGTGCCAGTGGGGGATACAGCACATCATCTCCAGGCAGTCTTCAGAGGTACAGCGAGATATTTCTAACATCCAGCCTAAATATCCTTTGATCCCCTTTAAGCTGATAACATCCTTTCTGTTTCTCCTGGACACAGGGAACAGTCTGTTTATGTATTTTGAGTGCGTTGTTATGTCTCCTTTCTGTGGTTTGCCTCTTGCCTGGGCTTTTACAGCCCTTATTCCCTCCAGTGCAGAATCCAAGTTCATCCCTTTGAAGATGCTTGGAGCACCCACCAAACTGGGCCTTCCTCCCAGCGCTCTTCATGTCGGCACGAGCCTTTGTCTGGTGCTGGCTGGCTGCACACGGAGCACCCCGCGCTCCTGTTTTTGTAGTTGCCAAGGGCCATTGCTTTTATACACAGCAGCAATTTGATGGACACACAAACAAAGCAGCTCTCCCTTTCTGGCAAACACTACAAAAAGCTGCCACCAGCTAGGTGGGGGGTTTTGGGGGAAAAAAAGGATGGGTTTGTTTCTGTGTAGGTCCAGGGGAGAAGAGCCAGGTTAAATATGTGGCTGTTTCATCAATGGATTTCTAAAGATGCTTTTAAATTTTGCCTTCCCTTCCCAAGCTCCTGCTTTCTCATTAAATGATCTACAGCTGTTCTCCTGGTCAGGGATTCTGCCCTGCTCCAGGGTGGGAAACCAATGCTGCAGAGGAAAACAGGGAAAAAAGATAATTTCATTCTGCCCCAAACCAACATGTACCATTTCAAAATGTTTCTGTTTAAAAATGAGAAGAAAAAAAAAAAAAAAAAAAAAAGAACAAAAAAGCCCCCCCACTGAGAACAATGTGAAAATTAACACAGCAGGAAAAAGAAACAAACCAACCAAAATATTGTACATGTGTTTTGATCAGTAGCTGTTGGGGTTAACGCAGGGATGTGTGTGTGGAGCAGGAGGCAGATTAAATCAGTGCTCTGTGGGAGTCCTGGGCTCTGTTTGCTGTCTGGGGCAGCATCAGCCCATCAGTTTTACTAGAGAGAAGAATGCAGTATCTTTGCAAGAAAGAAATCTCCAGCCAAATTCCTTCCTGGTATAATGTAACCGACTGCTGTAAAGTTCAAAAAATTGTTAATCGTCTTACTGAGAGGGTACTGAGCTGAGCAGCTCTGTATCAAACCAAACTTCTCCAAAGTGTGATGGGATTTGGAGCCGATACTTGACAGAAAACCGTGACCCCCTTTTGCTGTCTCTAAGTGATAATGTCAAGGGAGAGGAATTTTTTTCATATTATCCCAAGTGTAAGGTTTTTCATTAAGCCATCTTAATTCCACTAGTAAAAATTACACTATGTTCTTGTCAAATGGAAAAATATCTCCTAATGACACTTACTTTATTTCCAACAGGGGCAAGCAGGTCTGACTGGAGAGAGGGGCATTAAGGGATTTCCTGTAAGTGATGTACTTGCGGGTGTGTGCAAGACTTAGATGGATTTGGTGCTGGTCTGGCACCGTAACCACTGGCTGGGCCGCAGCTGGTTCACCCAGCTCTCTCAGACGCAGTGCGCAGGTCGACTGTCTGCAGTCGGGCGTTTGGTCAGTCTGGATCCTCACCTTAACGCATTCCTCTGCCACCGACACGCTCTCCCTGCACACTAAGCACCATGCTGAAATGCCGTATCAGGAAGGCACCCCAAGACGTGCTTTGCTGGCAGATCCCCCCTAGCCAAATCTGGGCAAGCAGAAGCCCCCTCTGGGCCCCGCAAGGTTCCTGGCATTGTTGGAGCCCAAAGGTGGGCACTGTGAAACAATTCAAAGTACATCAGCTGCCCTCAGCTCCCTCCTGCACCTCGGCCTCTCAAGCTGAGCTGGAAACCCTCTAAGGAGATTAAGAGATGTCTCCAAGTGATTTCTTGGCAATACCTGAACAAATGCACACAGTGGCTAGGGTGCACACAAACCGGTGGAGATGAGGGTTGGCTGAAAGTCAGCTAGTGGAGCAAGCTGTGGGGTTTTGGCTGGCAACATCCAGAGAGGTCCCAGGTCCTCTAGGAGGTTTCTCTTCTCTCTTCCTTAATTCCACCTCTTCATTTTGTACAATTCACACAACCTTTTCTTCGCTCCTTCCTCCCATGCCCAGCCCCGCTTTACAATTATCTCAGGGATGTCCAACAAGTTTGAGGAGCCCAGGCACTTCCACTCTATTTTATTCATCAGTTTGTTAGCCTTGGTTTATGTTTAGCTTGTAGTTTAATCTCTCCATGTCATCTGTTCTTTGGGAAATGCATGAACTTCTTGGTTAGCGGGGGGATGTCAGACCAATATTCACAGCACATAGGGTTCTTTGTTCAAGAAAAGCTTAATGAGCATCTTCAGAGGCAGAAAGTGATGTGACAAATTAATGAAAGCAGAATGCAGGATTTTATGTTCTAAATCAAAGATGAACACGTGCGTGCTTGGTGGAGGGGAGCAGTATTTTTGTCTCAGTGTTTTAGCCTGAAGCGTTGCTCACTGAGGGCTCCATTAGAGGTCGTGTTGTGGGCCCGGGCCGTGGCAGCCAGCCCCCCCTGCAGCTTGGCCACAGCTGGTTAGAAATGTGGTAGCAGTGGTGGTGCCCTCCTGGGAAGCTGATGGGAGCCAGGACAGAGCACTCTGGCCCTTGGCATGGTGTGCCAGAGTCAGTTTGGTTTCTGCTGGTGAAACGCTTCTGCCTTTAAGTTGATCCTTTGGAGGGAAGGGATGCCGGTGATCCTGACCAGTGTCCTCAGTCACATGAAAACAAACTCCTGTTTCTTGTTTGTTTTAGGGTGAACCAGGCAAGAAGGGTGAGGAAGGTGACAAAGGCGCCGATGTAAGCTTGTATTTCTACTGCTGGTTTGTCTTTTTACTGTCCATCAACCATATTCCCTTTGGCAGGCTGGGTTGTGGGGGCAAGGGTTGTGTCCACAGCTGAAAGTGCAGAGCAAATGATGACGTGAACCTTGGGTTTGAACTTGATACATGCTAGAACTGCTGGTCTTTATGGTTTCCTTGGCCACGTTGTCAACTGCCCTTCTCACCATGCTCTGAACACCTCCTCGGTCCCCTGCGGTGGTTCTGCTACGCAGTGCTGCCACAAGGCTGGGAATTACTCCCCCACTGTCCCTCCCACATGCTCAGGGACAGGCCCCCAGAAGAGATCAAATTGCCTGTGCAGAGCTGGCATTCTCAGCCTCTGCTCTCCTGCCCCAAAATCCTTCCCAACATCTATCTGTCCCTCCAAGCCCATCTCTAAGGCATTGGGGGGAAGAAACTACAGCCTGGGTGTGCATGAAGGTACGTGGGTGGGCTTCAGGCAGCATGTGGCCCAGCTGGGAGCTCTTGGAGAGGCACTGTGAGGTCCATCAGGATGGGCACACATACCACAGCTCCAGTTTATAAGGCAGCAAGAAGATGGTGCTAGCCACCTGTCCCCGTTCCGTGGTGTAACAGCACAGAGAAAGCCCAGGTAACCCACTGATGTTCACAGTAAATGTCAGACAAGAGCACAACCTGGTTTCCAGGTAGTTCAGCGAATGTTAACGCAAGTCGTGCCGTATGAGGGTTTGACGGGAATATGCACCCTGGGTTTGGCCACTGCAGAAGGCACGGGTTTGTGTCAGAGGCCGGCAGACACGGGGCAGGTTGTCTCTTCTACATCATTTTTCAATGTCCACATTGCATAGGTTGGTGTTACGGAGGCAACGCTACGAACAAGAAGGCTATCCTGCAACACATCCCAATGTTAGTTTTCTTTTCCTTCTTGCAGGGGGAAGGTGTTCAACAGCTTCGAGAAGCTCTGAAGATTTTAGCCGAGAGGGTATTAATTCTTGAGCACATGATAGGAATTCATGGTAAGCGTTGCTAAGGTTTTCTTTTCTAGACAACTGCGGGCTCCGTTCAGGCAGCTGCGTGATGGTTAAGCATCCTCCCAGTCTCCTCAGCTCTCTGTCTCGTATCTGTTCAAGCTGGGTTTTCAAAACTAGGTACCCAACGTGACTTAAAGTATGCTTAGAACTGCTGAGGACCTAGAGCTTCTGCCATGTACAAGTTACTCTGACTTTACAATAGCAGGTGAAATGACCCCCACAATAATTTTTATTACAATTAAGAGAGCCAAGTCACGAGCAGCAGCTCAAGCCATGTGGCACAGATCATCTACCAGCTTCCCAGGGAGCTGCTTGTTCAAGTCTTTAGGCCAGATCATTTAATCCTGTTAATAATGTCTCCCAAGTGATTTTAACACCACTGAGGCCCTTGCCTTGTGTAGCACTGTATTTTACAGAGAAAGGCCAAACAGTGCTGCCATGTTACCCTGAAAATCAGCGATCCCTGAACGTCGCATGGTTGTTAACTTACATAAAACCTATTTTCACCCTCAGATTTAACGACAGTCTCAGTCTCACAGGTTCTTCATTCAGACAGACTTTATGTTTTCTGTCGAGGCTGTTTGCTCTCCCATCACTGGTACAGTGTGTGGCATCACCCCTGACGAGCGTTTTCCTCCCTTAGCCAGGGTGTGGGTTTGTGCAACTGTCGCAGATCAGGCTTCTCCCTTCGGGGTACCTGAGGATCGATTCTCGCATAGCTGCCAAAAATTGCTGGGCTAATTTCTCCCCTTTCAGAAACACAGTAGAGGCAAAAGGTAGTTTGGCTCTACTATCCCGACCTGCGAGAAACCAGCCTGCTCCTTGGCACTGACCCAGGCCCATGGCACCGCTTTCCTATACTCTCCTTGACACGTGGAACCTCGTTCCTGGCCTTGCTTATAAAAGAAGCTGCTCACACCTTCCTTCAGATCGATACCCACTTGTACTGTGAAGTAGCCTTTGGACATTGATTTAGCCTCTGAAAATGCTAAACAGCTAAAATGTCCAGCAGGTCCTAAGCAAGTCACTTAAGTCAGATGCAGTAAGGCAGCACGCTTCGGGAATGCACAGGTCCCTCCTGGAGCCAGCCCAGGGCTAAAATGAAAATGCTGTTGGGCACTTCAAAGCCAGTGTCAGTGCGTGGTGCTGTGTCGTATGGCTGAACTGGTTTAGGTGTCTGCACCGCTCCTCATTGTTCAACGACCATCTGTCCTTTAGGGGCCCAAAGCACCACTTATTTCCAAAAGCAATAGGCAACAGCGGCTTAAGCTGTTCGGGAAATCATGAATCACAAACCCATGATTTAACCACAGTCACCCTGACCTTACCTCTGCATTAATCCTAGCTTGCTTCATATTTTCATTGGATTTTATACACCAAGGGCAGGAAAAGATGTTATTCTGCTGCTTTGCTTTGAGATGGTGGAGGTACGAGCAAGCTGCCCACTACAGCACGTAGGCAGCAACCCGTGCCCAGCCACCTACGAGGGGAAGGGGAGCCCAGCCCATAAGCACAGTGCAGTGTATTTACAGGACCCAGCGCCTGGCCCTCCATTATCTTCTACTTTGTACCTTCATTTAGACTGCTACAAAGCAAAAAGCTCATCAGGAAGCTTGTATAGACACTGGGGCTTGGACTGGGGGATCCACGCAACTTTGCCCCTGCAGAAATGTCTATTTTACCTATTTTTTATATTGTCTGTTTGGCAATACGGCGGCAACAAGGCATGCGCTGCTGTTAATTTGAAACAGTCGTTTCAGCAAACCATTTTTACTGGCATAAATGTATTCTCTGTTATTGCTTGGGATGGAAACGAGTTATTTATACCCGCGTATACTTCTGTACCAGTGTAACTGTGTCAGCAAAAATGGATGATTTTTAGTTTTATCGTTAAGGCCATATTTAAACACCTATATTGTATGACTTTAAATAGTTCCTTTTTACCCAATAACTATAGATAATTATATTTTTACTGTCTGCTTTTGAGATAGTTCCATTCTTTAACTTAAGATATATTTTAGGCCCTACAAAAATACTGTTTAGAACTTGGAAAGTAAAGCATTTTTTTCTTGTGCAATTATGTTCATCCCTGTATGTGTATATGGTTAAAAAAAAAAAAAAAAACAAAAAACAAACCAGAAAAAGACATAAAATAACAAAACAGATCTTCTTTGAGCACAGACCTCCCTGCACAGAAAGGCACCACACAGGTTTAAATCAGCCATTCCCAACTATCCGGTCATGTTCCCACCGTAGGTGTTAAGGATTTAACCACAGGTTCCTGGGCAGCCCAACTCAGCCCAGCTTTAAAGACCCACGCAGAAATGCCAATCCCATGCTCTCATTTTCCCAAGAAACTCCACAACCAGCGTGGTTTCCAAAACCACAGCCACCCAAGCAACAAGGCAAAACACACCAGCAAACAAATCTCTTCTCTGCAATGGGAGGGCAGTTTGAGATTGTCTGGCCGAGCAAGCTGCAGAGAGCAGCCCAGCAGGACACAAGAAAGCCCAAATCGTCTGGCAGTGTTTAGTTCCAGCGAACACGGCCCAAATCCTCCAGCAGCCAAACGCTCACTTGAAACAGAAATGCTGCCTTGTGGGATCAAACCAAGGCTTGTGAGGTTGGGCTCTTGGCAGGGAAACAAGCAAATGTCCATCTCTGAAGGCAGAAGGAAGAAGAAACTGGGCCGTTCGAAATGATGAGGCAGCACTGAGTTATCTGCACCGGTTGCTGGCTGCTGGGAAGGCAGAAGAGTGGCCGCAGTCAGACGTGGATTTAGCTTTGGAGGGCAGCAGGCGCGTGTTGCCGTGAGGCAAGCTGGGAGAATGGGCAGCTAATATTTATTCCCAGCTTTATTGCTAATTTGGCTGTAGCCTAGGGTGGATCAATCCTTTTGTTCAACCTTTTCAGCAACTCAAAATGTCCTCCTTTACATGGGGTGAAATGGTACTTAAACCCCCAGAAGCATCACTTCCCAGCGACCGCCTGGCCCCATCCTTCAATAACAGGAGTCTGTGGGCGATGATGAGTAGCAGCTATAGCCCAAACAAAATTATAATCCAAAGAAGAACGGTGCTTTATAAGTGGAATTACAAATGAGAACAGGACCTGCTGGGTCACATGCAGTAAGAGTACTTATACCCCAAAGAGTTTAGACAGAGCAGAGGGAAAAGACCTAGAATAGGCGCAGTGTGATGGCACCACACATGTAGCTCCACAATTGCTTGCTGGATGCAAAGACAACAGGAGGACGACGCATCTTCCAGAAGAGGTATCAGTCGGAAGGGCGCATTTATTTTTTTCCTTAGCCTCCCCTTTTAAATAGCGCTCTCCCGTGAGTTTCTCTCCTTACAGA
>JAVJGJ010000001.1:104152981-104227230 GCA_035590215.1 Microhierax caerulescens
CATGGCCAGTACACGCCACAGCTGGTACCGTCCTGGAGATACCCCCTCGCGCTACCATCGGGAAACTCAGGTCCTGGCGTGATGAGAAATCCCAGTTCGGTGTAACCATGCATGCTGGGCAGGCTGGTGCTAGCTGTAGTCACTTGTCACATTAAGAAAGTGTCCTCATGGCAGCTTCGGGAACTAAACTAAAGCAAAGCAGTCGTTAAACAGCAAAATTCAGTTTCACTGGTCCTGTAGGTACCGGGTTGAATTTGGGGCAGAGGGAGCACGATGAGGCCGTTTTCACTTCCCTGAATTTTGGAGCCCTCTCACTGAAAAGATAAATTTTTCTTCCTCCAAGTTTGCCTTCCTGAATTCAAAGCTATTGCATTAGCTTGATGAGTACTTTCTTCAAGTTATTCACATTGACTAGCATTTTGGATTTGAAATTATTTAAATCAAATTACTGACAAGATGAAAGGAAATTTAATGGGAGTTGTTTGCAATGAATCCTGCCAAGTCAGTTGTCAAAAGACTGGTTAGATTTGGGTTGCAACCATCTTAATTATTGGCTTTTCCAGATTTCTGTGAGCTATGTAATTTTTTTCTCCCCACACTTCTTGCTTTATTTAGCTACATCTTTCTCTTATGCGGTACTGTATCTTTAATTTGGGTGACAGCAGGATTATACCAAATGGACTTTCTCTCTTAGCTGGGGTTTCATTCCTCTCTACTTACACAAGGGTTGGACCACACTGCTGTGCAGTCCCAGTTTCGTTGTGTTTTAAAGGTGAACACAGCCTCACACGCTGACATTAATGATACTCATGACTAAGCAAACCACTCCAACCACATTTTCCATCTTAGGCAGGATACTAAGGTTCATTTTAGCCAGGGCATATAATGCATCTTGCCATGTCTAGGTAACTTAGAGAGTGGATTTATTTTGAATGCGTGCTCATTTAGAAATATATTTTAATTGAAATGTTTAGTGCTATATCTTACATGCATACTGTGCAATACCATAGTGTGTTCTTTTCCTTTTTTTTCCTAAGACTTTTTTGAAATTCTTAATGTTTCTTTGAGCTCCAGTGTGTTTTTGACTTGGATCAGTTCTGGTGGTAGTAATGCATTTTTCCTCTCCTTGAGCTAACCAGAAGCAGCGCATTGCACAACTAAAAGTCTTTGCAGTTCGTGCACCCTCATGTTCACCAGCAATCTGGTACTCTCGGGAGGCAGAGAATGCTTCTCTCCCGAGTACCTTATTTGCACTTACTGTAAAGAATTGATAGGAACCCAGGGAAAACATGAATGAACTAGAGAGAAGAGCCCTCACCTGCTCCCACCAAACTCCACAGCAATTTTGCCATCAACTCTCAAAGGAACAGGCCGTAAAGATCAGCTCCAGCTCTCAGCTAGCCCGGACTGGGGCTGCTTTCAGTGGGGCAGAGCATCTGGCTCACAAGCGGCTTTCTGGGAGTTTGGCTCTGGGACTGGGGTTTGCTCCCAGTCCCTGCAACGAACTATTTTAATGTAGGAACCTGACCACTGTGACAAAGGCTTCTAAAAGACAATCAGCTTCTGGAATTACTTCTCAATACAACCTAGCGGAAAGCCATTCTCCTCCACGTTTACAGCTTCTGTCTTATTCGAGATTACATTCCATTCTGGTGTTTGGTGGTATAGGGGGTTAAACTACTCGCAGTTTCTGTGATTGCAGTGAAATCAAGCAATTCAAAGGTGCTATAATTGTTCACAAAGCGCATTCCCACCCATAGAAGGAAATGTTAACGTTTTCACTAGTTATTTTACGCAGTATTTTTTTATTTATATCAGTGTGTTTCGTATGTGTGCAAATGGTCCCAGCTTCTCTCACTGTAATAAGCTTTACAACCATTTGGTCTTTTATAGGGCAGCCATACGCAGTATCTTGCAATCCTGTAATTTCTTAACTTAGAGCAAGAATAAATCTCATCTGACACGATGAACTCATTTATGGCAGGCTCTAATGTTTGTGATAAACACAACCTGTTTGTTCCACCTCTTGCATGGTTACTTACCTGTTTTCATATTGCTATGTTATTGTTCAAAATATCTATTTCTCTTTATTTGCTATGGGGTTTGTTACTGTATATGGAATGTTTTGTATTCAGCATTTTCTTACAGAGCAGAGTGGGAACAGTATTCAAGAACCCACAAATACCAAAGACCTTTCATGTAATGCACTGAGAAATAAACATACTGTAAATGGATATGATGTCAGGTGTCCTGTATTTACAAAGTTCAGAGCAAGTTCAAGCTAACCGTACCCTGAAATTAGGGCACCTGTTTTCCTCTCCTGCCATCTCAGCTTTCTCTGACTGTATCTATGTTTGCAGGTCTCTCCAAAACCAAGGTTGTTCCCAAATGCCCTGCTGACGCTGGTCACCTGTGGGGCAGGGGGGCACAAAGGGCCGTTGTTGTTCACTAAAGCCAAACCTGACTGTTTCCTTGCCCACGGTGGGACTGGCTCCTCTGCAGGTAGCAGCAAGTGATCAGCGAGCCCGACTGCTGCCTCAGAGGTGCGAGTTCTGTCTCTAGGACGTACTCGGTCGCTGCTCTGCACCCCTGGCCGCAGCAGCAGGGGCATGTTACGCCTTCGTGGCGAGGCAGCGACCTCTGAAGCGGGGCTGGGTAAGCTTTCGGGGTCGCCTTGCTTTGCAGAGCGATGCGCTGCCTGGGTATGGCCAAGTCTTCCTGCAGGAACAGCCCCCCTGGTCCTGCGGGAGTTTGACATCAGGAGGGATGCGGGGATCACAGCTGTCCCTCCGGAGCTGGGGCACCCTGGGGATGGGTCGGCTGCAGCAGGGGAACAAGCCAGAGAGAGAACTCGGAGGTGCTTAAGAGCGTAAATTAAGATCTGTTGTTACTTGCAACTTGCCTCCCTCCCTCCTAAGTTTCCTGGCAGCTCAAGGAAGCTGAGCTGGCTCATCTGGGACAGCAAGAGCTGCGCGGGCCCCCTCCCTGCAATCCCCCAGTGCCTCCTCCAGAAGCAGCTGCGTTTGTCCACTTGCAGGTTCTCTGGGCTTATGGAGACCCTCCAGAGCTGTCACCTCTTGTGACAATTCAAACTGTTAGAAGAAGATGTGGTTAGGGACCTTTTTTTTTTTTTAACTTTCCTACAATTGGGACAACTGCCCATTTAGATGCAACTCCCTATCTGTGTGCAAAGGGAGGCTTTACGTTGCGAGAGCCTTGGCTGCAGGAGAGGACCTGAGCCGTCTCCATCAGAGATGTGACAGTTCTGGTTTCTGAATTTGTTTTTTATATCCTAACAAAAACAAGAGATATGTAAATTGCAGCCAATTTCTTTCCCCTACCGATCTGATTACACTGCAGATATGCAGACAGCAGTATTACAGCAAAGGCTAAATCTTGTAAACACTAAGAAGCATCCACAGCGTCAAGGCCCCTACTTCGTACAGCTTTCTGCATTGCTGAGGAGGACATCCCAAGGTTACTTGGTGCCAAACATTCCCATGCAGCACTTCTCTGGGTCTCTCAGGGTGTATTTATCTTGGTTTTTGTGTCTAACACCTCCAACTCTGATATATTTATCCTTGCAAAAAGCCCTCTGAGGGAAGGCAGTTCTGTTAATCACTGCTGTACAGATTGGGAGTTGCTGGATAAAAGGCTAAATTAATTTCTTGGGACATTTGTGGCTGTGCTGGTCTGCCAGGCACCAAATTAGCATCAGGCCCATGTTGGTCTCTGGACCACTGTGGCCACTGATTGTAATCGCAGCAAGGGGAAAGCACTTTTGCTAACGCTGAACACAGCACAAGAAGAATCAATGGCAGAGTTGAACCGATTGAACTTCCAGCAGGAGCCAATTAAAAGAAAACTATATATTCAAAAATGAAACACACTTTGAATACACTGCCTTAACTCTTCATTAACCACATGCTCGGCAGCAAGGTGCTGTACAGCTTACTTGTTACAGGCAGACAAGCATTAGCACTATGGTAAGAATGGCTCCAACAGTATTTCTACATTCAAGCAGTTGGAAAGGCTCTCCATGGTTCAGCCTGTTGTATGTGGCCAGGGGAGGGCTGCCAGGAGTACCCCCACCCCAGTGCAGCCTGAGTCAGCATCGGTAACCCCTGCTCAGATGCTGGGGAACGGGATGGGGAAAGCAGTGATCCTGATACGGGAACAAACTAATCCTAAACTTCCCAAGCAATACTATGTCCATAAAGGCAACTACTACACTCTGTGTACTGTAAAGGCAACGTAAGCAGGGAGATTATATTACCCTGTGCACCACTGCTACCTCGTTTAGGACAGTGTGTCTACAGCTCACCAAAAACGGTGACAAGTTGGTTCCAAGATGGACTGGAACACACTGGACTACTCCAGGCTTAAGGAAATTGCTTGGCATCACAGAGAGACTGGTGCCTGGTCAGGCCTGACTTCATTATCTCTGAGACTCTTTATGAGAGGCAGAGGCTGTGCAGCAGGGCAGGTCTTCCCTCCCCACATCCCAGTCCTAGGACAGGATCAAGCACCCTTAAACAAAGCCGATCCCATTTTGTTTTTATCCAAGTGACAGACTGAATAGCACACGTTCTTTACAGCCTAGCAAGAAAAAGGTATTTTAGCCAGTCTGGCACTGAACACAATGCACTCTTTTAATGCTGATGATAATTAATTAACCATTGTAACAATTTGCCAAAGGATGTGGTAGAGCTTTTACTCCAAGACATTTTTCAAATTGAGACGGCTTTCTCCTCCCCTATATGAGGGAGTGTATGTACGTACATATATTCCAACTCAAAGAAGAATTTGTTCAGGAGAGCCGTACTAGATAACCAACCTGGTAGAATCAGCGATCACAAAGGTGCAGACGGCCACCGCTGAGCGTGCCTGTGCTGTGCACGCCAGCTCTGTGCAGCACCCAGAGAGACCCAGGCTACGACGACTGACAGCCCAACCCGTGGGGAAGGGCTCTGCAGGATGGAAAACTTCTGGCACCAAAATTTTTGACTGAGACTGGCCACGTACCAGGACAAGCTGGAGGTGTCCCGCTGATCACGGGCTACCGTGGTCGCAGGGAAAGGCTGAGTCAGAGAGCCCAGAACTGGCCTGTACGCAGCACTGGTATGTCTGCGGCGGCACTCGTGTGACTGTGCCAGTGGGAACCTGATTTATATATAACTGGATGGAGCTGATGCTCAGCCAGTAACATTATATGACGGTTAAAGTTTAGACTTAGTTCAGAAAACGTATTGGCTGAGAGATTAACAGTGCATGATAGGATCTTGGCAGCAACCTTGCCTCTCCTCCTCAACCACAAAAACATCTTCAGAAACAGGTAGAGAGCATGAGGGTCTACCTGGTGACAGGAGGATGTGGTTTTATTGGGGAGAAAATCGTAGAGCTCCTGTCTCAACAAGACTACATCAAAGAAGTCAGAGTCTTTGATTCAGTAGCAAGAGGAGAAGCAGAAAAATTCACCACAGGTAAGAAAAGGGCATCAGCTTCATTCAGCTGCCATAACGCTCCTTCTCAAGACAGCTGGTATTCTGTTGGAGATGCCACAGTTACAGACATGGGGTAGGAGCCTGGATTAGACTGGATGAAGAATAATTTCCAGCACAGAGAGGTTTTTCAGCATAGGAGGTAAATCAAAGGAAAAATATCCCTAGTGTGTAACCCCAAGAGATATATCATAAGGAGGATCTAAGTCCCCACTCAAAGATTTGTTGGGCAAATCTTTGTTGTAAGGGCAATGTGTAAACCGAGTACCTGACATGCGCAGTTGGCTACCCAGTTTTGTTCCCTACAGCAAAGGGAACAAAAAAATCATGTTCCTCAACTGCTCCAACCAGTTACCAATTCTGAGAAAAATAACCAAAAACCCCTGACAATAACAGAATCAAGATCAGCATCTGCAGCAGGGATGTAAAATAAATTACTGAAATAACTGAGAGAAACCCATAGTAGCCTTACTGTGCTGCACATAAAAAAGGAAGAAGTGAGTCTCAGTAAACACAAAGATACTAATCTATTTGATCATATTCAGAGAGCTGCCTTCTGATTTTTTTCACCATGGTTGATTACAGTGAGGTATGTTGGGGGAAAAACATCTTGGTTTACTGGATTTGAGAATACCTGCACAAAACGAGCTGATAATGCAGCTCATGGTGGCTCTGCGGGGCTAATGGCGAGCTGGGTCCCCCTCTCTGATGGCCCAAACCTTCACCTTGCTTTGAGCGAGAGAGGAAAAAATGTAAGGGAGATCCTGTTAGGAGAGATCAATAGAAAGGAGAGACACTGAAAGCCAGTTAAAAGACTCACGGAGAAATATCAGTGTCAGAAACTCTCCCTTGGCAGATGAACTCACCAGACTGGTTCCCCCAGGCTTCAGGTAGCCAGCTGCCCTAAAAGCACCCATAGTTGAAGGCAAAACTGTTTAAACCTTAGGGAGGTGCCATAATCTGTGCTCCAGGAGAGGTCTGTGACCTAGCACCACAGCAAATCGCAGAAAAAAATGAGGCAGAAGCGGCGCTGAGGGGCCATCCCAGCCCCTGTCCCTCTGCCCCAAGGCAGAACCAGGGGTGCCACAACCTTCCCTCCCGACAGATGCTTGTCTGTCTCACTGTTGGTACGGTCTGATCTGCAGTTTAAGTCCTTGATTTCTCATCCAGCCTTAAAGGTAGAATAGGTTAAACGCCGTCATCCTTTACAACAGCCGTCATGATTTGAAAGCCACCTCCTTCCACTCCGCACTACTCTCTCCTTTAAGCTAAAACAGCTCTGGCGCTCCTCCCTCCCCCGCAGCTCACGCGTGCTGTCTGTGGGCACTGCGTTCCTCTTCTGGAAGAGGGGCACCGAGCCTGGGATGGAGAAGCCGGCTGTGGCCTTCCCGCTGCTGAGCAACACCAGTGGGTTTATTTCTTCCATCCTGCAAACTGCTCTCCTATTCGTACCTGTCAGCACGGTCATGCCTTTTTCACAGTGGCCAGGCCGCGCTGACAGGCGATGGCTCCTGAACTGCCCTGGCACAGCGTCGTTCTTTCACGAAGACCCGCTGCCTCTTCCCTCCTGAGCCCAACAACTTCTCCTTGTCCCTATCTGATGTCACCTTGTGGGGTTTTTCACACCTACCTTAGTTACACTCAGCTCATACTCTAAATCCTCCAGCGTACTCTGAGTCCCTCCCAGTCTGATGTTATCTGCTGAGCTAATGAACTAATCTGGCAGATTTTGATGAAAACAATAAAACCCACTCAAATACAGCAATAAACCCTGGAGAACCCCAGGGCAGCCACCTACCACAGCCGGCAGTTCCCTGGGAACTGTAATTCAGCCGCCTTTGTGCTCACCCTAGTGTGCCTTACTTAGACCATCTCTCTTGCTTACGAGAATGACAGAGTTTCCAAAGCCCTCCTAAAATCAAGATAGATGACATCGACCTGTTCCACAATATCTGTACAGCCTGTTAACCTGTCATAAGAACAAAAGAGGTTTATCTGACTTGATTTGTTCTTGACAAATCCATGTCAGCTGCTTCTATTCCCCTTATTATCCCACAGGTGCTCACACACATGTTGCTTAAATGTGTGTTCCTCAATTTCCTGGGGTTGAAAACAAGCTGTTCTGTAATTCCCTGGCTCTTCTTTACCTCCTCTCTAAGCACCAGTGTGTTATTTGCTGTACTGCAGTCTTCCAGTCCTGCCAAAATTTCTCCAAAGTAGCTGACAATGCAATAAAGCTGCAGTTACATCCACCACCTCTTTAGCAGCCCTGAATAAAACTCATCAGGCCTTATCAATTGGAAAATTTCTCGCAGTAGCATTGTATCCTCCCTGATTTTGGCTGAGCTCTTGTCATTCTCTTCCTGGTCTTAACTGCACCAGCTGCCTTAAGACAGGTGATGAGAAAGAGACTATTGAACACTTCAACCTGACTGGTTATGGGCTTTCCCTCACCACAAAGCAGCAGCAAAATCCTCCCAGCACGAGGCTGCTGAGGTCCTGCTCCACCTTCCAGCAAGAGCATCCTCCTCTGTGCTCTGGTCCCCCAGGCAAGTGTATTACCTCTGCTGCACGGACAACGCCTGCCTGCCTTTTCCTACCCTATTCTCACTCTGTGCTTTAATATTAAACTAACTTAATATTAAAACTCCTATAAGCTAGTCCACCAATTATGCTAATTAAGAAACCAGCTTGACCCCTTTGTAAAACTTCTGCATGTTCCTACCTCTTGTGCTTCTTAGCAAATGCTCACCTGGCTGATCTACTGTCTGGAGGTTCATCCCTCCATGGAGTTCCTGAGGAATAACCCTGGTCTATTATCACTTTGTCCTGGGAGTTGATCACTGAGGGCTTCCATGTCATAACACTTCCATGGCTGGTGTCACAGACCCTTCCCTGAGCTGCTCACTTGTGTGATCCTTCAGAAATCGCTACGCCGATCCCTGGCTGCACGGGGCTCTCCAGGAATCCACCAGCCCAGGGCAGAGAAGACATCCCCCTCCCAAAGCAATCCTGTGACTGCTGCTGCTGTCTGGATCATTACAAAATCCCTAAGGAGTACAGCTTCCTAGCCCCAGCTTCTTTTTGGCCTATTCCCAACTACAGAAAAAGAGAAAAAATCCTACTTCAATGTTACAACACTGTCTCAAAGCAAGAAAACTAGTAGCAGATGCCAATAGTAGCCATGTATGGAACAGCTATTTGGGGGGGTGGGGAAAGATGGAGGGAAAAAAAAGCCCTTCTGAATGGCTTAAAGGGAGGAATTAGCTATGAAATTTTTCAACTTGCTACATTCATTTCCCTTCCCCTCTATAGTATTTGCAATTTAAATAAAGCTCTGTGCAACGTCCCTTGAACTTGCCTGGTGTTATTCCCAGCAAGCTCTAAAACTCTCCTGTCTGAAGGAGATTGTCCAGCTCAGCATCACTCACGCACACTTACGGGAGCGAGTCCTGTGGCCAGCTGCAGCTCCGGGCCAGCAGCCTCTTGCTGTGGCTCAGCACTGCAGAGATCTGCACCGGCAGCCACAGCGATTCTGACCCACAGTCGATGCAAACTGGCAAAGTGCTGGGCTGAATTAAACCCGATGCAGATCTGGCTTCTTGGGGTTCAAAAGTAGGGATGTATTTTCCCCTGGTGTGATATATTCAAATGGCTCAGTTGTTTAATTAGAGTGTGCTTCAGCTTGCCCTGCAGAGAAGAAAGCTTTCCAAGCAGGATCGTTGTTCTGCAAGAAGGTGAGGATGCTGATTTGTACTTTTCTTTTTCCCCTGCATCTATGATTATATTATTTTTCTCTAGCTACCACTCATGTGATAGTGATGAAAGGAGACATTCGAGACTACAATCTGCTCCTTGCTGCCATGCAGGGAGTTCACGTGGTTATTCACACAGCTGCTATTGTGGACTACAGAAACACTGTGCCCTTTTGGGAAACGAGAGCTGTCAATGTTGGGGGTAAGCTCTTTAAAATAAGCAATTAAATACAGGCTTACATTCACACACCTTGCTGTAGTCATTCAAGAGGCTACAAAAAACATACCCTCTCTGATCTAGTGCTCCCCTTGTCCCCTGAATTTCACACACACTGCTCTGCTACGAGATGAGAAAGGTGCCTGGGACCTTTCCTTTCCAGCAGGGATGCTTCTGCCTCTGCCCCTCTGTCCCTGCTCAGGGCAGGCCATGCTGCTCCTCTCCACTGCTAAAGCTTCATCTCAGAAAGTCACATCTAGACCCAGTTACAAGTCAAGGTAACTTTCACTAGATGGTCAAGGGTACTGAGGTGATTCAGAACATGCCTGTGGTAAGAAACCGTTTAGCATGTGACAAGGACAACAATTAAGTTAAGCCCTGTTCTAGATAGCTTATAGCTTTCCCAGGGATCTCCAGGGAAAAAAGCCCTGCAACATAAACCAGCACAAGCCTATACCAGCTGAAATGCATCCGCACTATAAGGGTGTGATGTTATTTTAATTATAGTCAGAGTTCACAACCATTATGTACCTACAAGCCATGCATAACTGAGAGCTCCACAACACTTTCTTCCTATCACCAAGAGCTGATTTCATGTTAGGTTCAAGATCTGCTTAAAGAGAAATTGTTCATAAATCTAGGAAATAAGCACAGGCTATAAAAATAATGAAATCCCTATTACACCAGCAATTCCAATGGCACCTCAGGCTGTTAGCTACTAAAATAGTTGTTAACCACAAGGAAGGAATTTTATATATTTTTATATATATACATATCTCAAACTCGATTACTGCTTAGGGCTTCTACTATTTGCTGATACATTTGAGAGCAACATTTAAATTCCATCCTTCTTTTCATTGCTGTAGTTGTTTTCAAAACCAGATGCTTTTAAGAGCCTGTGCTGTGCCTGTGTACTGAGAATATTCAGAGCCCGAGGGTTCCCTCTGCCTTTTAATGGCTTTGTGAAATCTTCCCCTTCATCGTCTGCTTGCTACGAGCAAGGTGCTTTAGTGTAGGGAGGATTTCACAGATAGCGGTGAACACTGGGCAACTCCCCGATTCTGCAAACCAAACCTCTTGCAGATGCTTGTGGCGCTCCCAGGAAATCGTACCCACAGAGGTTTTTCCAACGTGACTGAGCTTCTCTTTGAGGAGCACAGTCTGAGATGTCTTGACAGGAGCTTTATTTTCAGGCAAACTGTTCTGCTGTTCTGCATTTCTGCCTCCCCTTTGATGGTTCAGGCAGACCTCCCTGAAATGGGGCTGCTGCTCCCACTAGGACTTCTCGGAGTCTTGAGCTGAGAGATTAGTCATAGTTTTCTATTAAAATCATAGCAGCTAAAAAATTAAAAATTACCTGTATTTGATATCTGCTGTAGACTTAATGGAAAAAATAGGATCGGAACAGGTCAACTACATAATCCCCTAGCTGGCTCCTCTGTGTAGCTCAGGCCACAGAAATTCATCCAATTACTGCCTTAAGCACAACGATTTGTGGCCAATTTGGTCTATGCCTTTTCAAGAGACTTGTTGCCTAGAATTAAGGAGTTGTACACGTTAATGGGCTATCTATCATGTCTTTCAGCAACCCATAACAATACTGAAGAGTATTAGTGTGGCTATGGTTAATTAACATTTCTGGCAAAAATGTACATCTTTTGCTTTTATTCTCTCCTCTGATTCAAGCACTGGTTGCCAAATCCTTTTATAGTCTTTTTGCCTAGATTGAAGAGTCCTCTTCTACAAGAATTATTTTTTCCATCTAGTCACTTAAAGACTTCTTAATCTTCTTTTTGTTAAGCTGAATGGATTTTAACTCAGCTGTTTCCAGTGATGTTTCTCAACAGGGGTTCTCAGTTAACTTCACATATTGCGATAGGCTCATGGAGAAGTAAATTGATTCTTTTTCACCAGGTCTTCATATTGCTTTATGCCCTCTGAATCTATCCTAAATTCAGTATTTCCTTGAGAATTTCAGATTATGCCCTTGACAACAAAGAGAACAGAGAAATCAGAAGCCCTCCCATGCAAGACCCACAGCAAGGCTCAAGGGCAGACCCTGATTAGCCAGGTATAAATGGAACGGAGATTTCCAGAAGCCAACCCTAGGAGCAGCTTCCTTTAAGATGTGCCTTATCAGATTTGAAGGCCCTCAGAGTATGCAACCATGGTTATGCTGTTGTCACTGAGGTTCTCACAGAATCAGCTTGAAAGAGTCATGAATCATTTAAACCCACCTTCTTCCCCAAAAGCCAACCAACCAAAGACCACACACACTGACCCACAAGTCCAGCCAGAGCAACCTTTCTCAAACCAAACCGTGCTTCAGATTCATTTGGATGTCATGTGGACTTCTAAGCTGCGCCCGCTCCTTTATTAAAGATTCTGCAGCTATCGAGAGTCTGTTGCAATGATTTTCACCCTGTAGTCACCCTATAGTCCTCCTGCAGAACTTCTACAGAGGAATATATGCAACTAAAACACAAATGCTTTTGCCAGGAGGCTGCAACTCACCATCTGACAGTCTGTCCGTGAATCAATGAAGATGGCAAACATGGAGTTTTGCTCTGCTGAGCCGTCAGCCTCCTCTGTGTTAGCACCTATTAAGTAACCAGTAAGTCCAAGTTAAGTCAGTTGTCAATAGCCACGGAGATTAAGCCACACAGTAGCTGTAGATGTAACCGCTACCGCCATGTTATAACCCATCCATTCCTGTGCAAATGTACCTGTGGAGCTGCAGCCTTGACCTGTGGCTTTCCATCTTTTCAGCCATAAAAAAGGTGGATCTGTTCCAAGTCAGAATCCCAAAGCTGGAAAACTCTTTCGATTTGCACAACAGGAATCGAGGCAAGCTGGTTCTAGTTTGTCACAACCTGCCCCACAGGTACTGGCAATGCGTTAAGGGCCTGCTGTGTCCTGAACATCCCACACGTTGCCTACACGAGCTCCACCGCTGCGGTGGGACCCAATATGTCGCATGAGCCCGTGCTCAGGTAAGGCTGAGCAAATAACCTCCATCGTTCTGGATTGCTGGTTAAACAGCAATGAAACCACAGACAGAGGGAGATTTTTGCTGTGGCTACAAAGGAGAAGATATGTGTTCCCCTTTCTGTCTATTCCTCTTCTCTTGCTTGAAAATCCTGCTTTGCTGCTCTTCGCTTGCAGGAACCATACCTCTTCCCAGCCCAAACTTGACCAGCAGCAGGTATCACTGACCAAAAGAGCTGGTTGAGAGATGTATGTATGACCCAGCTGCACCCCCAGGCTCCCCCCTGCTCCTCTAAGCCCTGAAATCACTTTCAGACAAGGTTTCAGATGCTTAACGTTTGTGAAACGATCCAGTCCTATCCTGGTCAGAGTTTTTGCTCTCCCCTCATACTAAGGCAATCCAAAGGGCAGGTGATGCTCTGCTGTTACCAGCCCACTCTCCCTCCTCTCTGCAGCTCCACAGTGAATTGCTACCAAGCTTGTACCCAGCTCCTACTATCAAACACAGTCACATGCACACAAACTGGTTTAGCACTGTCTCAGAAGAAAGTTAGTTGGCCATAGTCTTAGGGGACAGATGCATTTGGTGGGACATCACCCTGCAGTATTCAAGTGTAGTTACACTCCTCTGTGACCTGGATCTGTGAATTGTACCTTTCTATCCCTCAAAATCCTTTTTCCTGGCAATATACTTACTTACAAGGGCTAACTCCTGGACCTTAGACTTCTGGGCATTATGCTCAACACCTCCCTTCTGTATACAGCTCTTCTAAGACCGACTCTCAGACCCAGAAGAAGCAGCAGAGCTTTAGAAAACCTCCTGTGGCAAAGGTGGGATTTGCAGCAATACAAAGACAAGTGGTCAAAATTACAATTTGAAGGGGGTTTCTGCTTAGAGATCTTTGATACCCAGAACTGACTTTCACAATCAGTTGATGTTCCCACTCAGGACTCAGCATCAGGATACCTTAGGTACTCAAGGGGCAACAGTACCTGCACCTTGACAGCAGGGCTGACGTTTCTGAAGACCAGGAGCTGAACTTTTAGGTCAAATTTGAAGTCAGATAGAGATAGCTGCAGCCTGATACAAACCATTATAAGGTTGCTAATTTCAAGCATGGTGGTAGCTATACAGACCACTCAAACCACGGAAACTTGTGTACAAGGGAGGCTGGCTCAAAGTCAAGTTCTGTCTCTATAGGCAGGCAGTCCAGTCACAGCTGGCTTCAGTCATTCGGCTCTAGAAATGTGAGCCCATATAGAAAAGGCTGCTTAAGACATAACTTGAAATGGCCTACAAGCCTAACTTTCGTACTTACAAGTAAACTAAGGCATAACCTAGTTGTTTTGAAAAGTGTTCAAGCACCAAAATCTGTAAAATAAAAGTCTGGTTTATGAAAAAAATCTGAGAGAGCAACAAACCTCAGTCCAGCTGGGTCCATGTGCGCTAGAAGCTCTGTGTCACTGAAAAACTATGGGATTTTGTCATTAGCGTATCTAAATAATTTCTAAAAATGAATGCAGATACAGGCATATCCTTAGTATTTTAATGCTGAAGAGATATATGTGAATAGACATCTTGAAAAATCTACCCCAAATCTTGCCTGCAAGGACAGTGCTTTGGCTGGCAATGACGGTACCAACAGGTGCAAGCAAAAATCCATCCAGGCTGATGCTCACGGAGCTACATGGCCCACCAGCTCCCAATCCTTCCCTCCCACAAATGCAAACAAACCCACCCCCAGAGCCTTTAACTCATTTTGCAGAACACACTTAGGTTCTCCCGTGATGCTGCGAGAATGCCTGAGAGAGCGGTCTTCGTTCTCCAGTGATTCTGATTTTAAACTAAGGGAACTGCATAACACAAAATGAGAGAAGGGTCAGCCCCCCAGTCAAAAATGACATCATCTGCCTCAACAGGGAGCCCAGTAATGACTGGAAGACAATGTAATATGCCTCTTTTTCCAGACTGAAAGCACAGGTGATACAGCTTTCCCCTTCCTCCTCTTCATCTCCCCTGTCCACACCCCATCTGTTGTGCTCCTCTCTTCTCCCTCACAATCCATGACCCTGCCTGCCTGCCTTTTTCTCCGTTCCCCTTCTCCATCATTCCTCGTATAATTTTATTTAACTCATTTTTACATGCTTGGGAATTGACACAGACAAAGCATGATTAGTCTCTGGACAGGGTGATGGGTGCAGGGATAATGCTCACACCTCAGCATCCGACAATAATAGAAAATGCCTCTGTCAGTCTCAATCCCTCTGAGACAGCCACCGCTGAGATACCTTCTGACAATACTGCTCCAGTCTTATTAGCGTTCAGTTATCTGTGATCGTTTTGAAAAGCAAGAGCATTATGCTGAGCTCTTTGTTACTACCAAGCTTCAGAAGGGGTGGGGGAAAGCAAACACGAGCAGAGCTCTGCAGCCCAGGAACAGCAGGCAGGTTCGCCCCTTTGTGAAGCTGCTGCTTTTTTAAAAGCTCTGCTAGGCAAAAAAAAATGAATCTGGATTAAAAAAAGAAAGCAATTAAAACTAGAACTTCTAGATACCCCCCCTAATTGTCTTGGGCCTCCCCCAGGCTTGCAACAAACCACGCACAATCAATCTTTTGTCTTGCTTGTTTTCTGGTTTGTCTCTTGCTCATCACCCTTAAACACAGAGAAGGGGAGGAGGGTTTTGTGATAAAAGCCCAGGGTGTTCGAGGAGGCTGTATCCCTGATGCTCCCAATTTATTTCTGTTGCTGTAGCACAAGGCAGCCCTGCTCTCAGGTGGGATATCTGACACACAAGATACTTGACTGCCAAACAGGCAAGAGAAAGGCAACAAGGTTATCCACATTTTACACAGGAAGATCTGAGCATAGAAAAGAGTAAGCAAGTTGCCCAAGGTCGAACAGGGAGCCTGACTCAGAGCTCGCCCTCCCGAGGCCCAGTGTTTGACAGAAAGGCCTCTGCCGCAGGTTTGCTGCATGAACTGGTCACGGGCCACTTAACCCTTCCAAAAGGTGCATCCCAGCCCCATCTGCAAAAGCAGCATCTGAGCCCCATCTGCAAAAGGTGCATCCCAGCCCCATCTGCAAAAGGTGCATCCCAGCCCCATCTGCAAAAGCAGCACGGTAGTTCTTCATTGTCCTGGGGGGGTACCCCATGCCTGCAGAGCCTGCCATTCGTCTAGGGAGAATTTCTCTAGGAGCGCAAGATACAGAGTAAATTAATTTTAAACTGTGAAGAAAGCCTCCTGCAGCACGCAGAGGGAGAGGGAGCCTATCCATGCGGCAGAGGAGCGAGTGGCCGCATGGTACGTGGATGGTCCTTCCAATGCTTCAAGCCAGGTTTCTTCACTCCCCAGCCCCTCCAGAGCCCACTGGAACTGCTTCACCAAATTCTGTCACAGACAAACATTTATCTAGAACCACTGGGACAAAATGCCAGCATCCTGGTGGGGAACAGAGCTACTTTCTTGGATCTCCTTGGAATTATTTCAGGGTCTGTCAGGCCAGTTACATGCTAGACTCCATGGGCTTTCCTCCTTGCAGCTGTGTGTTAGGAGGCTGGTGAGCCGGTTGCCTTCCATAGTGGCAACCAAGTGTCCCCAGCATGGCTGCAAGCCCTGCTTGCCCTCAGTTATGGGGCTGCTGCTTTGCTCTTCCCCTTGAGTGTAATTTGCTAGGGGAGAGGAAGGAATAATCCCAGCGCAAAGCTGCTGATTGCATGTTTTCCAGGAGACCACTTGCATCTATAGCACATCACTGGCAAATGTCTCCCAACTCTAATCAACTCTGTGAGAAAATTAAGCAGCAGCTTCTCCTTTTAGTTCATGGCCCATGAGAGGCTTTCCTCTACCACTAATGAAAAAATAAAGTAGGATTGCTGTCATTTTCCTGCCCTCCATCTTCCTCTGCTCTTTCCAACTTGTTCAGCCACTTGTGAGTTACTTAAAAAGGTAACCCCACTGCCTTCCATTCGGCCTGCCAGAGGGGCATTTGTTTCAATCACACCATTAAACAAATCGAGATCTCAGAAATCAAACCACCACGCTCATGCAAACCTGCTTATGAACAGCCAGAACCACCTGGTATACTGAGGCCTTATTTCTCCCAAATCCTGCAGCAAGGATCTCACATAACTTACAACCAGTGGTAAGTCCCTGGAGAGCAAGGACTGCGGAGTAAATCACACGGTGACAAGTGTCTCCAAACCCTGTACTCTACTCCACGGTCACTCACTGTCTCTCATAATCTGTTTCAGAGGAACTGAGGACACCAAATACAATGGGGCAGTGGAACTGCCTTATGGGAAGAAAAAGCCTGTGGCAAAAAAACGTGTACTGCAAGCCAATGGGAAAAAAGCTACGGAAGTCCATGGTAGCACCCCTGGTATTACAGCACAGGATGGGTGGAAGGAGAGAGGTGGTTAGAAAGACCCAAATCAGCCCTAAATGTTCAGAGCACCTCTGCAAATGTTGACTCCTCTAGCCCAATATTCCCAGGTTTTATTACTGTGGAAGATTTGTCTCTGAATCCATCAGTCACTAACATCCCTCCCTGATTTTACAGCTAAGCAACGGTGGTAAACTCACAACCTGCATCATCTGTACAAACACAGAATATAGGGAGAAAGCAACGTTTCTTCAAGCGTTGTATTTGCTTGCCAAAGCCAAGGCTGGTGCCTTGAACTACCTGGAGCCTGAAAACACAGCGTGTAATTACACATACATGGGTGAGCAAATGATTGATCTCTTTGCACGTGGTGCTACCAGGCTGGTTTAGTCACAGGGGATTTTACACGTCAGCTTAACCATAATCTTCCAAGACAGAGGGGTGAGCATGGTGAATGAGCACAAATATTTTTATAACCACAAACCTTAGACTGGCTAAAAGAATTTTTAGAACAGTTGTTTACATTCTACTGTTTTTCTTGGGATGAGTTTTCTTTTTTTTCCTCCCTTCAGTGTAGGGAAGATGTTTAGAAAACTTAAAAAAAAAAAAGTCAATGGAAAAAAGGATCGCAATCTCATCTGTCTTTCTCTAGGTAACAGTTTCAAGGGACATATTAGCGGACAGAGAGAGAAATTCAGGCAGTATTTTTCAAACATTTTTGGTTTGAAAAGACAATTTCTTCCTCATTAGAGGAAATTAAACTAACACTACTTGTAAAATTCCTTGCCAAAAACGGCTGTACCAGATAACCGATTTTAGCAAGCACAATAAGCTACTCACAAAATGTATAGAAAGAGCTTGTTGTGGTGTCAAATGCATTTCAGGGGTATATAACTCACCATTAAATCATGCAGGGGTTTAGTTATTTCTGTGCAGCACACCTACATGTCTTTTTCCAAAAGTGCAGATAACAGTAGTTTGAAAATGCTGTCAGAGAAGAAACAGGCCTAGATAAATCAAGTGACTTCTTCAAAGGCTCACAGCAGAGCCAGGAATAAAACCCTTGTGCGCTGCCTCCCATTCATCCTGCTCTCACTACAAAACATTGCCCTTTTGCTTCACATGAACCAGTATCACAAGGCACATTAATTGTCCAGCTCAAAGGGGAGACCAAAGGTTTAAAGGATCTTGGAGGTCTGGATGAACTCCTCCGCTTCTGTACAGTACAGCTGAGTAACATGATGAGTGCTTTCCCTGCTCCACAGCACTGAAGCCGGCAGATCCAATGTACCCAATCTACGCTAAACAGGAAAATTTAGCTCCTTCTGAATAACTGTTTGTCCCTCCCTCTTATTTCTCCACGGAACACTGCACGGATATGTGTTCCTGCAGCAAGGACCTTCCAGCTGAAACCAGACTTACTCGCAGGACAAGTGTATTATTCTTGTGATGACGCTCTAACAAGAACAGGTTTTCTATCAGGCATCAGCTGTGTCCTCTATGGACCCCTCAGTAAGACCAGGCTCACATATCTCTTACTGGAGCATGTGGTTAATGATATAACTGCACAGGATAATCAAGATTATCCTATAACCTTTCTGGAAGCCACAGCCTTTCCCAAACCTGCCTTTACTGAACATGATAGTCCCTGCCACCTCCTACAAGACAGACAAAGCCTTCAGGCATTTTGGGTGCAAACCCCTCTTCACCTGGAAAGCAAGCACAGAACTGCACAGTGGTTGAAAGCAGCTGCAGGGAACCTGGAACCTCCCCAGCTTCACAAAAAGAACTAAGCAGAATGTTTGGGGTAAGGAGAGAGCTTATCACACCAGCAAGTTTCATCCAAACTTCTCAACATGCACAGATCTTTGGCAGGAATTTTGCAAACACTGGGAAATACTGGTACTGAGACAGAGAAGGAGCAGAACTCTTGGACTGCAAGCACGTATATACCCTTGTCACACCAACAACTCAGCTATTTTAAGTGTCATATGAAACATCAGGGTGCATTTGAAAGCATCCTCTGGCAGCTACGTGCACACAGATGCAGGGCTTGCTGGCCTCACTCATTCCCATGGTGCCACCACTGCACAGGGATAACTGGTGGGAACAAGAGAGAGGTTCAGATGAGAGATGGTGCACAGCAAACACCTTTTTGATTTAATTATTTAACTAGTTTTGTTCCACAGCCTTATGAGCCTTTTTCCATACTCAGCAAATGGACCTCTGCCTTGCCATGGTTGTACCTGGCTCATACATTCGGGGGGTCTTCAGTGATAATTTTGGGAAAGACAAGGAAAGCCCAGCAAGTTCTTACTCTGTTTTAGGGTTTAATAATAATAAAAGAAAATAATCCCTTTTCCAGAGCTACCTTTTTCAAGATGCTTCCTATTATTCTTAAGGTGTGGAATATTCTATCTGTTTTGTAATATTAACCCTATGAAAGAAACTTCCAATCTCTTGTGCTAATAATGTATAGGCTGATTTACTTTCTAATCGTATGGATGGATAACTGATGCCTACAAGCTTGGAGGTGGGATTCATATACTTTGTAACTCAAAATCTCTTACCTCACAGCATTCTAGCAGCAAAGCAAAACAGATGAAAGCCCACATTCAGCTGCTGTGCTGGCAGCCAGCAACTTCAAGTGAAGGCCTTAGGGGCTGTGTTTATGCTAAATAACATCTGAACTTCAGGAGGAAGAGGCCATTTCAACGCATTCCACGGCACTGGAGCTACACCATCCACCCGGGACCAGTATTTCACAGATGACACAGAAGGGGCAGGCACTTCCAGAAGATTCACAACAAAACCTGCAGTTTCTATCAGTTTATCAAGCTTCTCTAATTCGTAAGACACGCAGGGAGACTGGTAAACCGACATTAAGCACAACAAGAGATTTCAGTTTTCACTTGAGCTTGAAGGAACGAGATGCTTTTACAGTACTGGTTCAAATCTAGAATTAATTCTGTTGGTATCACACGTTTGTGTCCTGTGAATACATACCCGTCTCTCCATTTTTCCTACAGTAGAACTGTGCACATGCACAAATAAAACTTATTTTAATTACAAGTGCCCTGATGCTCCTGGAAAAAGCAAGTTTCAGCATGGCATCCTTAATACAACTGATCAAAATTCGCTTCTTGTTAGTCACAGTAATTACCCAGGAAGTAAAGCGAAGCAATACGGTGTGAGTTGCCAAATTAGCTTCACCAAAATTCACACTCACTAGAGAATCCTTTGCAAAATGAGCTTACAAATAAAAAAAAATAATTTTCTGTGGTAATTCATTATTAATTTCATATAAAAAATAAATTTGGGGGAAACTACTGCAATCTGCTCATAGAGAATTTGGGAAGGTAAAGTGGCAAATTATCAGTTCCCATCTATTTTTTGTCCTACCATTTGTGCTGGGAGGTCTTTAAGAAAGGGGTAATAAGATTGCTGGGTTTTCTATTTCACTAAAAATCCCCACTTCCAGGTTTTTTGCCATTCTTCAAATGGTAGGTGACAGCTTGCTAAGAATTTGACAGAGGAATATACCCCCAGTTTCTCACGCGCGTTGCCGGAGCATCGCCACAGTGTAACCACGTTGACCTCAACAGGTTTTAATGCTTCTGAAACCTCGGGTTTATCTTGCCAAAAACGAGCCACTGGGTGGAGCTGCAAGTCTGTGAGACAGGTACCCTCTCCTCGGGAGTTCAAATGTTGCAACCGCTTTCGCTTGAGCTGCTTTTTAAAAGAACTGAAAGATCTGCCCAGACAGCGAGGCTGATGGATGGGGTGGGAGTACCTGACCCATCCAGGTTTGTCCTCAGTCTGTGGCATTTGGAGTTCTGGACTTCCCTCAGCTGGCTGGATGCAGTCATCGCTCACGTAATCATGTCATCAAAGAGACTGCAGAAATTATTTTTCCACTCAGAACTCATTAGAAAAGAGTAGAAGTTTGCTTTCTATTTTTAAAAATAGAATTAAATATGGCACTCTGACCTTTGAGAAAAATTGCCTAAGTATAACGAGCTGATGCTTTCAGTCCCACTCGGAGCCCTTGGTATACTCCTTTGTGGGATTTGGAGCTGCTGAAGATATCAAGATGGGAGAGTTGTCAAGCCCCAACGCTATCCCAGAGATCAATGCTTTACAAGCTTGCCTGCTTTCAGAAGCCTTGCTGGGAACCTCATCAGGCTTTTGTTCCTGTCCTGCTCATCACCACCTATGATTATGATGCTTATCAGGATGCAGATGACATGCAGGATAAGGAGCAGGAATTTTTAAAGGTAGTTAAGCGCAGGATTTTTCAAAAAGTATCTGAATTAATTATCGTCTTAGCTCTTTTTTTATACCTACCCACCTCCCAAGCTTTGACAACAGCAAGTGAAGGATTCCCTTTCCCTGCTCTTGGTAAAAGTGGGGGGAAAAGTTACGACAGCAAAGCCTCTGTGCTGTTTTCCAAAAAGATGAGTAAGCTTCCTTTGGCTGCCCTGCATTTTGGCTCCTCCAAGCTAATGATGCTGCAGACTTCCTGTTAGATCCTTGATGTTATCAGATTATAACTTGTTTTCTCCTGGCAATGCTTTAATTCTTTCTACTGCGCTGGGTCGTCATTGTCTTTTCTTTGCAGGGTCTTAGCCCTATTATGTAACAGCAGAAGCAAAAAAAAAAAAAAAAAAAAAAACCAACCCAAAACCAACAACCAGAAAAGACAAATGTTTCAGATCTGTTTCTACTTCTGGAGAGGAGCCTTTGTGCACAATTACTCATCCAAGAGATTCAGCAGGTATAACTGCTTCCCCCAGGGGCTCCATTATATAATTGGATTTCAGCCATACAAATTAAATCCTATCTTACCCCTTAGTTAAGCCAGGCAGTAAGTATTTAATGCTAATATCCCTGACAACTATTGCAGGGAGAAGCAGAGATGAAGCACAGAGGAGACAGATGCACACATTCTCTACTGGAGGAGCAGGGAGGATGAGCAAGGAGTGCACTGACAGAAAGAAACCTGCTGTATTTTAAACATGGCTAAACTTCCCCAGCACGAGCCATGGCATCTGCTGGAGCTGTCGTCTGAGCTGGAACATGCTTCTCCCTTTGCTTTCCATCCTCCCATGCTCCCCTGTGCATACTGAGCATCCACTCCCCCAACACACATACTTCAAAGAGCCACATGCCTAACCCTGTTTGAGTTTCTATGGAAGTCTGTTCTTGTGCAACGTCTGAAGGAAGAGAGTTTAGTAATATTAAAACTCAAGCCAAACACACAAGCAAGCAAAGAATCCCCAAATTAAAAAGAAAATCTCAACCAAGTTACTCATTCATCTGCATTTTCTGTTGCGTTCTGTCTTCTCCCAGCAAGTTTCTTTTAGACAAAGCCCTCTGGGCAGAGACCATCTCTTTTGGTGTCTGGTACATCAGTCACATAGTTAGTACATAGTAATAAAGGAAAATAGATTCATGGTAGGAGTTAAACCAGTCAGTCTGGTACTGTAATTGGAACATAATCTCATATTGACAGTATTTAACACAGGATGCACAGGGAACAGATGGCAGCACGCCAGGCCTCAATCGTTCTGCAAATATTGGAAAGATATTTTCCAAGTCCAGCTCCTGAACCTCACCTCCAACGTCGGAAGCTTTGCTTCCCCACACGGGCCCAGATTCACTCACTAATCCTGGTTAAAGCCCAACGCACCTATGTGCTCCTGAGTGTGCAGACAACCTGGTAAGCAGCGTTTTATTGCGAGCTATCTTACAAACGTTTAAAGAGAGATTGGAAAAAGCATCAAGGGCAAAAGTCTCTGACACCCATTGGTACAAACACTCCCAAGCCTCTCGATACACACGCGCCAGCCTTTCCCTTACAGACGGGGGATCTTGCCTGGGACACCAGATGCAAAGCCATGTGTGCGCTCAGTGCCAGGGATGCCCACCAGCCCACCAGCCTGCTGCTTCTTTCATCTCTAAAATCTAAATTAACACAACTGGGCATTCTGGCAACAGAGTCGTTCCTTTCCCTAAGCCTAAAGTGCTGAGCTACAGCAGGTGAAAGGAGAGGAAGCACATTTATGTCCAAGATGCATCTTACAGTATGGAGTGAGACGGTGTAAGTGCAGACAGAAATTCAGCTTTCCAAGGGTATGGGAGAAGTATACTTCTCATATCTGCTACAGGAAGTTTAAATTGATTTTTCTCTATTTCAGCAATTAATTCCCATTAATCAACTTACTGTACAATGCTGCACTATAATTCACAAGTTTTATGTATTATATGAATAAAATTGCACATATATTTTTATGTGATTTTCCTTTAATTGAATTCCAGGGAGATTTATCTGCTGGGTTATTAATAAATCTTAATATGGCCTATAACACTCAATTGATATTTAATTAACCTGCAATAACTGTCTTGTAAAATGTAAATTAAATGCTTTATTTTTCCAGGCATATAACCTTAAATCAAATTCTTCATTCTACCAGCAAAGCAAAAAGGAGGGGGGAAAAAAAACAAGATTGCAGGCAACCAAAACTTAGACCTGAAAATACTTGATGTTTAAAGAGGTTCACATTGGAAACTGGATCCATGCTTTGTAATCAGTTCTTCTCCTGAGGAAGTACTTTTCCACTGTCTCCCCACCTTTAAAGATCACAAGAATCTTGGTGGATTTAGATGAAACATCAAAATCTCGGGAAGCTTGATGAGAAGTGAGAGGCGCCCATCATTATTAATAATAAGGTTGCAAATTCCCATAGGTATTGTGGTATTTGGCATTTTTCTTAAAGTCTTGGCTCCTAGAGTCACATTACCAAATGAGAATGTCAATTTTCATTTAAAAATAAAAAAAGGAAAGATGTTAAAGCCCTTTGATAGGGGAGGAAGTTTGCAAACTTGAATGTCAAAGGCATGAGAACTAAGAGACGAAAATACATAAAATTTGATCTTTATCTTTAAAAGTATCAGAACTTTTTGAGAGACTTGAGATGTTTGAAAACCGGGAGGTGGCAACAAATGATCAAAACAGCCTTTACGAGAAAAGATGAGAACAGTCCAAATTATATTTTAAGATCAAACTGTTCTCCTCCCCCTCCCCTAGCAATTTACATAGATCTACATTAAATACTGCAAACTGCAACAACTATGCCTGATTTCAAAATGAGGATAGCTAGCTACCTTTGCAAAGTGATTTGAAAACTTCAGGTGAGTATGACTGTCTAAAATTGATAAGCCTATAAAGTTTTACTGCCATAGCATCTCAACTTAGTAAAACTTTCTTTTTTTAATGCATGGAGTGGCCAATCTGTCTTACAATATTTTATTAAATAGGGTATTTCCACCAAAGGACAGTAACCCTTACTATCTGTAATCTGTCTGCATTAGATCCCTTTAAAGGGTATTAAATGAAAATCTAAAGTTAAATGTACCATGGATTTTAAAGGTGTCACAGCATGGGAGAATAAAAATGAAGAGAATGGATTCTGACTTGCAATGAATGAACGGAAATAAATCCAGATCTCCTGTAATGGAAAGCCCGTCCTCCCTCGCTGTTCATCCTCTCCAGTCCCTCATCCACCACCCCGCTTGCATAAACTACAGCCAGCGAACCCCACTCAGCCTAACCAAGCGCAGCAGCTCTGCCCAGGAGCTCACAAGGCTGAGAGATTCCTTAAAACAGCTCCAGCATGCCACGTAGCAGGAGGGTACGTGATCCTGCCATCCCATAGTTACTCAAGGGCTCGCGTGCATTGCATTGCTTAGAAAAGCATTGCTGACTAGCCCAAATTTTGGCACTCTCACACTTCGCAAGCAACTTCGCTGCTTTAGAAGACGAGTACCCGGAGCAGGGAGTCAGCAGATGCAAGTGGCCTCATGCTCACAGTAATTGACTGGAATTTTGCAGACCTGGGTTTAATCCCCAGCTCCAGCATGGACTCACTGGGTAATTTACAGCAGGTTTTTCCCCCTCTCTCTCTCCTGCCTCAATGTTTTATGATTTTTGGCAATTGATCAGAATTAGCCTCCTCTCCTCCTCTAGCCATTGCCTGGGGGGAGCTGAGCCCAGGTGAGCCTGCAGACCACAGCTCCTTCCCAGGACAGTTGCATTTTACTCTCCTGGGTAAACACGGACATGCCAGTTTACATTTCCTTGGGTAGCACTTTTTATCAGGCAAAGTCACCTGGAAGCTGCATCAGAAAGAAACACAAGTCCCACCTACCCACAGACTACTCCTAATGATGCTCCTGTGAATTAAACCACAACACAAGGAACAAATGGAATGGATCAAAAATTGGGGGGCCGCAAGGTGTCAGAAGTGTTTAGGTCTTAGGACCTGACAGGTTGCCCACAGAAATTCTACCACTGAGTTTAATAAAAGCAGAAGCGAGGCAGACGTAGAACTGCTGGGGGCCCTGTGTGAACAGCCTGTCTCTCGGGGATGTAAAAGCAGACCCGTCATCGTCTGAGTTGCTTCTCTCTACTCTGCCCACTAGACTATGCTATATATCCACATAACTATGCTATAGTCATATATATACACACACATATGACTAGTCCTAGTCCTAAACCCCTTTCTGACCCTACCACCCTCCTCTTACATCCCAGCTCCAGTCTCCTTTTCTGTAAGAAACACCGCAGGCTAAATATTCCTGACATTTCCACTGTGCTCAACGCCACCTTTTGTGCAGGGTTCTCACAGCAACAGCCTCAGTGGGAACGGAGGGAATTCACCTGCTTGGCAGATACGGCTGATAGCGAACCTGTTTCACAGCAAGAAACTGAGAAGCAAAACGTCTACAGTCCTGCTGCTGCTGATACCGCTGGGAGCAATCCCACTTACACAGAGATAGGTACTGACTATGGGGGATCCTTAACAGAAGACAGACACGGCACTTGCAAGCTTTGCCTTTCTCAAAATTCACATCTGGAAATGAGCAATTGAGCAAGAACCAGCCCCACGAGACATCTAAATCAGCCCATCTTAATATTGGGCACATGCTCTTAACGCGCACGTTGCTGTGCATTCAAATGATTAATGGTTCAATATAAAACTTACATAGCATTGTACAGTGGTACCGTAGCGCATCGCCTAGATCAATACACATGCCTTGCCCCAGGAGAAGAACCAGGGTTTCTAAACCAAAGAGAATTAGGTGCCTGATTTCTATGACATTTCAAAGGAATTCAGAAGCTCTGCTCTCTCTCAGAAACTTCACCAGACTACCTTAGAGGCTGTACACATGCTTGACATGACACCAGATAATGTTTGTGGGCTACGGCATAAATGGGGATTACTGCCTCTGAAAAGGAGGACTTGCTGGAGTGGCTGTGGTTTAAGGAAGGATTTGAAAGGGGAGAGAAGTACAGAGGAAAGCTGTTCTAGACATTAAGTCACACAAGAGAAGGCTTAAAATCCAAGTGCATGAGGAAATGAAGGGATCTGAAAAGGAAGGGATATGGGATAAATGAGAGGAGGAGGAGGAGAAATGTCAGCTAGCCGCAAGATTACATGGGGCAACGTGTGAGCTCCTTCAGCCCTTCTTCATGGGGTGAGTGGAGTGATGGGAAAGAAAAGATGCATCAGCAAGCTTCTTGGGCTGGCTGCAGGAGAAAAACGGGCATCTGCACAGTCATGGTGGGAACAGAGGGAATTTGGTGAAATTACAACCCAGCTTGCTGAGATCACAGAGTAACCAATTGTTACAGGCAACTCCAGTGGATGTGGGGGTCAAAATACAGCCAGCGGGCATCCAAGCAGAGAGTCAGCACCGCAGCACAGGTCAGGAGAGGAACGGTGTGGGGAGGAGCAGGGAGCTGAGATGGTGCAGCTGGTGGAGTAGAGTGGCGTCATGTTCACTCACCAGACTGAATTAAATAGGACTGGCTCTGTTCATGGATTTTCCTGCACTAGTTTGCACTGGTTATCACAGATAAGCCACATTAATGCAACTCTGTTATGAAGTTGGGAAACCTCAGTAATGGAAATTAACTGCTCTGTATGGACAGATGAATGGAAGTTACACAACCTCTGCCCTATTTCCGAGAAGCACAGCAATATTGAGTGGGTGCTGCCAAATTTAATAGCTGTTATCAAAATCAAGGAAAGGACCTCCATTCAAAAGGTAACCAGGAGAAAAGGAAGGACTTGGTAGCATTGCACAACCAGAACAACTCTGGATTCACACCAACAACAGTAACTCCAATGCTGGAACAATGTACCGGCTTAGTGATTTGACATGCGGCCAAGGGGCTTACAAAATACCTCCAAACAGTTAATGCAAATCCATATTACTAGGTCTATTAATGGCCTGTCATTGCCTGTCTGCAGATGACTATTTTGTGCCAGTAAGCTCTAGGTTTCCTTAACCAGTTATCCTTAACTGACATTTCTAGCACTGGTGGGATTCCATAAAGGTGGGAGTCCTAAAATCAGGAGGACCAATCCCTTTTCTACCCACTGGATCACCATTCCCCCACCCTCTGACCTTGATTTCCTTTTCCATATAATGGGGACAAGGTCTTTTACCCTCACTGGAGCCGCAGGACATTGGTGTCCAACTGTTTTCAAGATCTGGACAGTAACTCAAGCAGACCTGTTATTTGGATTTTCTTACTGTCTCAATTAAAATTTAAACTGATTCTTACAATCTTTCACACACATGACAACATGATCAAAAGCCATTTACAGCTGCTTTTAAATGTGCACTAGACTTTACTGAAACCTGGTGTTTCTGCCCCATTTGCAGAGGACTTGGCAGGGAGGACAGGAGAAAGACTGCGTTTCCCCTGTCTCGGTTCCCTTGTCTGTTAAAGTGAAACCTAAAATACTCCCCTCCATTTTGGATCAATGTCACATAACCTCATTTCCTCAGCTTAAGAAAAAGCTTTAGATTTTATATGTTGCACTAAAATATGTCAGCACTGTTAGGTTAATAAACAGTGCTAAATCAAAACCAGGCCCCAGTTCGTAGATCATGTGAACTCTGTCAAACACGGGGAGTGATACCATAGAAGAGATGTAATGGACAGCCTCCTTAGCCTGGTTTTTATGGCTGTGAAAGAGAAAAACCTGGTGTTCAGTCACTTTTCATTCACCAGAGGCTGTCACACAATCTCTCACAGCTTTTTGGGTTATGTTTATTTTTCCTGGGGTTCCCAAGAGTCCTACCTTCTGATCCCCTTGCAAAACCTCCTATGTGACTACCTAAAGGACTAACCGCTGAGTTACAGCCAAAACTTGAAGCTTTTACTGCATGTTAGACCAGATCCTTACCTGATAAATCAGAATATCCCCCATCAATTTACACCCATAGAGGAAATAATTTTCACAATTCAGAGGAAGAAAGGTTTGATTTTCTTCTCCATGTTGATTTTTCCTATGTGGTGACTCTGTTAAAGCCAAAAAACTTCCCTCCATCTCATTTGTCAGTAGGACATCCCAGCAGATTTTAGGGCTGTAATTCAGCACCTACAGCCACCCCAGCCTGGCAGCAACACCCCCCTGCCACAAGCAAGAGGCTGCACTGCAATTCCTGTGGGGGTCCCGGTAAAATTAAAGGAATTACTCCCATCAGGCAATCGCCGCCTCAGAGACTGTCCTTGTTAGTGGCACCTCCCAACCAGCATCCTCAAATTTGGGGAAAAACAATCAGGAATGTGTCTTAGAGGCTATCACACATGCTCATTCATTCAGAACTCCCATGCTTCTGATGACCACCATGAGCAGACATGCACTGAGACCCCCAAACAGACATTTACTGTCCCTCATACTCGAAACATGACTGATCACTGTGTACCTTTAGAGATTAATAGTGAAAACACTCCTCTCTCACTCACTGCTTCTCTCACTGCTGGAAAGAAAATGTTTTTGGAAAGCTGTTCATGTCATTTGATAGTGTCCAGTTTTTCCACTGAGAAAAGCAAAACCTGAAACCTACACGATGGTTCAGTTTTTCCCTTGGCAAAACCCAGCAAAACACTGCTCAGCATATATATACACCTCTTGCTGCTGCTTCTGAAATGTGTCACGGATTAACACAGTGATGCCAGCAGGCAGCCAGAGCAAGGCACAATCCAAGGCCACCTAAGTGTCGTTCACAAGGGAATACCTGAGGCCATGGCAGAAATCGCACACAAGTTTTGATCCAACTATAAATATTTGCAATACTGCAGCAGGTCGGCATCCCACTGGAGCCCCCATCTCTGGCAGGGAGAGAGGGAGGGCCACCACATTGGGAGAAGTCATTCCTGTCACTCACAACTGAAAAATAGCCACCTAAAAGTTAAAGTTCAAACTTTCAGCCTCCACTGTACTCAATAGAAACTGGCACCTGTGGAGGGCTATTCATCCCATCCCAAGATAGCTATCTGAGATGGGTAGGGTGAACTGATGCTGGAGGTGCCAGTACCTTTCGACAGGGACTATAAATGGAGCCTAGATGCTTATCTTGGACTAGACACCTAACTTTCAGGCAGAGTCAGTTAAGGTGAATCTTTGTAGAACTGAAATCAGTTGTGGTTTTGTCTTTGCCTTCAGTGAAGCCAGATTTTCACCATGGCAATCTGAGTAGATTAGAAAAAAAAACCCCAAAAAACAACAGAAAAGGGAAACACATCTATAAGGGAATGAAATATTTATTTCCCCCTATTCATGGAGAGCAATTAAGATATAAAGAGATTAGGGGAGTTCTACAGACACACAAAGTGGGCTTATATTGAACAAGAAAAGAGGCTTTGGAGTCTGCATGCACAACTTGAGCTATCAGCCACTCTGCTTTGCTCCCAGGAAAAGCATCATGCAAATTTTAGGAGGAAAGAATCGCGGTAGACATGCCATCTGGGAGGATGATGGACAACAAGCTGACTAGGAATAAATAGCAAAATATAATAAATTCCAAACCATGCCAACAGCAACTGTTGTGCTATGAATTAACAGTGCTATTAAATGTTTACGCACACACTTCTGTCAGCACCTGTCAGCATTTATGCAATACATACGTTGGCAAATCTGTATTACGTTATTTCTTGCAACTGATCTGCATTAATACTGCCCGTGCACATGTTCAAGCAAATTACTACACTTCTTTTTGACCTATCCATGTGCAAAAGGTGCAGCAGTTCACAGTATTTTATGCCTATGCAGCAAATTACGGTTTTATGTGCTAGGCAGCAGAGCAAGGCTGGGGGATAGAGGGCAGCAAAGGAAAAAGAAAGAGGAGCAGGGAAGAACAAGGGATCTGGGAAGCCCCTGGTTGGGGCAGGAGGATGCCCAAGGAGAAGGTGGTGGGCTTAGGGCAAAGCTGAGTTCACCCCGAACCAGGCCAGAGAAGGGGAGTCACACAATGAGCCTTCCTGAGCAGGAAGAAAAGGGCGTAGGTGGGTGGAAGCCCCAAAATACAGCCCTAAGCTGCAGCCCCAATAGAAAGGAAATCCCATCTGGCCAGGGCTCCTGCTAAAATCATGGTGCAGAGAAAAGTTATGCTACAGCCACTAAGAAGGACTGCAGTGCTCCCCGTGCCCATGTACTCAAATTAACTTTCCCCCTTTGATTCTTTCTTTTTGCTCTTTCCTCCCTTCCCCCGGCCCTGAGTACAGTAGCTGGGGTGGAGGAGACAAAAATGTGTAATTAAGGGAGTTGCCACTTGCTAAAGCTGGAGACCGCTCGAGCAAAAGACAGGGTTTGTGGTGACAGAGCTAAATCTGGGGCCCGCCAATTGTTGCTAATGATGAGAGCCTGTGGTTACCGTGCCACCCAGGCAGAATCGGTGGAAAGACAAGCTTGTTATTGCAAAAGGAGCATTTGTGCCCCACCTCGCCTCTGTGCAAGCGGATTTCTGAGGCTTACAAACATGGGATGTTTGCAGGGCTTTGGGACAGCAAGCAGAGCAGTGGGAACTGAAACAAGGTCCAGCAGTGCAAGTCAGTGCTTGATCTGACCCCTGCACGTGGACGTCTTTGCTTCTCAGCCAGGTTTAATCTGAGCATGGGTCTTAGGCCAGGGGGACACGTGCTGCAGCAGAGGAGACATACAGTGCCTTCCAGGGCGGCTGCAGGACTTGGAACTGGTTCCTGTCCTCTCTCTCCCTGTGCTTGTGCATAGAGACAGTGAACTTTCATCTTTTTAACCCTCAATTTATCCGAAGTACCAAAAAAAAGCAGCCAAAACAGTTATTTAAAAGAGCAAACCTTCAGAGTTGTTCCTCCTGGCCTGATCAAGAGAAATTTTTGTTGGAATCGATGCCACGCAAGAATCCAAACCCTGGTGTGAACCGCAGCAAGATGCAGGACACAGGCAGGGTTAGCTGGTGTTCCTGACAGCTGTGTGTCACATCAAGCTCACCTTGACCTCTTGACTTGCAAAGGCCATTTGTCCTTAGCACAATCAGAAGGCCCAGTGAAATCCAAAAATGCATAAGGATATTGTATTGCCATTTTTCTCTGTGGATTAAACAGGATTCAAAGAGAGCAGGGAGTGAAAGGACTTACCCTGGCCGCATTTACCCTCAGCCAACCACATTAATTTGTCAACTATATTCCTATGTCTTTAAAACCACGTGATTTTGGTTCAAACTAAAGAAAGGTATTTATACTTTACATTGGAATTAACATGACAAGCTATTAGCAGATCATCAAGAACAAGACTTCTTTTAATGGTACTAATAAAAAGGGAAGTATTTTTTAATGCAGTTCCTAGGATTAATAATTGCCATTCTGACAGAGTCAGAATTTCCAGCATGAGCCGTTCCCTCCATAGCCACAGGTGCAGATGGATGAAGCAGCTCAGACAAGCTGAAGTTGATCACATTTTCCATGTAAAAGGGCACAGCAATTACAACTGATGAGGGTGTTGGAGCCAAAACTCTGGGTCTTGGTACAGGAAAAAAAAAAAAGATTCATAATCAACAGGGGTAGCCACAGGAGGAGTTTTTAAATCCTAATTTAAAAACACTTAACAGTAGCATGCTATGCTTCTACAATTACTAAGTACTAGGACATTAGAGGAGAGGTAGTAAGTGTCCCTGGAAAGTGCTGCTATACAGGGCGACTCTTCAGCTTTACTGGGGTTTCCAGTGCTCACACATCTGAAACTTATGTTTTTCCTTCTATTTAAGGAAGGCACAGAGAATTTTAGTGCATCTTCAAGATTAAGTGGAAAAGTAAAGAGGTTGCTTTTTAAGATTTAGTTTTGAGGACTGAGGTCAACCTGTAGAGGTAACGGCTCTACATCCCCATCCTGGAGTTAGAACACCCTTGCAAAAAAAAGAAATATTAAGTTTTATAAGTGTCTAAATAGCATTTGCTTTGCTGAAAAGGATGCAAAGATCTTGTCTTGCTGAGTAGTAAATCTATGGCACGTAAAAGCTGAATGTCCAAACAAGTTCAGCCCCCAGTTCACAGAGCAGCATTGTACCACAGACTGATTTTTGTTTGTCTAAAAGAGTGCTAAGATCCTTGGAAATCTTTACTCCTGGTTGTGGGTTCTGCATACTTTAAAACATGCCCTTGGTCTCTTCTAACACACTGAACCCCGAGGAGAAATACCAGTAGGGTTAGAAA
This sequence comes from Microhierax caerulescens, assembly GCA_035590215.1. Lineage (NCBI taxonomy): Eukaryota > Metazoa > Chordata > Aves > Falconiformes > Falconidae > Microhierax > Microhierax caerulescens. Next base: position 104,185,374 of record JAVJGJ010000001.1, read on the forward strand.
CCACCACCAGATATATTTTGAGCTTGATTGCCTGCATTATCTTAACACCCTATTGCTCCAAAACCCCTGAAAACTACATATCTCATCTTTCTATTGTTATTACACCCAAAGGATATGTCTACACCGCAGCATTGAGGTGCCCATGCCAGCTTTCAACAAGCTTGCTCTGGTACTGGAAACAGGCTAGCTGCAGCAGCACCCAGCACATTTCCTCTGCAGGCTAATTTCCCCAGCCTCTCCTGCCCCGCTGAAGGTGGCTGTGAAAGAACGCAACGTGATCTTGGCTTGACTCTTCTGGCAACACACAAATGCAACGAGGCAACCACTCCTGATTAGCTCGCTCCCACACCATCTGTTTTCCAAGGCTACATGGACTTTCTGGCACAGAGAATCCTGTTTGAGGATAAGAGCTTGTGTACAACAGTTTACCATAACCAGCAAAGCCGAGCTGACACTCCCTCCCTCACAGACAGCAACAGTTTTACTTTTTTTTTTTTTTTTTTGGTAACCCTTTGCCTATTTTGCATCACTGGGTACCACGCGGGTATCACATTGCAGGGGGCAACTGTTGAGATTTCTGCATGCGAGGCAGGTTTGTTGGCACGGAGTGGATCATCTCGTGGGCACGAGTTGTCATAGCCGAGCAGACATAGGAAGGAAAAGCTGATCCCTGGAATCGCAACAGGTTTCAGGCCGCTCCGCGACAGCCCCGTTTAGCCCTCAGGTGAGAGGTGGGCTGCAGGGCGGGGGGAGCGAGGAACTGCAGGTCCCGCAGTGGTGCCCAGGAGGGCACAGCCCAAGGCAGGAGGGCTGCACGGCCCCTCTCCTCACGCTCCTGCCTCGGCCTGGCAGGATGGAGCAGCCCTAACACAATGCAGAACCCAGGCCAAAACCCATAGCCACTCTGTCTGTCTAACTACGTCTGGCAATGGTGCAGTACATTATTACCTTCTGTAATTCCCCCAAGTTATTTAGGGCTGTCTCCTTATTATCTTGATATCTTGGCTCCCCTAATAATTACAGACCCAGTTTTACAAGGGCAATTTTTTTTTTTTTTTCTTTTCTTGATTAGTTTCCAGGATTCTGTTGTTGCATCAAAGCTGTGCTAGTTTTTCTGTATTCCTGACAGATGTCTACTGGGGGAATTATAGAATGGGCATGCAAAGAGGAAACCATCTACGGAAACAAAGAACAGTTCTGTGAATTTAAAAAAAAAAAAAAAGGCATTTCTCATGCACGTGAGCATACACACACACGGCTGGTCAGGTGAACACACACACTCTGGCACTTAAATTTCTGTCATTTCTCCCTGCTTTTGCCTATGGAGAGCATATAGCATGTTACAGAAGTGCTGTAAGAACATCCTTTCATCTATGCAAGTGTAAGGAGGAATTAAACAGAATTTGCCATATCTAATTTCTTACTATTTCTGCTGAAACTTGTTGTCTCTAGCCAAACCTCTCAAAGCCATTTTATAAAGGAGCAAGTGGTTAATTACACTTTTCACAGAAAGGAAACTAAGGTGAAAAGTAATGAAGTGGCTAGCTAAAAGCAACTTGGAAGCCAGCGGCTGAGCTAGCAGTAAAGCAAAGGTCTGCAGAGTCCTTCCAACTCCACCACCAGCTCACCTGAATATTTGCTCTTCTCTAAACTCAGCCTACACCACTGCTGCCTGTGCCACCGAGTCCTCTGTGCATCTACTCCATCTTTACTTGCTGCGTGCCTTCAGCTTGCAAACAGGATTTGGCCAAGAATAAACACCACCACAACACTGGTTATTTGTACTACAGTGGTGCCTAAAAAAATACTAATTATCTATAACAGAACAGTGCCTGCAGGCCTCAGGTGAGACTGGCACCCCATTGTGCTAGGTGTTACACAAAACAAGACTATAAAAAGATGGTCCCTGCCCTGAAGAGCTTACAGTCTAATTATGCAAGAGGAGTGGGTGGAAGCAAGTTCAGAGAGAGAGAGTAACTGATTCAGTATCTCCCAAAGCAGACCTAGCTAACAGTTCCCTGGCCTCTGAACTAGTGCCTAAACCACAGAGATTCCCTCAAAACAGGAGGGTCTTCGTCCTGTCTGTCGGCTTCTGCCTTGAGGCTCCCAAGCAGTTGACAAAGGCAACAGCTCCACAGCTCTGAAAGCCTTGGAAAGCGCCTTCGGTCTCTTACATAGAGAGGTCAGGCCCCAAGCAGGGGTGTCGGAAGCTTGGCAGTGAAAACAGCCTTGCTGCCAGCGGCAGCCATGCCTGCAATCACCATTTTCAGCAGTGAGTGACCCTTCTGTCCGTCTCTCCGCCTCAGCAAAGAGCACTTCCCTGAAAGCCTGGTTTTAGCCACTACCAAAGGCAGAAGAGATTTGACTTGTAGGACAAAGATCTGGAATGGCAAACCCTGTATATCAAGGGCTGAAGATGAGTAGATCAAACCATGTGTCAAATAAATCACCCACTCAGTCCAGAACCATACATGAAAATACAATTAAAGATTAGCCCACAGAGTGCATAACTGGCAATACGTCAGCTACAAATCATTTTAAAAGCATGTAGCTGATCTAGCCTCCTTAATTCCTTGAGTTGTTGATTCCAATTATCAGCGGCCAAGTAGCAAAAGGTTCTTTATCCCAGAAGATTTTTTACTTTTGGATACAATAAAAGTCAATTTATTCAATGATTACTAGGACATGGGCAGTTAATAGGTTGCGCCTGTTCCTTCTCCCCTCAGATACTTCAGAGTGGATCCATTAACACATTTACAGACTAGACTTAAACAATAATAGTGCTTCTCCTTCTCTGGGGGTAACCAAACCAACCCACTTTTTGTACAGGGCTCTGGGATGTTTTTTACTATTACAGCTCCAGAGGAATTTACATAATTGGTTATGAATAATTTGTAACTCGTCTAAGAGTCTCCATGTAGCTATCTGATTTACTACAGCTTCCCACTCCAGAACCAGCAGAAAATTTTAATACACTTTTTAATTGCAAGATCATAATTTAGAGCATATCAGCACTACCTGACGTAGACAGGACGTGAGACAAACTCCTCTCCACAGCTTCCCCCCACACCGTGGTGGGACTCAGTGGCAGGGCCCTGGCAAGGCTGCTGAGATCGCCGGCAGGGCAGAGAGCAAATGTCACTATGTTCAGTGCAGACCTCTCTGCCCCTCCTTTCCCTGCTTGCCTCCAAATGATCTGCTTTTTGCAGGGAGGAAGGAGAGAATAGCCCTCCTGGTTGAAGCGTTAGCCTTCTGCTAGAGATGTCTGTGCTCAGTTGCTATCTCTGTGCACCTTTGTTCATTCCTTTTGTCTGACCATAAGCCAGTAACGCATCCCTCCCCTCAGGTACAGCTGCTGGGAAGCAGTACTCCCGGGACGGCGGGATACTCTAGAACCTAGTATTCTGAAGAATACTTCAGGTTTACAGGGAAAACAAATTTCCTTCATCAGGGCTGGGGTACTGGGAGGGAGCGACACACAGCACCAAAGACCTGGATTTTGAGAGTAATCTGTGCACTCAAACTGCCTGATGGCAAGTGTTGCTTCTAAGGACTCTCCAAGGAATTTGTCCCTGTCATGCAGGTGGGAATAGATATAATAACCTGATTTTGCACAGGTACAGATAAGTCTCTTGCCTCTGCAAAAATCAGAGATCAATGCCAGTGGCTGGGATGGTGTATAGGAGAGCCCCTGGGTGTGGGCCTTGGCCCGAATGCTAGTTCCCACCAGGGTTTCACCATGGCTCATGTCCCTCTGGTCTGTGCCCCTGTGGATGCTCTGGTGCCTCAGTGCTGAAGCTCCCTTCGGAGACCTTGACCTGGGTCTGCGCAGTTGCCTTTGCCCAGGCACCTCATCTCCCAGCACCTGCAGGCACTACCTTCCTTCCGAAACCTCCAGCCAGTTTGGAAGAAATCAGCTGTCAGATCCAAAGTCACTGAACACCACAGACTGACTGCACTGGCTCTGTTTCCCAAGAAAATGGCACTGAAAAGAGATTCTTCCACATCTTCACTCAGTTGGAAGACAGTATAAATCACAGGATTGCAACAAACTTTCTCTCGTTTTTTCCCTATATAAAGTTTTTGCTTCAGTAAATGGAATTTAGGACTGGGTCATTGAATCAAATCATTTGCTCCCACAGGAAACTTCTTCATGTAGCCCGTTTAATTATTAATATTTCTGCCCCCCGGTTCAACAAAATTATGGGAACACTCCTAATTTTGTTTAATTTAAAGCAACTGCTAATTTTCAAGTGATGCCAACTGGCATTTCGTAAGACAAAGGACATGCTGATGTGCCTTATAAAATGCTGGTTTAATAAAAGATGCTGTATCCCTTTCTACAAATTTCACTATCTAAAGGGTAAATAATTGCTTAAACTCAGTTTTCAGTCAAGAGAGCCTAAGCTCCATTGAGGCAAGTCCCCAGTGAGACTTAAGCATATGCCTAAATGCTTCTTCCAAATTACAGACTGAACAACTAATTTGCCTTTGCTATGATAGGTCCTTTACTATAATTTTTAATTCAGTTACATTTTCTTTAAAAAAAAAAAAAATAATCCCATCAAACTACTAAAAGAGCCACCTCACTTCCTTCATGTTTCTTCCCAGCATTTATAAAAACGATGGTTTATTGTCCTGAAACCAAAACCATTACAGCCTGTCAAAACCTTTCTGTAAGGCGGCAGCTAACTGAATAATACATTTCACATTAAATTACACAACTGTGTCATTGGGCTAACATTAAAGGTAAGTCATTAATAAAACGAGAAAATAAAGTGGTCCTTAATTATACAAGACATTAAAAGGCTGAGTGTTTTGCTTCTGCAGCAGACTCACTTTGTGAGAATAAACGTTTTAAGACCAGTGTGAACTTTTCTCTGTGGAAATTACAGCTCAGAGATAATCCCTTACACCCGTTAATGCAGCCCGTTGCTGTGAGATGTGTCCTTAGGCACCTTCTGATGACTTGGTGCTAACCCTATGGATGAAGCCAGTTTGCACACCCTTGGCTCACAAAACACAGGGTTTTGCTATTGTTTTGTTATTTATGGGGGACATTTTCAAAAGACTCAGATGAAAACACTTCATAGATAAATTGCATCCATATGCTGTAAAAATAGGGCATTCTGGTGTTTTTGATAAACATCGAAATACCCTCTGGAAATGGGAGCCTAACAAGATAAAGCTAACAGAGCACAGAGGGAATCCATCCACCGAAAGCTCAGCTTTGGGGCCAGGTGTAGCCGTAACAAGGACGGTGGCAGGGAGAGAGGGGCACTTGCAAGCACATGGCCACTTCTGCATCAGCGGAGGACAAGAGAGGCACGCTGCCCCCCCCTGCTCCCCACCTGCTGGGTAAATCCACACCAGGGCAGCCCTGCAGCCCTGCTTCAGTAATTGAAATCAAACTGGGACAGTACGTCTTCCACAAATTTCCATACATAATACTTTCTTTGCCTTGCAACTAAAAGCAGAAACCCCTTGGAGCCTGAACTCCTATAGGAAACCCACAGATTTAAAGGTTTGGGGACTGTCACCATTTTTGCCTGCAAAATACCTTTTTCCAGCAGAAAAGCAATCCTCTCTATACTTCTTCCTGGCTCCTCCTTTACCCTCCAGCTTCTAGAAATGCAAAGCTACCATTTAGAGAAGACGAATCCTCTATCACTCCTCACGGACTGAGCCAGCTGTGCCTTACGGCACGCGACTATGAGAAGCACCGTTTTCGGTGGCTCACTGGGCACCCCTGAGGTGCACCTGCAAGCCCCAGCATACTGAAAAGCGAGCTTTCTAGTGGAAGCCCTAACATATTTCTGTGCACGGTTTGATGCAGAGCAAGCCACACACAGCGCTCATCACATGTCCGCAGTCACCCATTTGGTAGGTGTGGAGCGGTCACGAGGATCGTGCTAGAGTAAGGTAAAGGCTTAGGAAAGGAAGGGTTAAGGGCACACAGGAATATCCGTGACTTGCTTGTGCTAACCATAAGCTTTCCCTGCCCACAGAACCAGGGTAAGTGGAGTAACTTTGTGTTAGCCTGCTTTTGAGGACTTGAGTCAGGTAGGCTGCGGATCCTTCCCCTGGAGGGGGGGGTGGAGCCCAAGTTCTCCAACAGAAACAAATTAGAAGGAAAATTTCCAAGGAAACATGAGAGGCTGTGAAAAGTGATGGTTTGTGTGGAAAATTTTTTGCCCTATTTTTCCTGAAAAACTAAATGCCTAAAAACAAAAGTGTTTTGGCCAAACCCCTGAGTTTTTCAGTATTTGAATTTCTGAGCCATAAAAAAAGAACTTTTCTTGGGAACCGTAGATCAAAAAAATCCCCCTGAAATGAATTTCCTTTTAGTTTTCATTTAAATTGTCTGCTTTATTATGGCACTAATTCTAGCTTTTTTCTTTTTTTAAAGAAACAAACTATCCAGCACTGCAGTTATACCACGAATCAGAAGACCTCTGTGTTGTGGATACAGCCTTTCATCAAGTAGACTAAAGTTTTCCACAAAGCTTCAATGCTGAGAAGCCATCATCTAGGGCTTCGCCTCACAGAGCCAGATTAGCCAGGAATTCATTTGTAAAGAAAACATCAGGGAATTAACCATAGGCACATCCCAAATCATGTCCCTACAATCTAATCAACTGGTTTTCTTTCTGTAAATGCCCATAGAATATGTGCTATGTTTTACAGGATACTAATAAAATTTACAAGATAAAAGACAATTCTTCCCATGGAGCACAGTGTCTGCCCCCACTTTGCACTTTCTGGGCTTCAGCAGTGCAGTAGAACAAGATGCACAGGGTATGTTGAAATTAGTTTGCAAACTGAAGGGGTGTTTGGGTGATTTCCTTATGTGAAGGCACCCTCTCTCTGGTGCCTGCTAAATCATCCTTGCCAAACAGTATTTACCCCTGAAGCTAACAAAAATACTTTGAAGAGCAAGTCTCAGCATACCAAGTGTTAAATATTTCACATATGCAGGGGTAGCCTTCACATTAAAAGTTGTCTACTTTACCTCAGAGTAATTAACACATTTGAACTGTCCTGGGGTTAAAGAAAAACAAACAACAAAAAAAAAAGAGATAAAAACAAAACAAAACAAAACAGAAAAAACCCTCAATACCGAGTAAAGACCAGACACCTGAAGTTAACCCTGAAGTATGTTCATCAGTGTTAACCCCAGGAGAAGGTAAAGGGCCGGTTTTGGTGGACGTCCCTTCACAGTAAAAGCCTGGGCTTCCTTTTACTATGTATAAAGCTTTGCTGAACTTGGAAATAGTCATACCTGAGTAAAGAGAAGAAAAAAAGAATAAAAGCACCTTGATGGGGGCAGCACTACATACAAAGCATCAGGAGATGCACAGCACGAGAGGGCCAGCTGGGATGGGCAGGACTGGCCACCGTGGGATATGACAAAGCAACACCTTCATCTATTCTTTTCCAGTGCCACACTGTGAAAACCAGCTTGTACCAACCCATCTCACATTCTTTTGCCTGCTTGCCTCTCGCGGCAGCATGTTTCCTGCTCCTTGGGAGTGATCAGCCAGGTGAAAGGAACACGGATTTTAGGGAGTCCCCTGCTAAAATACTAACAGTGTGTGCTGGCTGCATTTCAGATCAAATTCCTTTCACCTCTTGCCCCTTTGAACCACTAAGGAATGTTGCAGATTCTGTTGTATTCCCATTGTTATTAAACACTTACTCCTGTCTGTCCATGGAGTGGTTTGGGAATTACTGCAAGTACACACACACCCCAAGTCACCCACACTCTTCTGCAAGAGATGCCTTTACTAGGAGGCACATGGACTGGATGGGAGAGCAGAGGGCTGGGGACTGTGGCAATTACTCAGAATAACAGGCTGTGAGCCTTGGGCTTTCAAGTGGAACAACTTTGCATTAGCGCAGCATTTTCCATCATGATTGAGAAGAAAATCAGTTGGGAAACCAAATAAATCATCGAGGCTCCTGTTAGCGCAGCCTGAATGCGGCTCTTGGGACAGGACTTCCACCAGGTAGATGAGGATCTCCTGGGGTCTCCTGCGCTGCGGGGTCTGCAAAGCAGCTTTGGAGCCGACAGCGGTGCTGAGCGATCGGCAGCGCATTGCTGGAGCCCTGGTGATGAGTGGCTGATCAATGGACCAGCACTACCGCCTGTATCGCTGCCAGGCAATTACTGGAGCTGCACTCGGCAGCATTACTGCAAGCTGCTCCACAGAGCGGTGCTGGTATTTGTATTGCTGCCATTTCATCAGCAAAGTGACACTGGAGTCTGTCTCCCTGACAGCTGATCAATGAGGAGGAATATAATAATCATAATGTGGTGTTTTACAGGATATGGGCCCTTAACCCAAGGACCTCAAATCCCTTTTCAGATGTTCGTTAAGCCACAAATTCCACATGCATGGAGATGGCCACAAATACCCAGATCACCGTGGTATTGCAAACTCATCTTTGTTCTTGTTGTATAGATGGGTGATCATAGACAGGGTTAAGTGCCCTGGTCCATTTCCCAGTGATACTAAGGGGAGGCTGGAAATAGGTTCTCAATACAGAAAGGCTAAAACAGGATGGGTTCTCCAAAAAGCTTTCAAGAAAACCCTAGCTAGAGATATCACAAGCAAAGCTAAAACGTGCTGAAAAGAAAAACACACCTGAGGCCAGGTTTACAGGTCATCCTTTTTAAAACCTGAGAAGTCAATGAACAGACTTCAGCGCATAAAAGAGAAACGTGGAAAGCCTTGGTGAGATGATGCCTCAGCAGGGCCACGTCTCATCTTCTCTCTGCTCCCTCACCACAAGAGTATCCCCCAACTTTAAAAGTAGATGAAATTCAGGCATCTAAACTCCCCGTGCTCTCACGTATCCCTGTACTCACATCTCACACGTGGATTCAGGGTCAGCCTCAGCACACTGAGATGGAGCTTCAGCCTCCAAATCTTTCATGGTGCTTTTTCCAGCAAGTCTGTCAAAGAGCTCAGCTAAGGTATTATTTCCCTGAGCTTCCATTGAGTATCACCATGCCTAAGCAAGCTGCTCAGCTCAACAATTCTAGTTTCAAAGTTATACAGGCCAAGCCTAGCTAATCTTTCTTTATAATCCATTCCCCAAATCCCTGAATAACTTTGGTTGCCCTACACTGCCCCTTCTGCATTCTCAAACTTGTGACACACTTCCCATAATAAGGTAACTAAAACCGCACACAATAGCCTACGTGTTTTATTTCACGTTCCCCACTGATTAATGCTGAATGCTTCCATACAGTATATCCACACGCTTTACACTTAATGCTTCAATATATATATATGTAGTGCAATAACCTCGTTGCTTTTACTTTACAGCTGCCAATTTGTGCAGATGGCTGTAGTGTATTAGTCACCACTCACACTCCCCTCCTCCTCCTCCTCCTCCCAACAGTCTTGTTCTCAGTCAGCATTTCACATGGCATTTCCTTTCAAGGTATCTATGGCTATTTTTGGCCTGAGAGTTCCTGGTATATTAAACGCGATGAGCCACATCCTCAGCTGGTGTAAATCTGCACAGCCCTAATTCGGTCAGTGGAGCTGTGCCAATTCACGTGAGCAGAAAGTGTCTCATAAATCAGTTATCAGACCAATATATTAAGGCAGCTTATTTAAACCGCTTCTGCTTTGTTTTTCTTTATTTACGGATAACCCAGAGCATGTAAGAATGATGGTCCTGCACCACAACGTATGGGCCGACTGACTGGGACAGGGACAGGCACACAGACAGGTCAGCTCAATTCGCCATCGCACCACCACCACAGTCTGACACTACTCCAATATTAATGGAAAAAATCCTTCTCTCTTGGGTCTCCTTTTGCCTGAAAAGCAATTTGTTTCAAGCTCAGAATGGGTGAGGACCATTTTTACATATAAGGGGAAAAAAAAGCGTAGCTAAAATTGACACTTGCCACACCTCCCCATCCTGAACTGTTTCCTGGCTGTGACATCCTCTATTTCCTGTCCAAAAGCCGATTTTTAACCAGTCTACCCTGGCTTTTCAGAGCAGTCTGTTTCATAAAAAGTCTACCCAAATGCCTGAGAATCTGGCTCAGCAGCAGCTCCATGTACTGTGGCTACAGCCTAGAGACACTGGAGAGGAGCACGGCACAAGGGAAAAATCCCAACCCATTAGACTCTTGCCTCAGTTCCTTAATGTTTTGAAGTGAATGATTTAGGCTGTAAGAAAAAGCCTCCTGACAACAAGATCTATTAGTGTATGGAATAATCTTCCAAGGGAAGTGATGGAAACATTGCTGCTTGGCACACAGCTAGTGTTTGTCCAGACTAGTTTTTAAATATACAATCCTAAATTGGCAGAGGAAAAGTCTAGTCGAGGTAGTTGCTCTTATCTATCTCCATATTCCAGGATAAATCAGGTCATCTCCTTTGTTCTGGTCTAAAAATTGAGGAATGCACTTAAAACAATTCATGCACTTTTAATCAGCTATGATCTCCCTTTTATGATCCACATGGGTTGTATCTTATTAAATTAGATATATCTAGCTGTTTCTTTTTAATCATCAAGTTTTTCTAATATAAGGCAGCAGCGCTGTCTAGCACGGCTGGCACGAACTGGGGCTGTGAACACCTTCAGGTCTCTCTTTGGCTATGCCCCAGGCTCCCAGGCAAGTAAATAAACCCCTCACTTAAAAATAAAGTAAAATAAGTTCCTAAAATGTTTTTGTCACTCAGAGAGCCTAGGACTGACTAACTTTCAGATGTCATGAGTGTTCATGGCGCTGGTCAAAGTCACTAGCCGAGGAGAGATGGGGTAAATTTATCAACAAAAAGGACTCAAAGGCATTTAGATAATGCAGCACTTTGTGTGGCTTGAAAACATAAAACAAGTCCCATACTGCAGGGTAAATTAAGACGAAAAAGCACCACATCCTGAAACAGATTGGGAATTTCAGCCTTAGCATTATTTTACAAGTGTAAATCAGAAATATAATGCTTAAAACTGGAAAGCGGGACCAAGCCCTGCAGTCCCCTGACTGACAGCTACACAAAATCGTATTTTCAGAAAGACTGGTGCTCCCTGCCCGCCCACCCCCAGCCCCCCCCCCCCCAAAAAAAAAAAAAAGAAGAAAAAAAAAGGATAAATAGGAACAGATGATATTAGCAAAATCCTTTCTGCCGGAATGTGAGGTCTTCCTTCCATTGCTCCCAGTGCAGCACACCCCCCTCCCTCAGATAAGGGATCACACACATGATGTCAGTAAAGGCAATGACTGGGGGCCCCTTCAGCACTGTTCATGCATCATCCTGCTGGATATAACGCGGAAGCAGCACTAGAAAATGGTGTATTTTCCCTCCCAAGGACTCTGCATGTGATCACAACGTGTGGCCATACCACAAAAACGAGTGCTGAAGGGTACGTAGGTATGATTTTCTTTGTTTTGTGCAGCAACCAGCACCATGAGGCCCTGATCCTGAATGAGGTCTCTCGGGAAAGATTTGTTCCTTTCAGTACAAAGAAATCTCAGTATAACAAATCACTAACTTATATGGCTGTCCTTAAAAAAATTTGCCCCCAACACAGAAAACTTCAGGTAGAAAGCTCCATAAGATTTTGTCCATTTCTTATACTCTAAATTATTCCTTGAATCCACTGGGAAGAACTTTTTAGTGACACCGAATTGTTTGAGAAGTAATAAATATACATTCAGATGAATGTAAAAAATGATAAATAAGATACAAAGCCTCTCCAGCAACCATAAATTTAGCCATATTTTTCTTTCTGAGGCCTCTGTATCAGATCTTATCTCCTGTATGAGACTAGTTTTCTTTCCCTCAACTCACAAACACTCATCTATTGTTTTGAAAATGAAAAGCCTGACAGCAGAACAGGACGTCCTTTTAAGAACATGTCTGATACTAGAAAGTCACAGGAACTCTGCTATTGCTTAAGATTCAGACCACCGTGATTTAGTTCAGAGTCTGCACCGTTACTCAGTATGTTGTACAGAACAAAGTAACTGCTAAATTTGGTCAGATAGTAACTACAGAGGGTGTAACAGGTCAGAATACAGGTAAACTGCAAGGGATTTAATAGAGGGCACCCTCACACTTGGAGCACTGAATCATTTTCTCAAGCAGGGATGAAGAATCAAAACCAATGCATGTTTTCTTGGCTAGTTACTCTGTAATCTACTAATGCTGGTATGGGTTTGTGAGCTTCTCTTAAAGATGATGGCAACGGGACTTCATCAAACAAAAACAGATTAAAGCCTGGTTATTATCAATTCTACTATGTAGCTGCTTCTTGTGCAAAATAATTCCTGACTTGACATTCAAAAGGACAAATCTACTAGTCTCACCCCACTGAAGAGGTATTTGCAAGCATTGCCTATTCATATTTTTGTAGCTGGAGCACTACTGCATTTAACAAAGTAGTTTTACCCCTAAAGGTATACATATGGATCTTAAAGTTCTCTGGAAAGCCAAAGCTATTGGGGGCTTCCTGAACTACTTGTTATCGCTTTGAAGCATCTGGCTGGTGGTCAGCTGTTTCATGTTACTAACTTCTACATTTGTTTCTGAAGAAATTAGCACAGCTTCCTTCAATGCTACATTCTGCAGCGGTTTTGGTTTTGATTGTAACATCTCGTCGTTCATCTTGAAATCAAAGTCATTTATGGAAGCTGCAGAATTTTAATGTTCCTCAGACTCAAAAGCATTTGTTTAACCACCACCAGACAAGGAGATGAATAAGAGAGACTGTCTGCTCTTGATTTAGTGGGACCAGATTTTTAGAAGAGCTCAGCAACCAGTGTACGCCTTCGACACACTAACTTCTTTGGACAGCCTGGGTATTTATTACAGCGCTTAAATGAGAATGACTCTCATGAAAACCATGACCTTAGTGAGCTGGACAGTTAATACACATTATAAATTCCTATATTTCCATCCAAAGGAGGGAATTTATTCATAAGTTCAACCTGCAATTTAAAAGCAACTTTTGATTCTTATTATTTCTGCATCAGTTTTATTGTTCACCCAAAAGGCCTGTCTACATGACTGTTGAGCTCAGAGCTGTGTTTAAGAATCACTGCCTAGTAAAAAATGATATGCAGGACAAAAACAAAGAGACAGGATCTTCTTAGGTTACTTTTGTTTAAGCCCTACACAGAGAACAGAATAGATTAAAGCAGTGGGAAAATAAGAGATCAAGTCTTGTGATGTGGCATAGGGTGCTCCTTCCAGCCAACCGCACTTCATTTTTCTCCACTGATGCTTCCAAGTGGTTTTCTAGGATACCCCTGAGCAGAACTCATTGTAATAACTGGAGGAAATAAACTAATGGAGAATTACCGCAAGGTTCATCTAAGAGAAGTTTTGATAAACAACACTTCCAGGCTGAGATATTCAGTGCAGCCTGAGGAATGTGGACTTTCCCACTCCTGTCGAACTGAATGGGTTATCTGTACCTCTGAGTCAAGCTGGGAAGCGGCTGCCACAACCACCAAAAGCGATTCTGCATTTCAGGTGCAATCAGAGATCAAGTACCACCCTTAAACTGAAAAATTCTGACAAAGAAAAAGGTGAAGTGAAAAGCATTTGACCGATCCAGCTAGCATCGCTACCAAATTTTGTCTCAGCAAGCAGGCTCTCAGGTGAGTTGCAATCTTTGTGCTCCCAGTCTCAGTCCAGAAAAATCTTCAGGTGGAGGTGACAGAAAAATGGACAACAGTAGAATCACAGTCCAAATGCCACCACAGACAGAGAGGTGTCCCACATATGTGCAAGCCAGAACGGAAGCTTATAGAAGTCCAGACAAATAATAAAAAAAAATAAATCATATTGCTTCTGTCTAGATCCTCCCTAGCCAAAGTCCTCCCTTGGCAAAGGGATAGCTCACCCCTGAGCATTATTTAAGTCCTTTCCAGACCAAGATTTAGGCAAACCTTAACTGGTGCATGGGCTTTAGGCTGGCTGTATGGACAAAATGTTTTCCATTTGAAATAGTTTTGAAACCACCACCGACACCTATACAGCCACAGATCCATCAAGTACTTCTGTATCTTTAAAAAGCAACACACACACACCTGGCACTCTAAACCTACATTCTACCTCATTTGTACCCATGGGATGCTGGTGAAGTCATCATGATTGCACAGGATAAACGAAGGTTGAAGTTGGCCTGTTTAAATTAGGATTATTTTTTTAAAAACCTGTATATTCTTCCCATTGCTAAATCTTTTACAGAGGCTACTAAGGCAGAGAGCTGCTGAGCTAATCCTCTTTGACTCCCTGCCATCCTGGCAGGTACAGCAAAGCCTAAGGTAAAGTGGAGCATCAAAAGGAAAATTAATGTCTTCTAACAGCAATTAGAGGAAATTATTTAGATATAAATCTTGTTTTATATCTTCTCATACTTGTTTTTCAATCTTTCCCCTTTGATTTTTTTTTCCTTTCAGGCTTTTCAGAAAGAAACATTTAAAATCCCTCCTGTAAACCAGTGGCATAATTAGCTGCATGTTACACCTGGTATTTTACTCTTCTACAGAGTAATTCCTTTGAGCTTTCTTTTTTACTAAGCCCCGAGGTCTCCTGAAACTGAATCTACTTGTTCTCTCATCCGCTGGCTGACAGGAGTTTGAGGGGAACCAAAACCCAGGCAGAGAGAGCGGGGTGCTCTCCCCCTGCCCGCCAGCCGCCGCAGCGGGTGACCAGAGGTGCCAGGCGTGCCCAGGGCTGCCCACGGCAGGGAAATGAACCTCCCGGTCACCCGCGCTTGGCCTCCACCGTGGAGCAATGCATGTAACCTAATTGTACTCCGATAACATCAAACAAAGTCTCTCTGATCCAGCACCTGGCAAGCCGCCATCCTATCTGGGGTCTGATCTGACAAGCTTGCCGATTGATCAAATCATTATCTGGTAGTGTAGGTGTATCATCTAACGTGAGCCAAATTCCTTCAGTTGCTTCTTCTCTTTTCTAGAGAGGATACAAGGCTCCAGCAGGCTCCTTCCCCCGTGGTACATGACTGATGGCTTCAGCAGCATCTTTTACAAAACACAGAGTGGCTCATGTTCACCCAAGGGAGGCTGTGCTTTTTGCTTCCCGAATATAGAAGTTACTTTGCCCATAGCATCATCATAGAAAACTTGCAAAAACAAGAAAGAAAAGCAGTTAGCTCTTCAGTGGCACAGCCATCCACATTTCCAGAGACATCCAGGCACAGCTAAAACTGCTGACCTTTCCGGTTTTGCCGCATCCTCTGAGCTGAACTCATATTGTACAGAAAGTGCCGCTGGAACTCTGGGGCTCCCTTTCCACCTCCTTGTTACTACTCACGGGATGATGTGTCGGTAAAAATCTGTTATTGCACCTCCACAAACCTGATCTCCACATGCACCCTCTGCCCCAGCCTAGGCAAAAGGACATGCCTTTCCCTGGAAATACATCCCTGTTGCTGCTCACAAGGACAACACCTCACCTTTACACTTCCCTCATACAGCATTAAACTCTTTGCAGACAATCTGGGGACAAGTTTCCCTCCAAGCAGGAACACCCATTTGCTACTATTTTTGAGGAGGCTGAATTGGACCTTTGCAGCTGAACAACTGCAGCTAAACCGATCAAGACCAGGAGACTGAAGGTACTCAAGTTAGACAACAGCAAGGCCCACGCGGACTGCAGATCCCAGAAGGTGACCCTTCCTTTTGAGCAGCTATGCTTCTGCTCCCATTGGAAGAGGGCAAGTAGAGCATGGTGGGGTCCAAAGTCTCAGATGGCCATTTCTCAGATTAAAACGGGGGGCAATCAACCACACTCTGCAGACACCACTTGTCATTAGGCTGACTGTGAAGCCATTCAGTTTGTGACGTATCCCCCCATCTAATCAGTCCCACAGGAATGAAGTTGACATAGGTGGATGCTTTTCTTAACAACCCTTTTCCTCCTTTTGTAATCTTCAATCTCAGAGTTAAAGGAAGGGCTTGGCAGGGGCAGGAGATGGTACACTCATTTTAGCACCACCAGTTCAGGTCAGCATTTCATCTGGCCACCTCGTGGCTCTTCCTGGAGTCCTATATCAAAGTAAGCTACCCAAGGTAATTTATTTAGTTTATATGCTTTATTTTATCCACGTAAATCATGAAACAAGGTCCATAGGGAACAGGCACTCTATACTTATCATAATATGTAACTTAGTTCCCCAGAGACTGAGTATGTACAGAACAGCTAATAAATGGTTCAAAAAAACCTGGGTCATTAAATCTCATTTTATATCTTCTTGTTTCCATCAAAGTATGCAGGGGTGGAAATTCTCTTTCTAAGACAGGCTCCTACTTTTCAGCCAACTGGGAATAGAGCCAGCTGAAAAGAGAGAACCCCACATACAGCACTGACAGCTGTGCACAAAATTCATGAGCTCAAGAGACAGACTGCTGCAGAGACAGGTGTCCGAGATCTAAGTTTAGCTTGAAAGATTAAAACAGCATCTACAAAGAATGCATTTATTCTAATCCTCTCTATCCTAGAAACTACACATGCATCACTGATGTACGCATCCTGGAAACATTTAAGATATGTCTTTCTTCTGCAGGATTTCATCCCATTGTGTTCAGGGATAAAATAGGTTAGTGTTAAGACCACAGAAATGCACAAACCCAGCAGAGAGAGAGATGTTCCTGCTGTTGAGGAAGGGTTGCAAGCGGTCAGGATCTATAGTTACAGAGCAGGCAGGACTCAGGCTTGCGCAGCAATGACGGCTGCCCACCCTGGCAGCAAGCAACCCCACCCCAGATGTTCTCAACGCAGCGAGGATGTCTTATGTAAATAAGAGCTGGGAGGCAGATCAGGTGTGGTTCTTGCAAGACAAATGTGCTTGGGAATTATGTATGATTCCATGTTTAGCTATCCTGGTATAAATCCAGAGTAATTCTTTTGATCTTAAAGCAGCACTGCTCTAAATATACATTAAATAGGAGAACATACCCACTTATCCTCAGAAGAGCCAAAGGTACAGAAGAACTCAGCCTTTGCACCTCCCCAGTGTACCTACGGGTTTGAGAGAGGCTCTCTCCCCCTTACTGGCATGAGTGAGTGACGAATCATTTTTCCTGTAACAAATCATAGATACAGCACAGCAGATTTTGATGCCCTAAGCTTCTAGTCTCTAAATTAGAGACAGTATGGGAAGGCAAGGAACAAAGGATGAATCACTTAGTATCATGTGATATAGCACAGTTGCATATATAATTGTCTATCAATACAGGCAGAAATTATCATATGTTAATACAAAGAGAATTTGATAATCTGGAGGACATCAAAGTGATGAAGTCAAGAACAAGACAGGCTTAATAAACTTCACCTGCTTCACTCAATAAAACAAGGGGCAGGTGCTCACCCTTGGAAAGCTACAGAGCAAATCCTGGGTTGATAATGAGATTTACAGATTCTTTCCCCTCTATGATACAGAACATATTGAACCATAATGCTGGAATTTTTAGAACAATTCCTACACCCAAAGACAGAAGAGTAATGGAGGGCGGGGTATTTTAAAAAGACAGAATCAGTGTTTAACCACAAAATACCCCTAGATCTGTAATTTCCACAGATTCAAGAAAATTCCCCAGTTTTGTTCAGGGAATGGAATTTCACAGTCATGAAAATTTGCAAATACTTGTTTAATTCAGCACTTTCCCATATCATTTCTAAGATCTCAGGGCAAAGCTGCTCCTAAGGCTATCACGGAGATTACTTAGTTGGCGCCAACCAGCACAAACTTATAATACATGGCTGGAACTGCCATGCAATTCTTGCAAACAGAAGTAATCTCTATCCTTGCATCATCAGCTCTACCAAGCAGAGGGTCATGTGATGGGTGCTCCAGACAGCGTGGGGGAGGACAGAAGCAAGTAGGATGTTTTTAATTTATGTATTTAACATATCTGTAATGGGCACCTGAGAACTGAAGCTGCAGAGCTTTTCTGCAGCCTCTGGGAAAACCTCTTTGGGGAATTGGCTGGACAGAGAGGGGGTGCAGAGGAGAGGAACAGAGCACAACTGCAGCCAGTAGAGAAACCTGCCTACGAGTAATCACAACCACACACCTGAGTTTATCATTTTGAACATCCTCACAGCACGCAGGAAAAACCTCTTCCTGCTGGGGAAGAGCTCCCCTATATGTCCTTTACCCATCGCTCAAGATTTGGTCATGTTCTTCCACCACTCCAGCATCCCAAACACCTAGGAAATAATAAAAGAGTATTGCCCCTGCAGAACGCCTGCGTGGTAGGGAAGCACCGTCCATCCAGACTGTGCAGAGGGCCGTAGGGTGCACAGACTGAGGATCTTGCCTCAGATTCCACCAGTACGAGCATGGCAGACTTCCAGCACGTAGTACTTTCACAGCAGGATCAGCTTTCCACGCTGAAGAATGGTTTGGAGGGGCAGCCGTGGGGAACTCCATGGGCCGTACGTCAAAGCCTCCTCCTAGGGCTTTCCCACAAGCAGATGGCAAACTGACTCCCAGTTAGCAACTCATCACAAAATGAAAAACATCTTCCCCTGCCCTTCTCATTCGGGGCAGGCTCCTGTGTTAACTGTTTAGCTTTGTTTACAGGCTCCTTGGGGCTGGGCCTTTGGTTTTTTGCAGATTCTTGCCCTCGTACAATAGCAGACCCAAAGAAAGAAAGAATAATAATGATAAAAAAATAAAACAGTTCAACACTGAAATTCACGAACATCGCTTGGATTTCTAACTACCCAAGTGTTTTGGCTTTGCTGAGATTCCTCAGTAACTCACTGATGCTTCTATCCTCTCCCTGGCTTGCCCCCAGGATCCCAGGCATTTGCAGCCTCACCACAGCTTCAGGACATAACAGGCCCGGGAGAAGTCCCATGCCTAACAGCAGCCAGGACCTCCAAGTAGTTTCCTCAGAAGAGATTAAAACTTCAAGGGAAGGAGCACTAACATTTATTTGAAAGGGGAAAAAAAACAGCCTGGGTAGCAAACCTAACAACTTTGCCCCAGCATTAAACCCCGAGAGTCACTTCACATCAAGAGAATATGGTTGGTTCATCCTTCCAGGGCTGGGGATACCATTATCATCCTGCTCCACCCATCCCATGTCAACACAGGAAAAGCAGACCCAGTTCAGCCACCAGACTCATTCTTTTCTCCTCCTACTCAGTAGCATATTACAAGGCCACCAAATTAAAAGGAATGCTCTTTAATTCTTTAGCTTTCAACCCTTCCCTTCTCAAGCACTGAGTCTTTATAGATTTCAAACCAGTTTGACAATATATGGTTCTTTTGGTGTACATGTGGGTTTTGGAGTAATATTTAACAACTAAATTAGATGTACGTGTAAAATATACACAAGGGTGTCTAGATATTAGGTGTGGTATTATTACATAAAGGCAAAACCAAAGACCATTTATATTACAGTACACAAAACCAGCACACAGATCTGTGCACAGGTACACTGATTATAAGTGAACTAATAGCTTGGGCGTTTTATGCAGCATTATTAATGACTTTCACATTAAGCCATCCGTATTCTTTTAAATTCCATTGTATATTACCCATATTATTTTTAATCCATGCCATTTATGAGGCCTCAGTGGAAGAGGGCTGCAGTTATGTTGTGGTGAAGCCTCTGTAGCGTGGCCACAGACGTGTGTGGTGCAGGGCTGCTCCACTATGCTAAGCAGCCAGCCATGAGCGCATTGCTCCAAGTACAAGATCATCATCGCTTCAGACAAAGCACAGTGTAGCTTTAGCTCAGTGTCCTCGTTGTTTGTCTATGTTCCTTGCAAGTAAGAAGTAGCTCACTGGCCAGAGGCCAGTGCTCTTCAAACCCATCTGCAAATGGCCTAATCAGAGCCGTGATCTGCTCTGTATACTCAATTTGTTGAGTCACATCAATTTGTTGAGTTTCCTCTCCCATTAGAAATAGATGCAACTGCCATTTTCTAAATATATTAACTCTCTTCAGGCTATTTTGTTGTGTAAACAGAAAGACAAGTGACTAGGCACTGCAGGCAAGAAACTGATGTTCACATGGACTAAACTCTATAATTTCACCAGTTTTGTTACACTAGTTTTATGCATCTTTCCTTTCATGATGCCATTTTGAGAATTATGCTGTGCCCTTTTTTCTAGGCAACTCCACTTTAATTGCAGTTGGAAAATAAAAATTACACCACGCAGGGGAAAGACACTCTTCAGTTAAAGTTGCCCTTCTTCAGCCACGCTCAAATACCCACCCAATACCCAGAATACCAATCGGATTAACCTTGCGGTTGCCAAAGCCACAGTTTACCAGTGGTCCCACCACTATCCTGGGACCTTTGCTCAACTGGAGATCAGAGATCTTCCCACCGCTGCCAGTCCTCCAACCCTGTGTTCTCTGAACCATGTCTGGAGCCAGCACAGGCTCAGGGCACAGAAGCCAACCCACAACAATCCCACCATTCCCACTTCTCACCACTCCTCCCCAGCTCTGCTTCTCTCTACTGCCCACAGGGAAAAGCAAGCTGGCCTCAAAACAAGTCCTAGGAGGGCCCAACTTGCAAATTAGGAGGGCAATATAACTGGCTTTGCTGCAGGCTGCCAGAAACAACACTGACTGGTTAAGGTAACTTCAAGGTCAACATCAAGTACTGCTGTGGACATACCCTTTTCTCCTGAATTTTCTGCCAGTATCTTCTGTCAGCCTCTCCCCATCACTTCTGTGGAGTACAGTCATCTTGATTGCTGTTGTCCATCCCAGAACTGGCTCATTTTGGACAGGGCTCTGTACACTGTTTGTGAAGCAAACCATAAAAAAGGATTATTCATAGGCTGCTGCTTTGCAGGATGTTTTCCATACCACCATGCACAGCTTTTGCAAAGGTAAAGATTTTCAGCTTTCTTCCCTCTGTACAGTAAAAACTTAAGGCCAATATTTGTTCCTTTTTGTGTTACAGGATCACAACCAAGCTGCCAATCATCTGGCCAAGAGGGTTATGCAAGAGTCAGGTTTACAGTAAAGTTGTACAAATTTTATAGCACCACAAACACTTTAACTACCATGATGCTTAAAACTCAAGAGCATTTGGAGAACAAGGAGAGTTATTCAAGCTCCACACCATTTTGGCTGCATGTTTTCCAGGTGTATGATTTCACCACATGGAAAAACACAGCTATTGCCAAAGTGAACTCATAAAAACCTTTGATGAGTAAAGTTTGGATAAGCACAAATCATTTGAACCGACAGTTGGTCCAATTCTCAAAGGAGTTTGGCAGACATAATATAATTCGTGGTTTCACACACAGGCCTTTTTTCCCCTCCTCCCCCCATCTTCACAAATTCGGAAGATGTTGTTCTAGAAGGTACAACGGGTTGGGTTTGCTATGTTTTTCTTTTCCCCCTGAAGGGTTAGGCACCACGCTATTGCAACTCAGAGCCATTTGGGGCTGTGAGTAAGCTAGCAAACAGGTTTTCCAGAACTGTGTTTAGATAGTTGCATGATCTGCCTAACAGACATAAAAAAAAAAAAAAAAAGAAAATAAAAAAGAAAAGAAAGAAAAAAGAAAAGAAAAAAAATTAAACTAGTTCTCTCACCACCCATTTGCTAGCAGGCAGGTAATGTAAGGCAAACGCTTTAACAATCTCTTCCTCTGACACATTTGGACATGTTATTTCAAGATGTGTGGCGTCATTTAAGGCTGTGCCATGAGATAACACAGTATTTACATCTCTGGGCTGGGAGCAGTATTGCTACAGCTTTTAGACATTATTGACATAATATTTTCTTTGATAAACAAACTATCAGGAAACTGTCAAATTCATAACTGAGGTAATGCCAGGGTCTAAGCAATCCTACACAGTCCAAGAGGCAACTCAAAATAACGTTAGAGAGCATAAAGACAATGAAGATGAGTCCTGTTCCGAACGGCTTTTGTCAAGCCCTATGGAGAAAGGCTTTCATTTACTGCTTATGTGGTCTCTTCTCCATCCAAATGGGTAGATCTGACAGACAGCAGAGGTCTTCCTGATTAACCTCTCCGTAAGCAAAAGAGCAAAACTTGCTTGATCCTTCAGAACTGGAATGAAACTCTCATCCCTTTGAATAGAAAATTGGATATTTACCGGTAATTACTAAGGTTTGGATACTTGGATGTACCTGAGCTGTAAAGATTCCCACATTTTGCACTCCATGATGCAAACAAGGAACAGATAGAGATTAGACATTTAATTTCTAGAGTATGAATTATAATTTTCAGTAGACTTTACGCAACTCATCTTCAACAAGTCACTACATCATCTTACACTTAGGCGAATGGACTTCCAGCAAATAAGAAGGGCTTTTCCCTCATTTTTCATTTCATGATTTTTTTCAGTTCAGAATGATTTGTAAACTGATGCTTGCCATTTGTAACTTCCAAACATACACACCAAATCTAAAGTATTCAAGTGGCCTAAGAAGGATGAGTGGTCTCATGAGGTGCCTCTGTCCCTTGCTCAGACATACAACATCGAACCAGTGCAGCAACACAGCACAGGTTTTTGAAGTTCACCCTCCTTGCAAGTTTTGCCATGTTTTCTTTTAAGCTTTTCCAGTGAATGCCCCTGAAAATTCATGCCTGCAAATTCACTGGATGGAATAATCAGGGTAAGCAGATGCAAACTGAGAAGCAAACTCAATCAAAAAATAATAATAATAATAAAAAATTGTTTGCTTTTTAAAAAATGTTTGGTATTTGCGCAATTTGTCACAATCCTCCCCCTTCTTTACCCTCATAAATAAATCACATTTCCTCCTACAGGAACTCCACGGATGTGACAGAAGTTGCCCTCATGCAAGTCAGAGGCAAATAGGAAACAGAAGTATGCACAACGATCTCAAAACGGCACTGTCTTCTCACATCTGCCTACAGCGAGGTCCTGTTTTCCAAAGCAACCACATGCATAGTGGCGTTACAATTGCCCTTCTCTTTCAAAACATCCACATTTGAGCAACCTGCTCTAGGGGAAAGCGTGCCAGCCTATGGCAGAGGGGTTCAAACTAGACGACCCTTCCAACCCAAACCGTTCTATGTTGCTTGGGCAGTTTGGGGCCTCAGGTATACCACTTTAACGTGTACATAACCCCCACGCGACAGCTGCTGAGGTTGCAAATGAGCTGGGCCTTCCTGCTTGCCATAGGATTTAACACTGACATACTCCCCTTGTCTTCAATCAAGCCCCTAAGTCGTAACATGCTTCCACGTTCAGCTTCTTGGTTTGTTTTTAAGTGATCAAGCTCACACAAGCCTAACGATTCCCTTCAGTTTTACAAGCATATTCATGTTCGCTGTCAAACGCATGAGTTAGTTTTCTGCAGGCTATTGCAAGAGAGCAACCATTAATTACTGCAACTGCACAAAATGCTTTTTTATTTAGAAATGTATTTCAAAATGTTTTCGGTGATTATACCATCACTCTCCTAAACTAGGTAGTCACTGGTAAACAGTTTATCTACTCTGAATTTGTAGAAGGTGGTGTACTTTGATTCCCTACAGAACATTTCCTCTGCCCTTCCCTTTCCCTTCCGTGTAAAACGATTTTTACCTTTTTTTATTCTGTGCTTTAAGGGGCTTAATGGAAGATTTCCAAACATGAGAGAGTGTCTTAAAGTGTAACAGAAACGTACAATTACTCATTACCGAAGCTTTACAACACAATTTGTTTCATCGGAGAGAAGCTCAAAAATATGGCTTCCACCAAGAGCCCTTGGAGAGGCGCTTCCCTTCACGTACTCAGGATGGCACCACAGCTGATGGCTCAGAAGTGTAGTTCCCAGTCAGACACCTCCCTACTGCAGCTTTCAAAAAAGTCTCAATATCATTAAATGCTGCTGAGCATGATGCACACTTTTGATAATCTGGCTTTTGTTTAGCTATCTAAATTGAGTTCTGAACGTCTTGGGAAAAAAAAAAAAGCTACCCCTCTCAGAAGAGACCCCAACCCTCCAGCTTTCTAAGTTCAAGAAACAGAAACACAAGTTTAATTTCATTGATTTCCTTTATGAAATGAAACCAATATATATTATTTATAGTTACATTCAAATATTGTATATTCATATATTACAATTTATAAAATTAGTATAGTAGGGAAAAAAATCTATAGTCTCCCAGTAAGTTACCCCTTTCCAATGAGTCCCATGTTTACACTCATGCCAGCTATTTCTTTGGACATCACTGGGGACTGTCAATGGGACTTTTCCCAAGACAGTAAATAATCACAGGCTCAATCCTTGAGCGAGATTTCACAGATATAGAAACTACGTAAAATCATATTTCTCTAATTAGCTATTAATCAAGCACCAGCAAGTCAACATTTAAACAGTTGAGACCAGGTCCCGGTTTTAGAAAATTGCTTCCACTGACAGTGTTTTAAACTTTTCCTATTGTCCTTCTGCAAGAACAAGGTACTGTTGTTATTGACAACTAAAGAAAAAAAAAAACTTTTCATCCTTGGTTATTGAAAGGACCCTTTTTTTCAGGAAAAAAAAAAAAAAGTAGGCTCAAAACACTCCTTTTTTGAGTTTGAAGACTGGCTACAGGACAACTGAGACATCATTCTCACTGCTGCTTAGAAGATGAAGGATGAAGACAGCCTGGAAATGGTGGCTCTGAGATCTCAGGTCTCCTACTGCTGCGGAGTGCATTTCTAAATACACATGATTTATGCAAATCTCTAGCTCAGGTAACTTAAGAGTAAGTTCACCACTCTTATGGACACTTCAGAGATATCCTACCATCACAGAAGTCATGATAACACCCTTACATAGCGACGGGCTACGAAAACAGCTAACTTCATTCAACACAGGCAATCACTAATGCTTTCTATGAAAATACATACATTTGGCTCGCCAAAGGGTTTTAAGCAATACCATACTGCCCAGTTTCTTTCAGTTTCACTTTTTGTTGGTTTGTGTGAAATCCTCAACCCTTACAGTGCACCTACTGACTTCCTGGGGTTTGTTTCTATCCAGTTATTTGTCTTTTTATTTATGAATGAAAGTATCCTTAGGCAGAAGGTGGTGTCCTGTTAGAAGCAGGCAGTTTCTCAGCTGAAACTTTTATCCCTGCCCAAAGAAAACAGGCATATTTGGGTCAACAAAAACATTGCAAATTTATGTTGGATTTGTCACTTCAGCTGAAAAAATAAGAGTCATCAGCCTGAAAGTGCTTACACGTTTTCAAACTGAAATTATAAAACTAATTTCAATTAACAAGAAAAGATTTCAGGCACTATAATGAAAGGAGGCATTATGCATTGAGTCAAACAACATATTTTATTCAACCTGAACCAATTCTCTCATTTTGTCCTTTTGCTAACATCACCATCCTCTCCTGAACCTAGGGGGCTTTTTCGTTTTTAAGAAACATTTTCCTTGCAGCTTTTTGAAGCAGATTGTTCAGCTTGTTTTGTTCCCTGCAGCATTTCAACTCTTTCCTGCCTCTTCCAGGACAATTTGTGCCTACCGATATCAAGACTACTGTTATTTAAAAACAGAAGGATTCTTGCTGGAAAGAAAACTCTCCCGTTTGCTGGTAAGTTCAGGGACAACCCAAAAGGTTATAAATCTGGATAATACAATACTTACGTGGAAGGTGGGGTTTGCCCGGGCCCAGCCTGCCAGGACAGGAGCCAGTAAACATGCACCCTCCTTAGCCAAGAACTTTTTGACTCATTCGACTCAAGCAAATGATCCTTAACTTAAAAAAATAAAGTCAGATCCCCCTCAGCCACTCTCACCCAAGGGTCAGAAACTACTTAAAATACATAGATGGATCTGAAGGAGTTTAATGGTCTGCAATGACAGATAGAGCAACCGTCCAGCTGGAAGTCACAAAAATTAAGAGTAGGCACTTCACAAGATGTGGGCAGAGGGATCCCTTCACCCATTCTTCAACTAGAGGTCTAGCTCATTACCTGCCAGATGGATGCTAACATGCTCAGAGGGACTTGTCTTGAGAGGGGGTGTTTAACACACCCTCCCCAGGTAGCCTGCACCAAGTAGTTGCTCTCCCCTGCCAGTGCTTCACCTTTGATTTTACATGAATGCTCAGGCTGAAGATGCCCAGCTCTCAGCTAGGATGTGATATGGATCCATTGGCCATTTCAGCAAAGCTTGGGGACATTTCTGCTCAGTTATTTGCTCTCTTAGCAGCAAGGGACCGGCCAGCCCGCTCAGCTGGGCTTTCTGGCTTAATCAGGACCCCCTCACAACTGCAGCCCTTTGGTACTGCACTTTCCCTTAGCAGCCCCATTTCTCCTGCACAGCCTTTCCTGGTTGGCACAGACTCCAGACTTGGATACACAACAGAGCAGGATGTGTGTTTGAGGAGGTCTGGCCCGCAGTGAGTCAAGGAGGGGGAGGACAGACTGCTAATGTCCGTTCACGAGCCTTTTCAGCTTGTAACCCATGAGAAAAACACAGAATGTTATTTGCTTCCAACGCTTCTCCACCCCTCTCCACCTGGCTACTGCCTCTCCAGCAGAACAGGTTGGGATTGCTTTCTTGGAAAGACCTGGAAGATGCATGTCCCCTTCCTGCAATACTACAGTGACCACATTTGAAAGAAAACAAGCCCCATTTCTGAAACGTTAAATACAGGGACAGACAAAGATCTCCAGAACTACATGAGTGGTTTCTTTAAGGTTTGCAACCCTGTGGGAGTATTTCCCCCCCAGAAACAGACACTACCAACGACACTTTGCAGCATGGCACTTACCATCACACCAGCCATGGGCTAATCACCCTGACAGAAGCATAACAGAGCACAGACGAATGCTTGTATGTCCAGCAGAGCTTGGGACAAGATTACTTGCAAATCTCACCTGTGTAGCCCTGCTCAAGAAAGCCTCTTCACCAGGGAGAAAAAACAAGACAGAGAGAAATTCTTATACAATAAGTATCTCTGGGGCTTATTATTACCACTTCCTCCAGCCCTCCTTATAACCACCCCATTATCTCACAGGCACTGCTGCCACACAAAGCTGCATTACACCCTGGCTTGTGGGATTACCAGAGATCACGTGTGAACATGAAAAAAACCACCCTCCCAATCTTAATAAGCACCTCACCCTCTCACGAAGACATGGTTTGGACTGGCAAATTTTGTCCTGTTAAACTGAGCGACATCACAAATTACAGTGAGCAAACATTAATCGAGACCACACCCTGGAGGAGTGAAGGGATTTGATGTGCAGCAGCGTGACAGAGCCAGAGTGGCAACAAGACAACAATTTCCATTGCACGAAAGCTGCAAATCAGAGCTTAACTTGTCTAACCAGCCCCTCTACATCACATCAAGGACAAATGTGCTCCCACCCTGGAATTTGTGCTCTCAGGTCTGTGTTCCTGGGTTGCCAGCATTTAATGTGTGTCTCTGGTGGAGCCGGAAAAAGCTCTTGTACTATTGATCTTGGCTTGCATGCATATACCTAAGGTGGTAATTCACCTGGGTAATTTGTAAATGGGAGGTTTGAGGACTGGCATGGTGGAATGATATTCACTTTATCAGCATCCACAGCTGATCGAATTCAGATCCCTGTGCACAGACTGCATGGGCCCAAGTCAGCCAGTGGAATCGCTGAGTATTTGGGACAGAATTTGATTGAGAATGATAAATATTATTACTGCTGGAAGCAGCAGTTTTCCTGGAATTCCACACAAGGTCTAACCTTGCAAACAGGTGTTGCAGGACACAGAAGACACTGGAAAAGCAACATGGAAAAACTAGCATGTGATCTCCTCATAGAGATGCAATACCACACCCAGACATAGACAGGTGGATAATAACCCTACTACAAGGCAAAAGAAACTATTCCGGCCATACCTCATCATTCACACCAGACCAACCCTCCTTCAGCGAGGTATTGCTAACTAAACAGAGAAGTTTAAACACCTTCAATCCAGACAGAGGCCAGTCTGGCTCAATGGCTCCTGATGTACTGTTGACCCAGAGCTAAACTAATTAGCCCATTTCCTTTTAAAGTGTTCTCAAATGCCACTTGGCCATGTCACTCCACCCCAGAGAACTCTGAAGCAGACTACTTACACTGGCAAATGTTTGATTGAAAATTACACTCAAACAACGTAGACTGCGAGAGGTTACCTTCCTCCCAATACAAAAAGCCTGATTCAGGACTCTGGGGCAGCTCCCCTTTAAAGTCAATATAATTTTGCAAGTCCAGGAAGCATGGTAATAGAGAAAAAATAAACTTATTTTTGGCACACAGGCCAGATTCATTTTGCTAGCAGTCCCCCTCTGATGCTGATGCAGCCCAAATGCGGCTGATGAGCCTGTTAGAGCCTTGACTAGCTCAGATGTGGGCAGGAGGAGGCAAACACCAGCATTATTCTCCATGGGCAACAACAGCCCAGAGGCACAGCTCGGTGAGAATTTTAAGTAGCTGAAATGCTAAACATCGAAGTGAGATTCTGTCCCAAAACTTCCTGTGGGTTACGTTTGCACCTCAGTTTCTCTACCTGTAAAATAATAATTACCCAACACACCAGTTCTTGTAGGACTTAATTAGCACTTGTCAACCTCTTAGAGCTCCTCAAGGGAAGAGGAGCGATGCACCACAAAGTACTAATTAATGGACGAATCCTTTGGAACAAAGAATACGATTCTGTTGTTGTCAGATCTAATAGAGTCATAAAAAAACAGGGCTGGAAGGGATATCAAAAAGTAACCTGGGCTGTTCCCCTGCCCTGAGGCATGATCAAGTATATCTAAATCACTCTTGATAGATGAATACCCCTAAATCTTGGGATGCTCAAGCTGCGGATTAAAATAGATAAAGGTGGACTCATATTACATGTGCATTGCACTCCTTGGCTCTGCTGAATGCAGATAAACACTCCCTCAACGTGTGGCACACGGGGCCTCTCAAGTGCTCTCTGCACTGGCCCGAAAGAGGCTTTACTGTACCCGCAGTGAAAGTGTACTGCCAGATCTACAGATCTTTCCAACTCGTTATTATTACAGCTCATGCAATAAAAAGCCCCATTGTAGCATACAATCCCCAACTCCCAAAATTGGAATTAATGAGACACACTAAATGTGAAAAAGACCTCCAAATGGGGAATGGAACAGAGGCATGTTAAAGGATATGCTCACGGTCATGTGGGGCTTCAGTGAGAACCAGCAATTTGGTGGAGATCACCCAAGTCTCACACATGGCTGAATTGCAAGACTTCCCTTCCATAATACCTTCAAATCATTCCTGTTACGTTCTCCCCACTTTTCTCCTTCCCCTCTCCAACCCCAAGAGTCCATCTAAAGTACAGTTTGGCCTAACATATAATTCAGATGTGGCTACTGAAACACTGCACAACTCAAGTTTAAAAAGTTTAAAATTTCCTTTTTTTTTTTTTTTTTTTTTTAAATTGAAGTTAGGCAGGTCAGGCCTGGAACATTAGCTACGCAAAGATTTTTAGAGTTTTTTTTTTAAAATGCTTTAATTGTAAAAATGTGTCAGTTCAAGCAGCCTTTCCAAGACATACATGCAAAGTACAGTAGGAGATACCTCTTATTTGATTAACTTCATACAGGAAAGCTTTTGAAACTTATACTTTCTTCATCAGACTAGTGGATAAAAGCTAAGCTTGGCAACTGATACAGCACTTCAGTTTATTAAATTAACCAATTAAACTGAGGCAGTATACAACATACAGAGGCCAAGGTAAACAATAGAAGGTGGAACACGCTCCTGGGGCTGAGACAATAGCGTCGTGTCAGCATTTCCATTATGAAGCTACTTCAGTTATCATAGGAGGTGTGCAATAAAAAAAAAAAAAAAAAGCAAAAGCTTAAACCACTGATTTCAGTCATTCTAAGGGATTCCCAAACATGCCCAGGCGGATGGAAGAGGAAAGCGCAAACCAGTTTATCACTAATTTTGTCACTTGAATTAGAAAGTAGGTTTGGCCTGGAGAAACAGGTTGGCATACTACACAGGAAACAAGGCAAGGCAGGGTCGCTGGAGCTGCACGGTGCCCAGCGTAAGGGAGCCCTGGTTTTGGTTGCTTGAAAATACGACCATAATGAACATGATTAATCAAGTACAGCATGTTTGCGTGGGCTGAAACACAGAGCTTACTCAGTGACAGAAGGTCTTTGCAGTAGGGCTGGCATCTTGTATAGAATCTTACCCTTAATCACAGCGTCCCTACACTGCAACATAACACAAATGGTAAACCAAGACAAATCACAAATACAGCAAAGCTGTTAGTATTGACAGAGTTGAACCACAGAAGCATACCTGACTTGAAGATTTGTCAACTCTTCAGTGTTAAAGAAGAACCAAAGTGAATAGTTTTCACAATAGGGAGAATTGAGTGTGAGCTGAATTCCCACAAAATTTTGGGTGCTCAGCATCAGGTTCAGATCCAAATTTTGAAGGTTGCTCCTTCTTTGGGTAACAGATGCAGTGATTTCACATTACATTTCTCAGCACATGAAAACCTCTCCATGAGGTACAAAACTTTTCACAAATTCACGGGGGCAGGGGGCAGAGACCAGTAATAGAAACACGGGCACAACATTTACTATAACAGCATGATCAGCAGCAACTATAATTCTCCCTCAGAAAGTTACACCCATAATACTTTCTTTGGCCTCCATACCTTGTATGTTGCCTTGGTCTAACCGGTTAATTTAATAAGCTTCAGAAATATTTAGTTGCCTGACTCAAAGTTGGACACTATTTAAAACTGGGTTGCCTGGTTTGTGACCACAAGTTGTTCTCGGGATGTCATATCATCATGGTTCAGTACAGCACCCCAGCTCTGCTCTAAGGGTAGTTCTGCTGTGTTCCATTTCCTCTCTGGAAACCAAACAAATCCAGCTCGGTTCCCAGCTCTGGATATGAAACCAGCTTGACAAACAAAAGTTCAATTGAATTAGCTGAACTCACTTGGTCCTCCAGCTCTGCAAGAGAGTTTAAGAGAGACTAGGGGAGCACCAGGAAAGCACACAGGTGTTCTAGAAGAGACAGGATGCCATGACAGGTAAGGACCAGAAGAACCACTGCTACTCCTGCCTTTGCCAGTGACCTACCACATGACCCTGAAGAAGCCAGTCCATGTGTTTTACTTTCCCCTCTTGCCCTTTTTCTGCTTTGATTATACAGTTTTCAAAGTGATTGCATCATCCCGTTTGCACAAAATATGCATTTGCATAACATCTCGTACAACAAGGCCCTGATCACAGCTGGGGCTTCTAGACACAAGAGTTATAAAGAAAAATGTTAGCACATTCAATGTGTTTAAATGCCCATTATGGGTATTTTGTAACCAGCATTTCCTCATTAAAAATTCTACTGTACTGTTTTGCCAGATGACACAAAGTCCTGCATGGAAGATTTTGTCTAATGCTATTCCTTGCAGGCAGAACCTGAGGGGCATCCTGGAGATGGAAAAAGGATGGACTATTTGCAGGCTAACAGCAAAAATCTAGAACAGCTGCATAGCTCTGACAACCTGACAAAGACATTTCTCTATCTTGAGCTCCAGTTTCACTAGCTCTCTTCATAGGATGTTGGTGCCTTCAAACCCAAATTCATTGGTTTGGCCTCGTATGGACACACAACTCAGTCCTAATCTAAGACTGTGATCCAAAAAATGGTTTTTGGATTTCTGGGTGCACCCAGAAATCTGGCCTTACGGTATGGAGTAGGGAAGAAAAACAGCTGTAACCTTGATCCCCTTCCAAAGCATCACAGATGTCCTGAAAACAGAGGCAGGAAAATGAGACTGGCAGTACATGCCATTTAACAGCAGGAAACAAACAGCATCAATGTAAATGCTGCTTTCCTACACTCATTCCCAAAACTTGGAGTTTTGATATTTGTCTTGTAAACTTATGCCAACTGGGTTTGAAGGAGGTGACTGCACACAGCCCAAGAAGCAATAATGGATACTCAAGTTATCATCATCTACCTTGTAATTCCTGTGGGTCTTGAAGACTCCTTCTGCAAAGTACCCACCCGTACAGTGCCAAGAATCCTAACAAAGTGCTGGGACTAATCCAAAGCAAATGGAGATGGGCAAGTGCAAAGCAACTTGTTCAAGAATTCTTTAAGCCAGTGACAGAATTTGGCTTTCTTAATTTACACCTGGTGTCCTACCTCCTCACCTTTGATTCCTCAGCGCATCCTGTGGCACAATGCACAATTCAGCTGAGGGTTGGTACTGACCAGCTCCTGCAAAGCTCGATGGAAATTCCATCACGGTTTCTGCCAAACTTGCAATTTAGGTTCTTACCAGCCAAAGCCATCACATTTCCTACACAAGTGTCATAGCACAACTGCTGCATCAATAGCACTCAGTCTGAGAGTTGGGAGTTGTAACACATAATGCTGTGCAACACAAAGGTACTCCAGCCACCTGGAATAAACCCATTCACACTGAACAGCCCTTCTCTACATGCTTTAGCTGAAGTTGGATGTTCTTTTCTTAATCTCAGGACCAGGGTTTGGTTTGGTTTTTTTCCTTTTTCTATTTTGAAATTCTTGGAATTAAAATGCAAGCGTTTGCCCTTTTAAAAGGGAATACAGTCTGGAATGAGTAAAATACCCTTTCCCTTTAATGATCTGCTGCACAGCCGGCTGGGACAAAGTTGGCTATGATGTCAGATTCCTGGTGCTTTAACACAAGAGGGCCGTTTCCCCTAAGTATTTCTTTAACTAAGCAGAACTCAAAGATTTCCTTCTCCAGCAAACACCTGAGCAGAAATGACTCACCCACTGTGTTGGCAACTGGCACATATCTCTCAGCCGTAGTGCCAAGCCTACTTATATTGTTGAAATACTGAGAGGGGAATTTTCCTTCTGTGACTTCCAAAAAGGTTTGTTCATCTGTATTTTGCACAAATAGCAGCCCTATGCCCGTTTTTATCAAGGAAGTGGAGATAAGTTGGGGCAAAGAATATTTGTAAGACCAACCATACAGCAAAGTAATTTTTTCAAGCTCATAAAGCATTAAAATGCATCTATCTCTAATCAAATCACTTTTTATTTTTTCTGCCTGACTTCCTTCAAAAATAATGCATATATGATCATGGTGTGCATGAGCATGCATCTCTAATAAGTTTTGAATGAGTTGGTTGCTTTCAGCTCAATTTGATAGAGACACAGGAGTTTCAGAGCTGTCACATTGCTACAAGTTTCATGAAAAGAGGCAACTGTATAGAAAAGAGATCCAGAGGCTGGAAAGCTGCAGCATGAGTTCACTTGGTGTCAGGCACCAGAAAATGACATTGTCAAGGCACTGACATGTGGAATAGCCTCAATGGAAGGTTACAACTGGCCAAAGAGATAGAAAGCAGCAGGTATGCCAAGTACTACCTGAATATTTATTTGGAAGGACATTGTAACAAAATTCACCAGTCAAAAAATTAATGGCCTTCGAGATACAGCACTCAAAAGAGCTGGCAAGACAGCTAAATACTTCAAAGGAAACCTACAAGCAAAAGTACTATTAATTTTAACTAAATCTTGGGCTGGACACTCCTCTTACACCCATATAATCATTAATTTCAGAAGAGTGACTTCTGATATACCTCATGGTAAGCCCCAGATCATACAAATCCACTCTTTATTGCTTGAGCAGTGCTGTTTAAAATCAATAGGATTACTCATAGTGGTAAAGTTAAGCACCTGTGAAAGTGTTTGCAAGATTGAGGCCTAAGGCCTGGTCTAGGCACAGCTTTTGTACTTGAAAAACTGGTTCACTTTGGTTTGTTTTTGGTTTTATTTTTAAAGAAAACAACAGAATAATTAAAGCCATACAACCACTTTAGAATGGGCGCATTTTTATTACTATAACGGGAACTTCCAACAGCACAGCCATTCCCAGGTCAGTTACCCTGCTCCAACTGCACTCACATTGTAGGGAGTTGCATCAATGCTGTTAAGAGCAGCCCCAACTTTTGAACCTTGAGCAGATCAACAAGTTGATGCCAGCCCACTATGTCTACTCAAAGCTCTCCAGGTAATTCATCCACAGAGAACACCTGATGGAACAAGCAACATGGACAAACCCCAGTTGAAAAACATTTGGAGTTACATCAAAAAGTAGGATTTTTCCTCCCCTCCCAATAATTTTCTTCCTGTCTTGTGCGCGTGCACACACAGGAGGAAAAAAACCCAAACCACTAACCAAAAAAATATGATACCACCATGTACCTAAAAAGACTTTAGAACTTAGAATTTCACACATGCAGATTAAGGAAGCTGAAAGAGGTCAAGATTGCCTCACCAGAGGACAAAAAAAGTGAGCATCCATTCTAACAAAAACACCCCAAACTTTAGGAGATGCTAGGAGAAAGAGTGGGTGGAACAGTGAACTAACATGTTTGGACTGGGAAGAGGTTAAAAAAATTGTCACACTTTCAAAGAAGAAGAAAAAGACAAAAGACATTAAGAGTAAACAGGAAATTCGGGAAATCTATTTCACTCAAAGTAGCAAACATCTGGAATAAATTGTCAAGAACTTAAGACCATCAAAGCAAAGTATTAATGAGGTTAAGAGGCAGCTAGACTGGAGGAGGAGACTGAAGAATACAGTTGCAAAGGAGAGAGGTGGAGCTGAGATAAACCTAGAGGCAACAGGCTGATGAGCCTGAAGGGCTTCCTTTCTCTCTCTGCCTAATACTTCCTTATCTTCTCATTGCTCCAGGCTTAAAATGCTTTTTTTTTTTTTTTAATTGCTTTTTGGTTTATGGAAAGGAAACAATACTTTTTTTTCCGCCCCTAGGAATTCCATGCTGGGATCCGTGACATGGTACTTCATTGTTGAGCCTCCAAATTTCCAAGTTTAACTCAGAAAAGTACAACTGAATACACGCGACTCCTTCCACCAAGTAGAACCTTCTGAAGTCTGGATTATTCATTCCTCCCTTTCACACTTCAAATTAAGAATAATTCTTACTTTTGTTACCGAATGTTTCTTAAAGAAGAAAAACCTCATTTCTTTAATCAAAGGGATTTAGTAAACATCTCCATGGCTTCAAGAGCTGTTTTCTAAAAGACTCATTTGTTTTAAAGTAATTCAAACCAGGCTAAACAACACCTTTAAAGATGACAGAAACCAGTAGGCATAAATTAATAAGGAGTCTAAGAAGGAAATACTTAGCATGACTTACCCCTTAATATCCAGATCCCTCTCTAGAAGGGATAATCAGAAAGCTATGTTGGCCTTTATTCAAAATAAGAGAACAGTCTTCCTTCTCTGCCTGGACTGTTACTAACTATATTGGTTACATTCATGGTCATTAACATCCTTTAAAAGATGATCTTGGGATTTCATTTTCCACCTCCCATTATTGAGCAATGGAATATTCATAAAACAGTAGATGGAAACAACTCAGAAGAAAGAGAAAAGAAAGCCTTCAAGTTCCCAGCTCTGCCAGTTAAATTAAACTAAACTGAGGATTCAACATGAAATTGATTCAGGAGTGGCAGTATATATGCACACACATTAAAAAGCACACTGG
Source organism: Microhierax caerulescens (assembly GCA_035590215.1). Classification (NCBI taxonomy): domain Eukaryota; kingdom Metazoa; phylum Chordata; class Aves; order Falconiformes; family Falconidae; genus Microhierax; species Microhierax caerulescens. The sequence goes on from JAVJGJ010000001.1 coordinate 104,220,894, forward strand.
GGGAGATACAGAATAATAAAACATGCGCTTGCCTGTCCTCTGCTCTAATAACCATATGCAAACTTCAGCCAAGCCTGACAGTGGGAGAGGTTTCAAAGATACGAAGTTCCTGTGGGTTTCACAGTATAGGCAGCTGGGTAAAGGATGAAGATGCACTTAAGAGCCCCACTGAAGTGCTTATTATACATAAGAGAATCCACACCAGTCTTCATTACTCATCTAATAGCACAGGGCCAGCTCATGCTGTTTGTTATCAGCCAAGCACCCACATCTAAGGAATCAAATTTTTACTGAGAACATCTGCTCGTCTTTGCAAGAGGCAGCTGAAGCTCTGCTCCAGCCTCAACCACTTCTCCATTAGCTGTTCCCAACCCCTATGTGCACCTCTCCAGCCCAAGAGGAGCCCACCAGGGTGGTAACGGGGCCACCCTGCACTGGGGGGGGATAGGCAGGGGGATGGGGGGCTGACTGGCACTCACTAACAGAGAGCCCCATGCTGCCCCACAGCACTGGGGTTTTATTTTAATCCAAAGCAAAAGAAACACACCTCAGCAATTGCAAAGAGCAATGAGTTAAGTCAGAAGAGTTTTGAATGAGTGTATGCATTCGAGATACCCACATCTGCTGGTGAATCTAGCCACCAACTAACACAACACTCACAAGAAGAGGGGTGTCTTCTTCAGGAACCAGTTCAGACCTAGTCGCTCACTTCACAGGTCTGAAGTGTCCTCTGGGCCATCCCTTGCTAGACTGACCCTCAAGAAAGCACCAACCCCCCGTTCCTCACTTGAGCACTTCAACAAGATGATACCAATACCCACAGCAGTTAAACTGGCCAAGGCCTTTTATTTTTCTCCCAGTGCTAGCACACAGAAACAACGACAGAGGGGCTTCAAGGCACTCTGCTCCATTTTTCTCCACTGTGTTTACCTTGCCATTAAAACACAACTAGAGGAAGCCATTGGGGGGCAGGGGGAGCAAAAAAAAAAAAAAAATCCTTTCACATCAGGCAGGTATGTGGGCAGGCAACCCAGCCAGACCTGGCCAGCACGCTGCCCAGCACCTCAGTCCCCAGGGCTTAACCAACACCAGCCTGACACACACAGGCACAAAACACAGGAGATTTTTAACACTAAAAGCAGGCAGTTGTTTTTTCCAGTGACTGAGGGGTGCTTTAATGAGCACACTGTGTTGTAGTGGCTGGAAAAAGGTGATAAGCTTTATATGTTATATGAAAAGCCAGGGGGTTACTTTATATAATCAGACACAGCTGACTAAACAGGGCACTGAAAGTCAGTCACAGCCAAGGTAAGACACAACAACAAAACCCCCACAACCTTCCCAACCCACCTCCCCCACAGAACCAGCTCCCCAGGGACAGACCTGGAGCCGATCTGAGGCCCCAAACCCCTAATTAACACACTGCTTGGAAAAAAACACAGGCTTACCTTGGCACACCAAGGTCTTGCCTCCATGTTGGCTGGGCAGGAGAGCCAGAGCTGCCTGTGGACACAGAGCAGCCTCAGTAACCAAGCCCGGCAGCCTCCCCTCACGTCCTTCATCCGTGGTTCCTGGGGGGGCAGGGGGAGCCCGTTAGTGTTACTGCCCACACCTGTGTGGCTGGAGCACCCGGCTGCCCTGCCGGCCCCGCACAGGTGTGGGAAGGGCCCAGGTGCCACCATTTCAGGGAAGGGCCCAGGTGCCGCCATTTCAGGGAAGGGCCAAGCTCGGCCTGATGTGGGATGGCAGGGCCATGGCCAGGGGAGAGCTTGGCTCCCTGTGCCTGGGGCTTTGCCCCGCTCCAGCTGGCTCGCTTGTCTGTCTGCGTTTAACCCAGCAAAAACCTAAACTTTTCCATCTTTTCCAGGAGAAACTGGGCAGCGCACAGTATTTCAGTGTTACCTGTGTGCTGCTGTTTCTACAAAATTGGGTGAACTGTAACAGCAATTTAAAAAGAAATCACCAATATTTCCTAAAGGCTTTTCACAATTCTGGACAAAATATGGATGCTTGTACCGCTTCAGCACTTGATTCACACCAGTATTATTTTTCCAAGCATTAAATTCTGTCACAGCCTTTATACTCCTGGCCCGGGTCAGGAGGGCAGAGATCCTTGCTGGAACCAGCTAATTCCTGTTCTACAAATAACTTTCTGGCTGCTATTTAAACTGCATCCTTTTTACATGCAATAGCTTAAAGGCACTAGCTTACTAGTAACTTGTGGAGATTTATCTCTTTCTGGCCTGTTAGAGGAAGCCCTCCGCCCCGGCCCCGCTCTCTCTGGTAATTAACTTTCTACTCACCACCACTGTGGGGGTACTTGCCGCTTGCAAAACTTGGAGGGACGAGGTAGGATAAGTGAAGTTACCTGCCATCCTCCTCAGTTTTCTTTAAAGCAGCTCCTTTTGGAACCATGCCAGCCCGTGACATGAGCAACACCAGCGTTCAGTGCAGTGTTGTAGGTTCATGCAGGAGGGCACAAGCCATATAAAGCAGCGACCAAAAGGCTTTCAGCAGCACTGTGCAAGCCAGCTGAAGGAGAACCAGCTTCCCTCCTTCCTGAGCGAGCAGCGGGATGCGGTTTATCTGTGCTGTACAGGTACGTACAAACCAGCTGCTTGAGCTTGCTGAGTAGCACTCACTGCTATCCAAATAACCACAGCTCTTCTCCAGGGACAGCTTTTTGTGCAGCTCTCTGGTAATGAAAAAGAGAAAATCTGTAACACCTGCAGCAAATGCCTGAGCAACCCCATCAGGAGATTTGTTGGGAGTAAGCTTGCACATACAGTTTTGCAGGATCAGCACCTGGAAAGGCAATGTAGCCTGTAGATACTGGTCAGCAAAGACATGGCTGATCGTGACTACCTACTTGCTATGTGACCTCAGCCAAGATGGTTCATACGTTACTTTTTTTGGATCTCCCTTTACTTGCATACCTAAGATCTCTTAACCCATGGAAGAGCAGCTGCTGTAATCATTGTAACAAAAAATTCCTGCCTGGCCTAGCATCTGAGCTCTGAATTCCTGCTGAAGCAGCTGACCAAACACCAAGCTTGCTAGTATATTTTGAAAAAAAAAAAAAAAATTAAAAAAAAAAATGACCTTTCTCAGGTCAAAAGGCACATTAAACAACCATTTAAACTAAAAGGGACAGTAACAAATGGCAATGTTTCCCCAGATAAGGACTCAAGGAAGTATTGCCACGCTTGACCTTAAATACCTGAGCTAACATTCCTAGGCCCCTGCTTTAAAATCAAGCAGAGTCAGACAGATGTTTGCAGAGGCTGAATCAGAGGAGAGATGAACTCAAGTGCCCTGAAATGCCTATTCAAGAACCTCTCTCCCTTCAATCACTGAAGAGGAGTCCTGCAGAGATAAGCCTCCTTGAATATACACTAGATTTAAGTGGCCAAAGTTAAGTCAATACACAAGAATCCCCCAAGTTACCTCATTCTAACCGAAGTTTCCAGGTTTGCATGTCAGAAAACTAATATTTCAAATACTGTGCCCACATGTGCTTCAAGGATCCAAAGTCTGGCTACTTCAATGTGAAACTCCTCTTACGCTTTCTGAAGTCTCAAATCTGGAAAAGAGCATAACACCACATTGAAAGACAGGGGACCTTGGATGGTGCAGCTGTACAGACAGCAGCGACATGCCCAGAAGTGTTCCTTCTCAAGCTGTGAACCCCAGCCATATAATCAGAACTGTGGGAGTTCAAGTCTTTTTTTGGTAGAAGCCATGGGCTCACCTTCAGGAATCCAAGTGGATTTGCTCTTGCATGTAAATCAGCTCTGTTGAAGTTGGTTTTCCCTTGTTCATTCTCACTGGATATAACCATTACCGTAGGATGACTTAGAGAGATATGGCTGACTGTGGTTCATGGATAACAGCTTGCTGATAACCACGGGAATTTAAACAAACTGATGGGGCAAGGCCCACAGGTGAGAAACTTCTGTATTCTTGCCTATAGGCAGGTTAAAGACCAGTGACCTAGTGTACAGTTAAAAAACATGTCCAACATGAATTAGCACTGCTGAAATCAGAAGGTATTTCAAGGATGACAAGGGAGGAGGAAGAGGAGGAGACTGTTGTAGGGTATGATACTGTTCAATATTAACTATTTGGAGGGCAAAACAGAACACTTATACAGAATTTGTCGATGATGGACAGTAAGCTAAGGCAAATTATGTGGAGTTTGGAGGACAGGTATGTAATTCAGAACAACCTTAAACTGAAGGTAGAAAATCAAGAAAGAATTAAAGATCAGTACAGACCATTACATGTTAGAAGAACGGCACCAGTAAAATTTGGAGAATAACTGGTTAGGCTGCTCAGGAAAGGATCTGAGGTTCAGAGTGCAGCACAGATTGATCATATGCCAACCCAGTAAAAGGCAAGTATCGTTGGAGCTGTATTAACAAAGCTGACATATGTAACATCACAGCATCACAGATTTATTGAAGTTGGAAGAACCTCTGGAGATAGTCTAGACCGAACCTCCTGCTCACACCAGCAGCAGCCAAAGCAAATTTTCCAGGACCATATCCAGTTGGGTTTGGGATAACTGCAGCAATAGAGACTCCACAACCTGTCTGGGCAACCCGTTCCAGTATTTGACCATCATCACAGTGAAAACATTTAAACGGAATTTCCTTCATTTTAGTTTGTGCCCATTGCCTCTCATCCTGTCAATGGACACCACAAGGAAGATTATGGATTTGTTGTACTCAGTCCCATCATCCAGGTCATCAATGAAAATGTTAAATAGTATTGGCATTGTATTTTCAGATAATCTGCAGCGTTTTAACATTAGTAAAAATTCAAGGTATGTCCTCAGATAACCAATGCTGGCACGCTACCAATGTAACAGAGGCAGAGGGGAATCAGATCTAAGAAACTTTCTCGGATAGAACAGGCTACAGGGGGATCAGAAGGAAGCAGTTACTAATACAGAGAGTTCTGGAATAAACTTTTACCCACATTGCCTAGAAGCATACATAACCTTCCCTGCTGCTGAATCCCAGGGAAGGTGGGGCTGGGGGCCGAGGAAGGGGGGAAGTTATTTGTTTTTTTACAGACAACCAACCCCTGAAATAATTATTCCATTCTGGCTGGTGCTGGAATTTTGTGTCCAAGCTGGCATACCATTTTTTAAGAAAAATACGCACAAATTTAAGGTAATCCTAAAGAGAGCAAGAAGAATTAGAAGCATAGAAAAGATCACTGAGAGGAAAAGTTGGAAAAAGAATGTTGGAAAAAAAGAAAACTAAATAGTATTCCAGTGTGCTAACATTCATTACAAAGAGGATGCAAGGGATGAAATTGGCTTAATCTGCAGACAGAAAGATTTAGGTTAGATGGCAGGGAAAAGAAAAAATGCATAAATATAAGGCTAGCTTTGGACTTGAGGCTACCTAGAAAGTTTAGGCAGGTCAGACAAACATTTCTAACAACGATCCTGCCTCCAAGCAGAACAACAAGCCAGGGAAAACTCATAAGAACCTTTCTCTGACTTTTGATAGTATATTTCAAAAGCTGCTTTACCCATTCACAAGGTTTCAGAAAAGTTTACAGGATTAAATGTTTAAGAGTTAATAAAAGACATTATCAATTCTACACTGTTTCTTTGTTTTTTCCCATCCAAATCGTAATTGTTTGTGAAAGGGTTGATACTAAAGATCAACTACCAGGGTTCATGCAAGTTCAGTTCCCATCTGATCATTTTAACGATGCTTGGTAAGAATCTCTTTTTGCGGAATTAATCTCAGCTCTTTGTCCCCTTTAGTTATTTGAATCTGCATCCAAAACCTGCAAGAACAGCCCTACGTCCACAAATGAAAATGGAGATTGACAGGAAATTGGGATTGATACAGGCTCGTTCTAAGAATCTTTAATATTTTCATATTTATCTGAATATCTATCCTTCCTCCTTTTAGAAGGGGAGGATTACAGCTCCAAATTCTCTTGCACGATGGTCCAAGAACCCAAGGTGCAGAGGTCCGAATGAGCAACAAGCTTGGTAGCGTAGCCCAACTGAAAGATCTCTTCAAGTAGTCTGTAACGGGTACATCTGCTGCACTACCCTTGAAATGCAGTAATTCTGGGGAAAAAGGTAGGGAAAAAAGGGATAATTTTATTTTGACCAATGAGGAAAGAGCAGCAGAACTGCAAAAAAATCCTGAAAAGCAATAGGTAGCAGCACATAGAAGCTGGGGCCTTATGTAGCCCATGAGCCACTTCAGAGTGTCATGAGAGCTCTGGGTGGTTGAGAGCACTCTAGTAGTGCACGAATGTTTGGTAGCTACAGGAGGACCTCACAGCCTGCACCCTTGTT
>JAVJGJ010000001.1:104227330-104252967 GCA_035590215.1 Microhierax caerulescens
GGAGGACCTCACAGCCTGCACCCTTGTTTGGTCCACATCAGGAACTGGAGTGAATTTTGACTGAATTTCAAGCAGAAAACCTACCTGGTAAGGTAAATAAGGGCAATCAAGTGATTTGTTTCAAAATCACAAAAAAGTGATTTGCACTGCTCCAAAACAAATTGCTCATCTAGACAAAACCTAGCTCACCCCAGGCTGCACTAAAGTGATCTTGTTTTCCATCCTCCCCACAGCTCCATGCTTCTACCCCATCTGTAGCTGCTAGAGCAGCTGCTCCCTAAAGAACAGGGAGCCTGCAGCAGTGTCTGGTAATGTCCAGCAGGAAAACAGCCTCACCAACATCCCAGCAAGGAAATCACAAAGATGGTAGCAGGTTCAAGAGTCCAGATCATCAGGCAAGTCCCTAATGATGAGGCAGGTCCAAGATCAAGCTGAAAAGTCAAGCTGCAGGTCAGGGTTACAGCCAGGGACAGTTACTAGAGTCGTACACTGTTCAGTGATTGCTAGGCAGGTTCTCAGTGATAGGAAGGCCCAAGAAGTAGTGCAGATCCAAGAGTGTAGCTCAAGAAACATCTGAAGGCCATGGGCTGAACTTGAATGGGGCCCTTGGGCCCACAAAGAGCAGGTGTGGGTGGAGTTTCCAGGTGATGCTTGTCAACATCATTAAGGCTTATTAGTGCACTCAGGGCCCTGGCAGTTGCAGACAGATGAGAAAATTTAGGGAGCCAGGTGAAAGGAGAACGTGGAATGGCTCGGACCAGACCTTCATCAGCCTGAGATACCATAGAGCTGCACTTGAAGATGCCATGTAACCAGGCAGTAACAGTTGAAAAAGGACTCACCAGAAAGCATGCAAGCTTTGATGGAAAAATGTGACCTTATCTTTCAAGAGCATTATCCTCAAAGTTTTTGCTTACTGACTTGCATAAGGAAAAATAAATTTCTCTAGATTGAAGGCCAAAGGTAAGCCTGTATGTCATTTTATCTAGTCTTCAGTCTCATTCTGAAATCTTTAAATGGTGCAAAAGCTGTAAGCGACATCTGATGCGTGAGTGACTTCAAGCTTATGCTAGTGGAAGAGTCAGTACTCGTTTGGTTGGGTATGTGCTTTTGTGGAGCTCATACAAGGTAGTACTAGACTTTGCATGTGTGTTTACTACTATACAAGATCATTTTCTGGACCCACCACTTGAGCAATTCCAAATGAAATCTGTAAAGAAGCATCTATTTTGCAGCCTGCTCTCATAAGCAGCTCCTTTCTTTGCTGAGAAGTGCTGTTGCTTGTTTGGGTCATCTTTTCTACTGTGCCACCAAAAATCTTCTACCCTTGTGACCTCCCATTGCCTATCTACAACTCCATCCCATAAGCAGTGGTCATACACCTATGAAGGTGACAACATTTTGGGGAGAAAAGAGCTATCGTGTGAAAGAGGTAAGAACTGTGCTGGAATGGGAAAGCTCAGCCTCTGGTGAATAAGCCATGAGGTGGGAAAAAGAGGTCCTGTAGACTGTTGCATTGCATGAAGTGTTACTAGTCCCTAAAGCCCAGTCAAGCTGCATACCTTGTAGGGAGGGATGGGTGGAGGGGACAATACAATTTTTTCAAATGTTACAGGAACATATGGCAAGAAGTGCTAAAGCCCTCCCTGTATCCTCAGCAAGATTTGTGCAGTTACAGGAATATGTGCAATGCTCCTGGACATAGGTGTGTCCACCTATGTGGAAAAGAGGTGAGATTTATTATATCCATTTTGTGTCTGCTGAGAGCCTGCTCATTTCTGTTGTTCTGCATTACTGAAGTGCCCCTAGTGCAGGGTTTTGCTGGAACAACAAAAAATGCAGGTGGGCATGAATGTCATGTCCCCAGGTCATGCAGATGCTAATGCTTTTTCATGTGATTCCTGCCCCTCCTGACGAGGGCAGAATTTGACACCTTGCCCTCAAGTTGTCTTTCTACAAAGACCAAGATGGAAACAGAAAATAAGCGACTTGTCACTTCCTCTAAGTGTCTGTGGGACTATGGTGCCAACAACACTGATGCAAAAGGAAACCATTTTCATTAGTTGTTAAAACAGCAGAAACTTGTTTTTACTTTGGCTGCAAGATCCTTCTGACTCCCACGCAGGAAGTATTCGTGCCATATTCCACATCGGCAGAATAAGTCCAGTTCCTAGAAGTCCAAATACAAGAAACTGTAGCCCGTTTTAGAAACCAGGCTGATCTTGGACTATAAAAGTGAGAGGTAGTCTGTTTTCATGTGTAACCCTGGGTTACCCTATGTGTAATCCTGAGTTTGTTTCTTGTCTTTGTCCCTAGACTTTTGATGATTTTTGACAAACATCCTTCCAATGTGCGCCTCACCTGTAAAACAATGCTAATTATCAACAGGCAAAAGACTAGGTGGTGTTGTTATTTCACGGACAACTTTGTACACATAATAATGGTTCCCTTGAAGGGGGAAAGTCATTATTACTGGTTTCTAAGTGCATCTAGGTGAATTTTACTGTGTGGAAAATGGCCACTGTTCCACTACTTCTGTTCTTTTGCACCAAAGCAAATGAGTCAAGTGGCTTATGATACTGGCCATACCACTGAGACAGCAAAGGGCATATTGCATATTCACAAGAGCTTAAGATTGTTTTATTTACACTTTCATTGATAGGGGCTGTGAAATGGAACAGAACTCTATTTACCAAATACTCTTCCTGGTGCAATAAGTTAGAGGATTTCTCAATTAATACATGGAGCTTATGTATAAAGAGGTTAAGCAATGCTGCAGTGCGCAGTGGACCATCTGGTGAACATTAGGATTGTCAATAAATCATGAAAGCACCAGTTCATCAAGAAAATTCCATTTCAAACCACTGACAGAAAAAAATGGTATTTTCATCTTTTATAAAAACAGGAGCATTAAATAACTTTAATCTAATTTCAATTGTTTTATTGGTTCTCTTCTGATGACCACATGGCTTCACATACTGAATGTTTAGCCCTTTGTCTTGCACACAAAAGCATTATGAAGTAACTTGGTGCATCATCACAGGAGGAGCTCATATCTTTCCTCTTTAGTCTTTTTCCTCACCATGGGTGATAACGTAGCAGAGGTTCTTATAGTCAAGATTACCAGAGACATCTGGAGGGAAAGCAGCAAACATCTGCTTGATCTGCCAAGCAAACAGGAGACAAGTGTTACAAACATAGGACTGTGGGACAGCGACATATACTGCTTTTCATTTTCAACCCAGTTCAGCTCCCTTCTGTCTTGATCTGCTAACCACTATGGAAATTTCTTCCTTAGCTTCAGTAAAATTGCAATAGGGATTAGGACACAACTAGTTAATACAGTCCTGCCAGAATCCCAAGAGGTTCCCTGTTGGAAAGAGCTCTCCCTGAAATCCAGGTAAGCCCTGGCCAAATATCGTACTATAGTCTGCACTCCAATCTGTTCTTGCCACAAACCAACTTCACTCAAACTCCTCTTCTGAAAAGAAAGTCTCACTAAATTCCTCCCAGCCGGCAGAATCCATGCTCAGTCTCACACAAACCACAAAGTCAGTACCTAATTTCAGATTTCAAACAAAATAACTCTCACAGAAATGGAAACCAGATCACAGTCCCCACCCAAACCCACTTGAACTCTAGAAAATTCATTGCCCAGCTTGCCATAGGAAAGAACAGCAAGAGATAGGCCACGCTTACACTTGGATGGCAGTCCAAAGAATCTGTTTGACTTTGATTTAGCCATGGAGCTATTCAGAAGAGATGCTTTGAATTGTTCCTAATTGCTAGAACTGGCATCGACCTTCTTTCAGTGTGGATTTCAGCTGAATTCATGCATTTAAAAAGGGGAAATACTTATGGCTGAATAGTAGTTGGAGATAGATTCCTATTTTGAATAAAGAAGGTGGTCCTTACCTCTTCTTGACTGAACCGGTCTGCCTGTGTCATAAGCATTTCTTTGATGCTGTTCAAATAAAACGAAATAACCTGATTAAAGGGTGATAATGGCACATGACAATTCAGATGGCAAGATCCTTCCTGAAGTTGCATGAAAGAAAATCTGTGTGACCGCATAAATTAGAGCTGTTAATCCTTACATGATATTGTAAGAGATTTTCTGTGGGCAGCCATCAGTGTCAATGCCTCGCTCTGCCAACTTATTTTGCTTTTGTGACATTTTATAGAGGTTTAAAATTGTTTAAGGTTATTACTCTAATTGAAATACAGCAATTTTGTATGCTTATCTTAACCTAAAGTGGTAGGTTTTCTCACTTGCTGTTTAAAGTTTGGATCACTTAACAAAACCAAAAGAAAGAATATTTTCTGTAAAATCTGAGGATGAAAGGAATGGAGCATGAAATGAGAAAGAGGACTTGAAAGAGAACTCCAACAGCTATTCCGAATCATCATCTGAGAATCCCTTTATTTGCATGCAGTCATTCCCAGAGGAGACTGTGAAACTGCATGAGACCTGTTGTATTTCACGGTACAATGTCTTGATCTGGAGTTACAGCACTGTAACACGGAGCTTATCCCACACACAATCTGCATCCTATGCAACCACATCAAAGAGAATATTTTTTGGGGACAGACTCTCAGCTGATTTATTCTGTTTTCAAGCCCACTGTGGGAAGTCAGTCAGGCATGTAATTTTTTTACCTAAGTTTATAGGTGAATAGAAAAGCTAGGAAAAATGATTACTGCTTCTAGTCTAACCTCTTTTAGTTAAAACATCTTTCAATTTCACCCAGTTACTCATGTACTGAGGGCGGTACATGCACAATGTGCTAGAACATCCACCATGATGTTATGTATGAAGTTAGTTATATCACATAAACATCCCTTTCACTTACGTTAATAATTTTCCTTTCCTGTAGGAATATGCCTATATTAATCTCAAAGAGCTTGCATTCACACTGAAGAGGTAGAGTTGTCTCCTGTTGCTACTACCAAAGGTATTTATACATTATCAAGATTTTTTCTAGATTGGTAAAACAGACTATAAACCTGTGATAACAGGTTAGCAGCCTGTTGTACAAAAACAAAAGCTGAAACAAGCATAGAAATCTGTTGTAGATTTTAGGTTGTAGATTTGAAAAAAGGCTGGGTTTTTGGAAGAATTGGCAGGGGGGTGGGGGCGGTGTGTGAGAGCAATAGCTTTTCTGGAAACAGCCCTTTCTGCTTTTTAAAGTGAATATTTAAAACTACTTACAAGGGAAATTATGCCTGGACAGCAACACTTCCATGTGAGAGCAAAATTCAGCCACTGTGGATGCAGATGTTTGGGCAAAATAGTGAAGCTTCTCTTTCTGTTCCCATACACTATGCATCTCAAGTAAAAAAAGTCACGCAGATAAAAGTGTAGATTTGATGGCAAAGCTACAACTGTACTTCCTCATATCTCTGACCCACATACTTTTTTCCAGGAAAAAGCTACAACAAAGACGTATCCCAATTTGCATAAGAGGCATATACACTTCTCAATCTCTTTCTTGTTGATGTTAAGCGCTCATTTGGAAGGACAGAAAGGGAAAGTGAAAAAATAAGTTTCTGGGTAATGAATAAGGATCTGGCCCACAAGAACAAGGGTGAAAATACCCATGCAAGTTCAGGAAATACTCTGAAGTCACAGACAGAGCTTAAGCTATTGTACATTTTTCTTGCATTACTTTACCATTCCCTTTACTCAGCAAAGTCTTTCTTCATCTTTTTCTCTCATATTGTTGTTTCTGTTTTGTTATCCTGGGTTTTTGTTACGTGACTGCATTTTTTTGAAGTGGAATTCTCAAATGATGGGTGGGTGCAAAAGTAGAGAGATCATTCTCATGAGCATAAATTGATTATTGGATATATGTGCACTGGGGCAAACAGCATTAGCAAATGTAAATAGGAAGTGTGATACAGGAAGGAGCCTGGTGAATAGAAGGAAGCACTTAGAGCAATTTTGTCAGAAGTCACAAATAAACTTCATCATAAACAGGTCTGAATTAAAAAGAGATCCGGGCACTCTGTGTCTTCCACTCACATGCTTAAAGTATTTAGGGGAAAAGAAAAGATCAAATATCTAATTGTAATCTTCTGATGCGCAGCCCAGTAGACTCTGGCACACTCATAAGGAAGGAGGACTGAGTTAAGCATCTATGCACGTTTTCCATGATTTATTTTATAGGGAAATAAACACAACTTCCAAAGCTAGAGATTATGCACTCTTTAATTTGTGCATCTTGTTTTCTTTTTTAAAGACTATTTGCTCCTCAAAAAAAAAAAATAAAAATCAAAGTCTTCTGGGCAAAAAAAAGATATCTGTTTGCCTTGACATGGGAGTCTTACTTATCTCTTGTCCTGGATTACATCAATTCCTTCTACAGTTACAAATACTTCATTGCATTCTTATATTTCCAAAAGCTGTTTTAAAATTATCTGTGAAATCTCTGGGACATTTTGGTTTTCCACAGGGTTTGCCCTTTCTACAGTGCTGTCTTGGAAAAAAAACAGGTAAGTTGAAATGAGCAGTGCTCTACAATGTGATTAGAGACATCACTGGCTCAGCCAAACTAATCTCTGCAGGTCCGGAGTGCATGCAAACTCCCTGGGTCCATTTTCATCTGGTACAAATCTGAAAAGTTTGTTGGCATCAGCATGAGGCACAGTTGATGTTGGCCTGACTCACTTTGTCCAATGAATGGCATTTAGGACTGAATCATCTAACCTTTCCAAACACTATGCCAGTTTACACCAGCTGAGAATGTGACCTAAAGCATTTTCTCTTTTTGACATCATGCTATAGGAAGGATTTTATGTGTGGTATAACGATGCAGGCAAACAAAGTTTGTCATTGAATTTGGAAGTAAGTTATAAACTCCTGGAGCTTCTGGAAAGGTTAGAAGACTCTGTCCCAGCTACCATCAGATGGACTAAGTGAGTCATTTCCAGACTAGAGGTGAAAACACGCAGAGGGAAGAAACGTAAAAATCCCCAGAAGGACGTTAACTCCATGAACATAAAAAGAAGTTCTGATTAAAAGGTCAACATGGCTGGTTTTGGAACAAAACATTCCAGGATTTTTTAATATGGGGAAATATTATTTATTAACATTAACTGTCATATTGAAATGGCTGTATAAGCCAACATAAAAATGATTTCAAAACCTTCAAATGTCTGAATTTTGGAAGCATATGAATAGAAGTTAAACCTCAAAGACATTCACGGAATTGATTTAATGGTTTGTTCTGTAATGATCAGCATTACCCTCGGGTCTAATAAGTAAACATTATGCTCTGTTGTGGTGATGAACTAAAACAATTGTCTAATGTTAGCAGTGCAGTGGGGGTGGGGACAAGGTTGACCTTTTCCATCAAGGAAAAATAAAAGTATTTTTCTCCCATCTTCATTTTGGAGTGTGATACTGCATTCCTAATTTGCCCCAAAACTCCAACTGGCTTCCAGCATTTAAGGATTGTAGAACTGGACACAGGGTGGCAAACTTCAGATTTTGTATGCAATATATTGTTACAGATAGTGGTGGGAAATACAAAATTTCATGGGGTTTGTATTATCGGAAGGTTGTATTTTCATGGTTGTGATTTCACTTCTGTGTGATCTGGCCTATCTGGCAACAGGCTACATTTTATTCTGATTGTTTGAGTCATTTCTGATGTGTTTCTCAGACTGTTCTTCCCAAGCTGTTTGGATAATGCTAACCCCAAACTAATCAGGATGATTGTTAACCCTCTGTTTCTTTGGATTATTTGCTACATCCACTTGTTGTGTTTTAATTAATTTGGAAGTTCTTCAGTGAAAAGACTGTCTCTTTTGCTTTTACTCTGCTTATTGCATACCATAATAGGTCTCCCATACCCACTGGGGTACTGTCAGCAAAAAGCATATTGGTAATGGTAAGAAATACTGTACTTTTTGTACAAATTCTGTATTTTTCAACTAACTTTCATTGGTAATTTAAGATAATGTCATGGAAAACTCTACCTTAGAGGTTCTGGTAAGACGTTTAGTTTTCATTTACTTTATCACAACGTTAGCAGAATTAATTGATGCAAATACCATTTTGTAACTCATGGTTCCTTAAAAAATTTCCTATACAAACTATGCTTTTTAAAATCCACCTGAAATAGCTGCTGCAGTAAAATTATAAACCCCCAAATTCACCAAGGAATATAAGCATATGCATAAACCTAGACACATGTAACATTCCACTGGAGCCATAGGTCAGACCTCCTTATCCACAGCCCTGATTTGATATCATTTATCTCATTTAACTGATGGCCTTCTTACACCATTTTGGCAGTGCAATGAGGATTTAAATTTGTGCAATTAGCACTTAAAGTCCTTTTACCTTGCTTTGTTGATGGTACAGGATATGAATATAAATTAGGACTTGCCTCCTTATTTAAAAAACAACCATACCAACAATAATTGCCATATTATTAGCAGTATTATTTGGTTTGGCTCCCACCATATCTAGTGGAATTTTACAGCAAATGATTGTCTCGAAGCAGAAGGCTCAAATGGTAAACACATAACAAGGAAAATATCCTCACTAAAACCATGTCCCAGAGTTAATTAAATTGATCACTTTTTTTAAAAGGAGACTAGCTTTCCCATTTTAGTCAAGCACTCTGAGAATTAGGCACCAGACGTTCATTTTAATTTACATATGGAGTTAATCTACAAAGAGTCATGTGTTGATTTATATCCAGACCTTCAAAAAAGGCTATCTAATGGCCTACATGTGATTATATTTCCGTTGCCTCTTACAATGTCTGAAGACAATAACATCTCCTTTTGGTATATAAGTACATTCATACAATAGCCCAGTCTTTTAACTCTGGCTTACAAAGCTAAATGTTTTTCTGCCTGACAGTTCCTCTGTCTCTTAAAACACCATGAAAATACAGCTTTTAAGCAGTTCTTTAAACTTGTGCAATTATTATTATTATTATTCTTTTAAAAGGATTTGAAATAAACTTACTAGTCTGCCTTTATGTGGCCTTTTCCTTCTGGGTCAAAAATCTTAAAAGCATTGAGAATGGTTTCTTCTGGGTCCGTGCCTAAAATTAATGAAATATAATTTAGAAGCCTGGATGTATTTCTATAGCAGTCGAATACTTGCTAAGTAATTGCATTCACTTGAAAACAGTGCAAAATGGAGAATTCTGCAGTTGTAGGTTTGAAGACAAAGGTTCCTTAAGTCGGCAGCATTTGTCATGTCAGATAAACAATAGAGGTGAATAGTTCAATGCTCAGAAGCTTAAAAATAATAACTCATATCTATTCTATGTCTGCAGGAGAGAAAACTTCCAGGAACCGGTCTCCAATATCAGTACCTAGAGGATTAGTGGCTTTCAGAAATGAAAATATAACAAACTGTTTCCCTCACTGGCTTCCTTTAATCTTGTTCTGTATGTTCCTTGTAAAAACACTTTTTGATGTTACTTGTTCGTCACTGTATAGAAAAGAGGTTATTTCCCTCACCAAAGGAAATGGAGCTCATCATAAAATCAGAATGTCAATGGAACGCAGTGGAAACAGGATGATCAATGGTAAAATGGTGATCTGCACTTATGTTCTGTAGGGTGCTTCCACTAAAGTACCTCTTCATTAGGTGTTACTTACAGAAACAGGATGGTTTAAAGCACTAGACTATGGCTCCAGCGTTTTGCTTCTGCTCTTAGCTGGGCCACAAACTTTTGGTATGACTTTGATTTCCCTGCTCCTCTGTTCCCAGCAGTAAAATGATAGTAATAGTCTTCCTCTTTTTCCACCTTTATCTGTTCCATCTATTTAGACAGAAAAAAATATTTGGCTCAAGGACTAACTTTTACAGTGCCTTAAACTTGGCTGGGGTTTCTGAGTATTCTCTAATAGCGCAGATTCTGAGTATACTCACGGTCAGCTTTAACCCACACCAAAGGATACTCTATATACTTGTGTTTCTGACTATTCACCAGTTTTTCAAAATATTACAGTAGTATATCTAATATAAATCATTATTTGTAACTGTAGGAAACCAAATTTACAAGCAGAAAGACTGACCCATGGACAAATAAAGCTACTTAGGATGCTGAAATGTTGAAAGCACGATCAAAAAAAGATAGTTACACAAAGAACTGTAGTTTCAAAGTTTGGCAGAGAGAGAACCAGAATAGAACTCAGTCAAGGTTCTCTGCTCTAATGACTACGTACACTCCTGATACCATCTTAGTTTTCTTTGTTTAAAAGGTTTCACAAGGATTATTAGTAGTATCTTAGTGGATATAACAGTGAATAAACCTAAGGCTATATGGCCTCCTCCTTCTCACACGCTGGCCACATATAATTTTGCGAAGCTGTAGGCGCTGTATTTGAACTGCAATGAATATATGATCAATACAAAAAGCATTGGTATTTAATGAGGTTTTTGATTGTCCCATGAAGAGAAATGTCTTCCAGCTCTGAGGAAAGGACTGCATTTTAAGTAGTCACCACTGTGTGGGGGATTTTTTTTTTTTTTTCCTTACTGTGTTTTACATTTTCTACTCTGTCATATCCTTGGACTTTGGCTTTGAAGAAAAGCAATGCAGCAGGCATTCTTTATTGATTAGCTGGTAAATAAAGTGGTTTCTTTGATGTGCGGCATCTCTGTTTTCTGTACAAATTGTATTATTCTGACTCCCTGTAGAAACAGCTCCATGTGGTTGGCATTAACATAAACTGAGTTTTGTTAGCTGTTCATCTGGCATCATAATCTCAATATACAAAGCTAAAGCTCATCCTGAAAATCCCCGCTTCCCCTTTATGACAGAAATCAATTATAGCACAACAAATTTTACTTAGAAAGCACCTTTCACCAAATTCTCTGAGTGGTACTTAGCTAATAAAGAGTGTTGCAAAATTGCCATATCCACTTCCTCTAGCCCTTTCTCCCTTTCTAATTGCACTACAAAGGCTCTTCATCCCAATTAGTTTTGATTGGGAATGTGCAGTCTTTTGGCTCTGCTTCCTTTGCATGACAAACCCAACCAGAAGGGCATGACAAGCACAGCTGTGATTTTCCCTTCACCAAATGGAAATTAAAAAAAAAAACCCTCCTCGTCTGCTAGTAGCCAACAGGAAACCTGCAGACAAGAGGGTTATGCTTTACCATTCACCTTCCTGTGCTGGCTCTGGTTTCAGGCCACACAATTGGCAGGGCCACAGATTCTTTGCCAGCTTCAGCAATCATGAGAGACAAGAAGGAAGAGGGCAAAGGGAGAAGAGCTCATTTCCATGCTCTGTGTGATCATAAGCATCAAAAATAGACAGGAATGGGCAGCAGGGCACCCCACTGGAAATAGACACATCTCCCAGAAGGAAGATTATGGAGGAGGGCACTACCTACTCTGCAAGATAGTATCTGGAATGTAAAGGTGCAGATACCACTGTGACCGAGACAGATTGATGTCTGGGTAATAAAATCCCCTCCTCAGTGTTGGTCTACAGCCTTCTCCATCACCTCTTACGCTTCCCACACATGCTGTGTTCCTTAGCAATAGTGTATTTCTTTGAGGACTAGCTACATTGATTCTTTCTTTCAGACCTCTCTATTTTCTATTCCAAGCCTACAAAGCACTTCACTGAAATTGTGCTCAGCAATGTAACGCCAGAGTCCAGCAGCAGTACAACAAATGTTTTTAAGAAGATGGGATCAGCTTTTTCCATTTTCCTGTTCATTAGTTACTTTAACAAACTTCTGGAATGTGCCTGGCTGAGAGCAACCTTGCTTTGAAGGCCAAGGCTTTCACTTATTTTTAATGCGTATAGGAAGATGACTAGAGGTTTCTACTGGCCTCACGCTCCCTCTCTTACAGTTTCTAGGCATTGACAGTATAGGAGATACAACTAGGTTACTAGCCCCCACAACAAATATAGTACCCACATTTTCTGAAATCTACAGTGATCCCTATGTATTCTGTGGCAATGGACAAAATCCCTCCCCCTCTTCATTGTGAAGCCACCAAGATTAAATTATTTCAATTTATCCATTCCATTAAGAGTTACTCAGTGAAACCTTCATCCAGTGGCAAAATCACTGCTGACCTCAAGTGAAACCAAGGCTGGGCCACTGGGTTACAACTACTACAGCAAATGAGAGATGGCCACGTTGCTCCTTCAGGCCCTGTAACTGCAGGGATGATGCAGAGGTCATGTCTGCATAATGAGCCAAAGGAGCACAGAGGTTTTTTTGTAGAAATACTGAAAATACCTTTAAACCAGCTAACACTGGGAGTGATACCACTACAGCATGAGCAACAGTTTTCTGCCTAGGAACCTACTGACAGAGAATAACTCATCTGCACTGTGCTCCAGGCTGCTGTGATTTCATTACTTTCTGGACCTCAACTTACCACTTTTATGTTCGCTTATGTAAGCTGAAATCACACCTTTGAATTGTCCTCTGGACGGTCCCTTAGCCTTTTCATACTTCAGCTCTGTCTGCAAAAATGGAGATCACTCCTTGCCTTTAAGCGTTGTTCTGTGTATACATTATTATAATTTGCAAGGTGCTGAGATATTTCAGTGCTGAGGATCTTTGACAGATACCTCTCCAACCCCCCAAAGGTACTTACCTTTCAGCTTTTCCCCAAACATAGTAAGGAAGACAGTGAAGTTAATAGGACCTGGCGCCTCCTTCACCATGTCTTCAAGCTCTTCATTCTTGACATTCAGACGACCTGCAGCAGAGATCATTTTTCATAATAAATCACAAATTGTGTTTCAAAAACCTATTCCCATTCATCTCCTCCCACTGGGGAGCTCAGGGCTCTGTGCAACTTTGCTAATAACATGGTAGAACACAACTCCAGAATACCCCAGTGTAAAACAAATTGGCAGAGCTGGCTCTAAGATCAAAGGGTGACTGAAGGAGTAAGAAGGATAAATAACACGGATGCGGCCAGCAGTGGACGAAAGAAGGGGCACTTCGAAATAAACTGTTTTGGTTTCTGGTTTTTTTTACCCCAGGTGAAATATGGGCCCCACTGATATTAATATAGCAGAGTTCAAAGTGGCTGAAGTGAATCTGAGGTCTCAGCCTTTGCCCTCCTTTATATTGAGATGCCTTTCTGAGTAGAGGGCAGAAGGATGAGTTGAGTAGTCTTATCCCTCCCCCATTCCTGTGCAGTCCTATCCCTTCCCCATCCTTGCACAGTCCTACTGATGAGAATTAAGACCCTGGCAACCCTACTCAAACTGAATGGTAATTTGTTGTGACCGTACTTTATAGGCATTGAAGGGCTTCACTGAACAGGAAAGATACCAGAACTTGGCCTTAAGAAATAAATATTCCAGGGTAACAGTAGCTACAGGCCAAAGTTTGCAAACCTCGTTGTCACAATAAAGAGTTCAGGAGCTTCTGCTCTTTGCACTGACTCTGCTGGCATCTGATTCCACCCCAGGGAGCACTAAAGATTCCTATCAAACTCTTTTTAATAAGATCCAGATGGCAAAAGCCCAAATGCCTACATCACTGTTCAAGCCTCAAATGTTGCAACAAGGATACAACTCCAGGTCTGGGATCATGAGCATCTTGACTCTTCCTTTCCTTGGGAAGATTTACTTTAATCTGCTTGATATTATCTGGATTGTGATGTGCATGGAATGGACAATACCTAATCTCATGACATGCACATTCCACCCCACATAAGTGCACAACAGCACAGAACCTCACATGAAGCCCTCCTACTTTTGTGTGGGCAGAGGGGCAGCTAGACCATGACAACAACGTTAATTGGTAGATATTGCATGGCTCCTAGATGAAAAAGGTGCAGCCTGTGAAGCCTGAATTCAGAGGCAAATCAGAAATGCCTGGCATGGACCCCTGCTTGGGTGGGCTTTTTATGAAATAGTTGCAGGGGAGGGATCAGCGCCTTTGGAGAGTTGCCAGCTGCACGGCTCTGTTGCACCCGCCAGCGAGTCCCAGAGAGATCTTCATTTTGCTTCTGAAAGATGCTGCCCAGGAGACTTTCCAGCTGGAGCTATATAGTAAGATAGCAACTACCATAAAGGAGGAAGATCAAACCAAACAGGTTTCCTTTTGCCTCCTGCGTATCTCATTACTTCCCCCCCCGTAATTCTAATACAAACTTCTTTTATGTGCTTGAAATTTAAACTGCATTTCTTTTAAGTATTTAATTATTACTACCAGTTTACCTAGTGCAGCAAACGTGTCTCTCAAGTCTGCTTTGTCAATAAAGCCATCCCTGTTCTGATCCATGATGGTAAAAGCCTGTTGGAAGAAAAAGGAAAGTTTATTGCCATTGCCCTGTTGCACTGGACAATGCTACAATCTCACATTCCAGTCCAGGGGGGTATCATATTCATACTGTAAAAAAGAATATTTAACTTCCTTTGATTCACCCACATCATGCCACATCATTGCACTTTCCTCACTTTCAACACATTACTGTATCTTGGCAAGGGGCTTAATTAAACCCACCCAAACTTCCTCTTACTAAATTAATGCTCAGTGCAGCGTGTAGCTGGGCTGAAGCCAGTGCTGGCAGCTCCAGCCGTTCAGGCCTTAACCCATAAAAGTTTGAATTAGGGAGGCTTTAGTTAGGGAGGATTTAGTCAAGTGGTTGCTCTGTGTGGTTTGTACCTTTCCTGTACCTTGTTCCTTCGTGCAGCAATCATATTCTGTAAAACATTTAATTACTCCAGATATCTTTGTTATCAACCTAAAGTCAATTTCTGCTGCATCTTAAAAAATGAGCCATCATATAGAGACAGCTGAATTTTCAGAAGTACAGAGAAATGTAGGTTTCATTGTATTATTTATTCAAAGTTCGTTTCCCTTTCAAATAAATTGTATCCTTCAGACTGTGTTCTGTGCTCTGAATGACCTTGATGTGTTGACCTTAAATACTTCTTGTCAGGCAAAATTTAACTTTTGATAGAAGAAACCTGCTTATTTTTCTGTTTTCAGCCAACACAGAATTTATGTACTCTAACCATTATTTACCAAGCCAGCTAACTGCCTATCTATCTGTTTACCTATTTGCATGTCTGTCTATTCACTGCCATCACACTTTTAATGTTTCATTGATTTTGAAAGATTTTAATGACCTGAAATTCCCTTGGTCATACTATGGGGAACATTAGTAGAACCAAGGATGTCTCTGAAGCTGGTTATCTGTCTGACATGCACATCAATATGAGAGTCTATCTTTACAATGACCAGAAATTATTCTTACTTTAGTATTATAATGAAAGACAACGTTCTCCTGAGAATACAGCTAGTCCATTGCAGCTACAGTAACTTGCAGGGTTTTAAAGTCTACTGCTCTACAGGGAGCACGTCTTTCCATGATCATATTATATCAACACATCTTCGTGTAGTTTTACCTCCAGTTTCTTACAAATCCCCACTGCTCACATTCCAGTTTGCCCATGTGATTACTTGCAGCATGCATGATCATAACCCTTCATTTACCTGCCAAACCATCACCATATAAAAAACCAAGCCCAACTCTTTAGAATTGCTTTCCCTCCTTCTGGGGGTCTTGCTTTAAATGGTGATCCCTACAATTTGGAAGCAAACCAGAAGAAAATATGAAGAGCAAAGCAGAGTCCGGCAAGCTCACAGAAGACAGGAAAAGCATTAGGTATGTATTGTAAAGGATGAACTTAAAATAACCTAATAACAGCAATGCTGAAATATTTTCTGGTGAGCTGGTTGAAATCTCTAGACAAAAATGTTGTGATCAAAACTTTTCAGAAACACTTGTCCTATGTATGCCATTTTCAGACACAACATGGTCTTGGCTTTCACAGAACCACTCCACTGCCTCATGTTTTTGCCTTTATTCTGCCACCATCCTCCCAGAAATGCTCCTAGTACTATCTTACTTAGAATACATCAAATACAGCATTATGACTAGTCCTTCATTTTGTTGGTACATCTTCAAACAGTGGTTCTTGGAGAAAATAATACTGGAGGTTCATAGGATATGGAGAAGTGGGAGAAGGGTGTTCATTAAACACGTTCCCATTAATAGTGGGGAAAAGGTTACTAGTTTCAATTCATTTGCCTGGGCCATACTCATAATCCTTTGAATGGGTTTTTAGTTGCACTCACCACAGAGATTTACTGGTGGGAATCCTCATGAAAAGTAAAGCTGAAAGCCACAGGCACCGAATGAAACTAGCTATTTATCACATTGGAAATGGCTTTGGAGATGTGAGTTAGCAAAAAATGGGTGATGGCCTCACACACATTCTAGAATGTCTGCTCAGCTAAAGATCATAAACTCATCAAACAAATTATCTGTCATCCCATTAGATTTACCTCCTCACAGGTAACTGGTCAAAGGATCTACAATGCATGGTAATACCAAATTCTTTGGGAGCTAAAAGATGCTTACATAGCTGATTTCAATGTGTTGTTTTGTGTTACTGGCATTTTTGGAGCAAGTCAGCTAAGAGCTTCTTGGTATTTTCTTTTCTAGTTTGTGGGCAGTATTAGAAGGACACAGAAGAATATTTACTATTGCTATTGTGGAACAGTCCACTAATTAAAGCCCTGGTTCACTAAGGCATCTCTATTCAGGATAATACTTGAGCATGACAGACAATTCTTATTTAAAATACCACTTAAACTTAACTTTAAACATGTGCTTAAGCATTTTCCTGAACAAGGGCTAAAATGGATGAGATAATAATTTTCCTTTCTGCTGGGGTGGGGGCTTGGGGGCTTTTCAAATAAGTCTAGAGCTTGAAACAGGACAGTGAGAGAGGGAGAAAAGAATGAAAGAAAGAATGAAAGAAAGAATGAAAGAAAGAACAAACAAACACACAAGGAAAATTATACACCAGCCAAAACCACAGAGATGATTCAGAAAACAACTGTGTGTTCTATTAAAGCAGATGGAGGATTGAGTAAGGATTACAAAAAAAAACCCAAACCCCTATGTTACCCATTAGCAATGACAGGAGACTATAGGGAAGAGCAGAACAATGACCAACCTCTTTGAACTCCTGGATCTGGGTTTGTTCAAACATAGAGAATACATTGGAACCACCTTCTATCTTCTTCTTAGCCTTTTTTGGAGCCTGTAAGACAAATAAGAAGATCAAATATAAATTACTTTGTCTGTTAGGCACCCATGAAAATAAATTCCATCTTTAACAGAAGGTAAAACATATACAGCCAAATAATACAAGAGGATTGTGTTTTGTTATGACAAGGCTTTTAGTTCAATAAACTATATAAATATCTAAAACATTTATAATGTACATAATTCTATATAATATATATATATAATAATCCACTATAATAGCTGATATATATATATATATATATATATATATATATATATAAATGGGGTTTAAAAATGCTTCTTTAGTACCAGATGAATCTCTCACTGAGGGTTTTTGCCATTCCCTTGCTCCAGCCTAGAACCTGACAGCTCAGCTAAACAAGGACAGCTTGTCACTGTGCTGCCTTAAAAAAGGTGAGGGACCTGAAGAGTGACACTGAGTATCAGCTGCTCTGCTGCTTGTTTCCTCGAGGAACTGCATATTCCTTGGGGCAGAGTCACCTATGCCAGACCATTTGACACAGGACAATATTCCCCCTTCTGCAGTGGCTTTTCAGAGCCCTGTACTGCAGGATGAGTGATGGAAGCGTACAGTCTCACTCACAGTAGTAAGCTACAACTCCCAACGTGCTGTTCTCAGGAAATACAAGCACTTCAGGTAAGTGGCTACAGGTACTCCTTCTTCCCAGCTCCCTCGCAGGGACACAGCTGCAAAACGAGGCCCTGCATGAAGACTCAGTTCAGGAACCAGAAAGGGAAATTCTAACGCTTCAAGTCTGCTCTGTCTGGACCAACACTGACTGAACAGATTCTTCCTACGTATGAACAAATACCTCCTGCACTTGCAGGGCCACCTATATTCCTGCGCCAACCTCTGACACTACATTACATTGCTTTAATAGCTCATATAATTTTAATATTCAAGACGACCACCTTAAATAAAAGACTGGGCCTGCTTTTATCACTGTTCTGTAGTCTGAAGACTGAGACAACGACTGGGGAGAGTTACAATGATATTTAAGAATCTAATGCTCACTAACAATCAGTCAGAACTAGACCTGATTAAATATCCTTGAATAAGGGCCCAACAGCTTGCCTAAGACAATACAGTCCTTGTTCTGCAGTAAAGAATAAAATCTGCGATTCCTACAGATTACAGAAATGTTTTAACCACAGCATTATCCTTACTTGGGGCAGGATAATGAGATACAACACCTTCTGAGTTCCCTTCCAGACAGCTTATTTTTCTTCTTTTATTTTTTCTTTATCATTTTTACTTTTAAACTTCATCATCATAGTCCCACCTGGTTCTCATGTCATGGAAAATTAGTCTTACTTAGTTTGGGTTATTCTGCATGAAACAGAAGGCAACTTCTACTGCCTCCTTTCATCAAAAGAAAAAAGCCTGTGAAAGTTCAAATTCAATACTGATTTCAAATATCCTGAGGAGCAGAGCAGCTCAAGGAAATATTCCCACTTGACTCTGTTTGAAGTATACATTGTCTGTGATCAATTTAATTTGCCAGGCAGATTTCTGCACTCAGCCACCCTGGTTTAGATCCCAGGTCGAAAATTAGGGCTATGGTAGATGCTCCCCCACATACCCACACTCCAGACCTGTCAAACTCCTATCAGCTACTGCAAAGCACTAAAATCTGGAAATAGGAATGGAAATTAAAAGAAAAATGCATTTGTAGTGAGGATAAAAATAAGGATAGAATGCCACCACAAGCATGGGAGGAAAAAAAGTGAATAAGTGGAATATTTAATGAATGTAGAAATATTGATTTTGGAATAAACAGATTCCCTCCTCCTCCTACACATGAAATAAGTGTTATTTTGAGCAGTAATGGGCAATCTTCCATGTAACGTGAGGTGCTTGGTGGAGGCTTTCAACACTTCCAGATCGAATGGAAATATTAAGAACAATCCTATGTATTTACATGTATTTGTTCCCGGAGGTAAAGAGAAAGCAGATGTTACCCAGCTGAATGTGTTGCAGGCTGGCTGGGGGAACCAACCACAGGACACAAGGCTGGCCTCAGCATTTTTGGATGAGGTAGTAGAATTGGTTCTCCTGTGCTTGTGTAGCTGGTCTTCATGAAGACAAAAAGTGCTTTTACCATTCTCATGCTCCGCTCTGCTGTGATCAAATACAGCATCCATATTCAGCACGATAAACATTCCCCATGCTAGCAAACAATCTGCAACTTTCTAAGTTAGCACCACAGCTCCAGGTTTTCTTAACTTTAAATACCAAACACTGGCAATACCTTCATTATACCTCAATTTACTGGGCTTTAAGCAAGGATTGTGGCTATAAGAAAGGATCAGATAAACCCAAAAGCTTTGGCTCAGTTCTATTAGAACTCAGCTCAGTTTCTATTAGAAACAGACCAGCAACAAAAAAAAACCCCAAAAGTTTCTTGATATCAGTGAAGTCCTATTCAAGGCAGAAAAGACTGAAGACTAGTTATCCAGAGAACAATCACTGTACTAGGAGAAATTCATCCTAGCATGGTATTTATTCAATGTTACTCTCTGGTTAGTCATCCCCAGGGATGATAAAGGAGATCAGCATCCGTGCCGCTCAATCTATCTTTAGTTTTTCTGCTGAAGCTCTGGGTGTGGATCCTATTTATGATCTGCTCACTTGTGGAATGAGGCTAAGACCACCAATACATTTCACAGGGGCCAATGAACAGCTGTTGGATAGGAATGGCTTTCCATCACCAGTTTCAAGCCAAGTCTTTTGGTATCAAACTTAGAGAGTATCTTGGATTATCAGTCTCTTGGTGTTTTGTATACACTGTATTTGGAACATAAATTTTCTGCTCTGAATGTCTAGGAAATTAAAATCACAGAAAGAAACTGCACCTTGATTTTGCATGTCTGGTGGGTAGGCAGGTGCTGTGAAGGGGAAAGCTGAGAGATAAGTAGATGGAGCAGGAACCATTGTCACTGCGGTTCTGGTGGGTCATTCAAATGAAATGGCAGCTCTACAATAGAAATAGACCTGTGCTACTGTCTGACAACGCCAAACGCTCCAGAATTTTTTAATGAATGTCAGGATTCTGACTCTGGAGTATCTCTCTGGAAAAAAATGGCATAGTAAAAAAAGCGATACATTCAAAAAACAGGTGGTTTCTAAACTGTCAAGGATTTAGTAGGTGACCTACAGTGGGTGACTTACACACCACTTCTGTCTGCCTTGATTTCCCCATTTGTAAAATGTAAAGTGTGCCGAGCTGCACTTTGCAAAGATAGCTGCTCTATCTTTGCAACATGTGCTTTGAGACTGACATACAAAACGTGCCAGATGAGAAATTGAAGAGCTGAGGGTCCCCTGGGCTGGGATTCCGAGGCCTCAATAGCACAGCAGTGGGAAGAATGTTGCAACAACTGAAAAAGCCTATTAATATTCCTGCCTGAGTATATTAATCATCCCATTGTGAAGAAAACAACACTTCACTTTAGAAAAGAAACCACAGGCTTGTTGCATATCACTCATTTGTGTTACTAGTCTTAGCACTCTCTCAATTAGTCTGGATTTTAAAAGGTCTTTTTTTGGTTTTGTTTTTATTTTTCGTTTTGGTTTTTTGTTTGGTCGGTTTGGGTTCAGTTTGTTTTAGAACCTTTAAATGAAAAAAATGGAGCCACACCAAAACCTGGTCCCAAGAAAACTGTGCTGAACCAGGCATTTGCTTTGAGCTGAGTTTCCTTCATTGAGGGTCTTTATATTTCTGCCTGGTGCTGTCAGGGGGCTGGAGAGAAAAAGGACAGTGCAGTGACACAGGCTGGCAGAAACAATGAGTGTGCACTGCCTTTGCCTCTCTGGATGAAAGAATAGGGATTCCTTGTATGTTGATTATATGTCAAGTGAATCAGACTGAAGAAATGTCTGATTTAGGGTGACCTAAAAGAAAAGAGGGCAGGGAATCAGTTTATATCTCTATATGCAAAGGAGGAAGGAGCTGAAAACACTTGGTTCTTACTTCAGAACATGAGGCATTGTTTACCATGATGAACTCATAAAAGGCTGGTGCTAGAGCAGGTTCATAACACCAGAGATACAAAGGAAGTGACACTGGATTATTGCAGAACTTCATCTCAGCCCCTCAATGAATTTGGCGGACAACCCTGAAAGGTATGGTAAAACAGACAAATTGCTGCAAGACAAACAAAGGTACAGCTCCATAACTGGTGCTACTCTGCACTGACTGCTCAGGTGCACACTTCTACTCTTCAGTAAGTATGAAGTAACCCAACCTCTACTTAAGAGTTTTCAGCAGAGCCAGAACATCTCCGCTGGCTGCCAGGTAAAATGGGCAGCACTCTGCCAGAAGCCACAGTTCTGGTTTGCAGAGGTCAGTTCCCTGTTCGATCCACCATGCCTTAAAACACTCAGAAAACACT
This sequence comes from Microhierax caerulescens, assembly GCA_035590215.1. Taxonomy (NCBI): domain Eukaryota; kingdom Metazoa; phylum Chordata; class Aves; order Falconiformes; family Falconidae; genus Microhierax; species Microhierax caerulescens. Next base: position 104,248,819 of record JAVJGJ010000001.1, read on the forward strand.
CTAAATAACCAAAGATGACACCGTTTTGATGTTCTTGACAGCCAAAGTTAAAACACAAGCAGGAACACTTCCCCAGTCAGCATTTTGTTGTGTCTTCTTTTAATTTTTTTACCAGAGAAGGCACCGATGGATAAGCAGGTCTCCTGGGAGGGAGTCCTTTGGAGAAAATCAGCAGCGTACATTATTAAGAGCCTGATTCTGTTGTCTTGTACCCTTATGTGTTCATTCAGCCCAGGGCAAACTAGACATAAGATACTACCAGCTTTAAATTGCACCATTTCACATTTTGTATTTCCTTCCTTTGCAACTATGTCCATGACTACAGAAAAGACAGAATCATCCATCATCTCACTCAAATTCTGTCCCCTACTGCGATCCACAGTACGATGTTAACTCTGAGTTACTATTACTTTTTCATCCATCACACTCTCCTTGTTTTTCATCCACTCTGGGATCTCAGTGCTGACATTTCCTGTCTTTGAATTTTTGTTATCATTGAATCCAGCTTCTGAATCAAAAGTTACATCTGAGCCCCAGCCAAGGGATTCTTGCCGCACTGGACAGGATTTTTGTTGATGATTGTCTCACAAGTTTGCTCTGCTGAGATAATTTATGCTGCATCTGCACCAAAGATCTCAGCGATGCTCAAGCCACCCTTTTTTTAGTGTGGTTTAGGTCCTTTTCATGGCAGGTGAGCAGCGTAAGGCCAACCCAAGTGCATGCCTTTGAGGGAAGTCTAGAGGAGTAAGCAACATAAACTGCTCTAAGGGCACAATTTGCATTTCAAACAGGCAACAGCCTCAGATCATTCAAATAAAAACCCATGTTATCAGAACTGAGAAACAGAAGATCTTTTTATTACCTACTCTGCACTCACAAACAGATCCCTCCCTTCTCATCCTCACTCCGTTTTATACGTAGCCCCAGCCTGCCACACACCTGCACAGACACACACCCCCCTTTGATCCCTGCTAGGTACAAGTATCTGTTGGACTGCATCCTCCCCGCTTCACACTCCTGTACAATAAAGCATTCTCCTTTGCCCCACATAAAATCCCTTCCCAATCACAGTCGTCTTTTTTTCTCTCTCACAGATACACGGAGAGAACGCATTATCTCCCCAAACTTATCTGGGAACAGCAGATAACCTCTCCAACCGCAGACTGCTCAACCTCTCTCTACAACCCAAAATCTGCCAGCTGCTTTCCCCACCCAGCAAATTTTCTTCTCTGGCATATACATACATGTCCTCCTCCATCACGTAAACAAATGAACAGTCCCTCTGTACACACGCAGTCCTCCACGCTTACAGACACACACACATGCACGCACACACGCATGTGCAGATGCACACACACACACTTCAACAGTTAAACAACTGGCCGCATTGTCAGCTAGTGAAATCGGCATTGCTCCACCGAGGCCAGTACTTGTTTCAGTACAGGTGGTACATTCCAGACAGTTAAGCAGGCTGCGAAACACAGTGGATCAGAATGCAATCTATTTTGGGGTACGCAGTTCCCTTCAGCATACAGCATTTGCTACAAGGTGTCACTCGAACTGAATAAACAACAGGAATGTTTTGGGAATGAGAAAACGGCTTCTCTCTCCTTCCTTCCGCCTCTCTTCCCTTCCTTCTCTCCATCAGCACAGAGCATGCGGGGACACATCACAGACCCAACTTCACTGAAATTCCCTGGAATTAACGGAGAGCCATAGACAGCTCTCAGAACTCCATTCCACAGCACTTGTGTGGTCTGCTCTTGTTAGAAAAATTATCTCCCTGAACCCTGCCTCTCTCACTCTCATCAGCCCTGTATGTCAGAGCCTAGTAGCACTGGCTGACTTGTAATTATTTTTTACTATGCTGCTTTGTCTGCACTAATCCTTTGAAAGTAGCTTTACTGCACATCTGAAATATTATGATGCTATAAAACCTCTGTAATATTTATAAATCCCTTAAGACATCATAAAGAGAGAAAAAAACCTCCCTACAGAGTTCATCTAGCATAATTACATATACATTTCCCTCTGATTAATAAAAAATGATCACTTCCTTATGTAAAGATATTCTTCAGCTTTCTTTCATTAAGGCTATTTTTTTCTTCCCATTTTAAATCTGTTTCATGTGTCCCTGTATAGTAAGGTATCTCAGAAGCTATTTTCCTAAAACAAAAGGCACAACGAAAAGAACCACCACAGAGAATCATCAGTTGAACTGGGAGTGAGGAGACAGACTAGTCTGTCACTCTATTTTCATGTCTCTTAACTTAAGCAATTTCATCACAGAATGTCCTGAAATATCTTCAAACATCAAGTGGTGTGGTGTGTCATTGAACTAAATAGGAGGGAAGAAAACTGGTAAATCATTTTTTTAAAAAGAGAGGAAAAAAGAGAACCGAAGACCCAGCACTTGCCCCCCACTCCACAAAAGGGCTGGCTTAGACTTCAGCAAAGATTGAAGGGAAACCTGTAAGTCCACAATTGAAGAGGCATAAGCAGCACAAGGCACTGCTCACTTCTAAAACAGGGGTGAAGAACACGATTAGTGGCTTGCACACTCAGTGTGAAACCAATGGCGCTGGGCTTGCACTGACTGAATCTGGAGCCTAGTTTTCTGCATGAATTTTAGAAATTACTTTGAATGTGGTTTTATCCTGCTCAGAACAGCACTTGGATCACATTCATCACGTGCTTAAATGGGATCAGGTTTGAACTAAGCTTTGAGAAAGCTTTTCATATACAACTGCCTCTCCGGTGTTCTCCAGAATCAAATATTCCGTAGCCCCAGGGAGCCATTGGGCAGCATTACTTTAAGACAGCCTGAAAAGGACCTGCAAAAAGGAGAAAAATAAAGAAAGAGAAAACCACCAGATTTTTTTTTTATTATTATTGTTGTAGTCATTCCTCTGAATTTGCAGAAGGCAGAGCCTAATTTGCCCACTGCTTCTTAGGCAAGAATTCTTCTGTGCTCCTTGGAATCACATCAAGTGCACCTTTGGTGCAGAGGTGGATGCTGGAGTCCCAGAGCTAAAAGGTAACAGTGAGCAGGGAAAAGACAAAATATAGAAATTTCTGCAGTACTTCCTACTTCTCCCGGCAGTCTCAAGAGCAATACAGTTACAATTATACAGATATCCCTTTCCCTCACTCCCCATCACACCATAGCAGACCTTAGCACTAATTAACACCAGCTGTGCCAGTCATTGCTGCCCTAGTGTATTGGTCTTGGAAAAAGATTCACGAGCTCTTCCCTTCAGTAACTGCATCTATGTTCCCTCCCTTATTCATTTGTTAAACACATGCAGAAAAGTCCTTGGAAGTTCACAGCTCACTCTATGGGATATATCTTCTTTCTGGATGTGATACTAAGTATGGATTTCATGGGGTCCAGTGTGATCATTACTGCTCTGTTTGAATTGTTAGAGTCAGGAAGAAATACAGAGATAAACAGACAGACATGGGAAAGAATAAAACCTACCATACTGCTGCTGCTCCTTCCACCCCTTCTCTGCCAACCAGTCAGCCAGCAAACACAATGCCAACTGTCTCTTTATATAGTGTCACCAAGGAATAAAAATATGCCTGCTCCAAGTTTAGACAATAGATGTAAGGTTGGAAAAGTGCAGTAATTGGATCCCAATACCATTCCAAGCATCTGTTCCACGCACGGCTTTTGCTTTCACAGAAATAATGCAGTAGATAAGTAGAGTAGGCAGTTGGGACACAATTGTACAGCGCTCACAATAAGGTAGAGCTGAAGGGGCTTTCCCATGAGCTTCTAAATAATGAATACAGGGCACGCACTGAAAAGATTTTAAGTGGACATGGCATCCTGAAAAAGAAGAAAGAGAAACATGATCCTTGAGAAAATACAGAGGAAACTAGCAATAAATCTGCGCCACTAAGATGTCTAGTAGCTCTAGAGTCTGGTGCATGCATTCAGATCTCCAGAAAAATGACTGAGGTTCTGCATAGGTGCATCTGTAACTGGGAGGTACGCTAGAAAAGCACTGCTCTGCAGATGGCAAATGACTCCCACCAGGTCTGTTTTCCCTGAATCTATCACACATGCCTGAAGTCCAGGGGCCAGATCTCAAGCTACTGCTTGAGAGAAAAAAAAAAAAAAAAAAAAAAAAGAGATGTGTA
>JAVJGJ010000001.1:104253067-104279916 GCA_035590215.1 Microhierax caerulescens
TCTTCTGTCACGTACAGCCCAGATAAGTATTTTTCAATATCTTGAGCCTGTTCTTCCTGCTAATAATTGTACACATAGCTTTTATATATGCCATTTATAACCAATGCAAGACAGAAACTAGTTTATCCATTCTAAAAAGAATACACTCAGCTTAGCTTGCTAATAAGGAATCAAAGCTGGAGTGATTTTAGTCACAATCCAGCTTCTTTAGAATGGATTGTGAGAAAGACCTAAATTAAGCTACATTCACATGAAAATGTGAAATTTTTTTTTATTTTTTTTTTAAATGTACTCTGTATATGAGCCACAGAGTCAAATACACTGTGCTTTTAAGTAAACTAATATAGCCACAGTGGTCTCTTCTTAAATATGCCCTAGGAAATAATAAATAAATAAATAGATGTCTTCTTTTACATCTTCTCAATGCTAAAACAATGGCTGAAAAATTTGATTTGTTAACATGCTATTTTGGGTTGAGTGTAACTCTAATGTATCAACTAAATTTCTAGAGATAAAAACTTTATTTCAGAAAAATGAAAGCCATTGTTTTCTCCCCTAAAGATCAAGGCAGAGATTAACAGTCGGGGGTCACACTTGTCACTGCATTTTCATCTTAAACTACATTAATGATAAGTTGATAATGATAGGTAAAAGGTAACAAACACTGCCACTCTGCCTGGCTTGTAATACCCGATCTTTCACATGGTGAAGGTAATACATTTTCACCATGTCATTTAAACACTTTTACAGAGTCAGTTAGGCAATTATTAAAATCCTCAAAGTAATTGTAAGAATGAGAAACATGCATTGCAAATTGCCAGCGTACTCTTTGGCTACTTCTATGTGAATCAGTTTGTGGAATATATTGATTCTAGTAATATTTTACTAATACAATACTGTTCCTGTTGGAGTGGGATATTTGGAGAATTGGGATATATGGACTGTAAATGATCATCTACAATGTGGAAAAGCATTTCTCCTACTTCTTAAGACTCACAGGTGATGAGACAAAGAGAAATGTGGTTGAGTTTGAAATAATTAGTATAAATAATGCTTTTTGTAATACTATTTGTTCATCTATGCAAAAACAAGAGCTTCTATATTGGTATAATGATCAGTATAATGACAAAAATACCTCTAATTGAAGGAAATGAGAAGTGTTTACAAATGCAATACTAGATGCTTCCATGAAGGTAGAGGAAATAGCAATATATATCTTGGACTTCATAGGCAGCAGCAAATATTAGTCATTGAATGAGCAGAAAAATCACCAAATACTGACTGAAATTCCTTCTTGGACTTTCTAATCATACTATAAAACTTGTAGCATAGTCTGGAGAGCATCCTAGTCTTAATTTTTCACACACTTGAAAGTATCTCTAATCACTTTATTTACAGCTTTCTAAAGGACCAGAATCATATGAAGTATGCTTATCACCTTTTACTTATCTTAGATCAAGTATTGATGTTCCATTTCCCTACTCAGAATTATGTATATTAAAAATATTATTAAACTATGTTAGGAATTATATAGGCATAATTTTTATAAACTGTACCTTGGTTCTTTGTAGATTACTATTCTCTTAAAAAAAAAAAAAAAGAGATGTGTATGAAAAAAGAGATGTGTAGTAATGAATATGGTGCTGAGAGCAGGAGGGAACACAAGGCAGGCAGCATAGGAACCACGAGGGCTGTGTCTCCCAGGGAATGCTCATGGACATTAATGCATACACATTCCATTCGATTCATAAATCATGTTTGGCATTATCACAATGGGCCAAAATGTTAACCAGTACAAAATGGCATAACTCCACGGTCATGAAATCATATTTCCCAAGGGTCTAATCTATGTCTGTGAAAGCATCTATACAGGAACACCAGTACATTAAAACCGGCAGCAACAATAGGTTTTTCAGGAACATACACTAGCGTTTGAAATACTTGCCTACATCAGTCACACAAACCCCAAGTCACAAAAGTGCTCAACGAATCAACTGAACTTTGAGACAGACATACATTTGGGTATCTAGTTGAACAAGGACCTTGTTCCTTCTCCAGGTCCTGCCCCTTGCAGTGCTGTCATCTCTAATCTTAGATTTGACTGCATGCTCTTCAGGGCAAGGACTGTTTTAGCTGTTGTGAAGTACCTCGAACACCTACAGGGATAATTAAGTAATAAATAAGCGTAATACAATTCATCTAGCTTTAGCAAAATTGTCGTGGATACAAGTTGGAAGTTAGCCTAGTGTTCATCATTCTGACTTCAGTGGCATTATACCAATACCTAGTGTAACGCAGCATAAAAATAAATCCCTCGCTCCATTTGCCTGCCACCGCCTGCTGGATAGCAGACCCAGGGCTGTATACTGGATTGAGTTTGTAATCTGAAAAATTCAAACTTTTTTTAGGAAAATCTTACATAATTTCAAAGGTTCATTGTGATAAAGACTTACCGTGTTCACGGGGTTAGATCCTGATTCAGCAAAGCTAACTTTAAGGAAGGAATAGTCCCACTGAAATCAACATAATAGCTCACAAACGTACATTTAAGAATGTGCTTACTTGTTTTGCAGGATCAGTGCTCTACTCCTAAGAAGACAATCAAATGAGCAGCAGCTTTGTCACTGAATTCACTGGGCCCAGGATTCCATGCTGTGAATTTTGTGCCCTTTTTTGGAAGGATACTTATCTTTTCATCCAGCCATTTCATGAGTTTGTCCTTACAGCAATGTTAACAGTTGCTTTGCACTGTTTCTTTGGGACTTTTGTTTTTTCTTATCTAGTATGTCATCAATCATCATTATTACCATCAATTTGCTCCTTAGTTTTCTAGCTTGATCTGCAGGCACTTTCCAACAGCGCATGTATTTTCCACATTGATCTTTGTCTTTTCACACAATTCCTGTATTAAATGAATCCTTCCAAGCTCTTTTTAAATGACATGACATGTTAGGATAAAACCCACACAATACTGTGTGTTTGCAATGCACATGTCCTGAGAGACCAGAACCCTCTCTGCTTAGTCTATAAAACAAATCCACAGAGGAATTAAGAGAGACATATATCTTGGCTTTAAAGGTCTGCTTGCTTCTGCAACTGCCTCCAAATTATAGAAAGGCTCCAGACTGGAGAGGGGAGGGAGAGAAAGGGGGAATAACGTAAGGACTGAAAAAAGAAAGGCTTGAATTTAATTGCCCTAAAAATTTCAATCATTCAATCTGGTAATTAGAGAGCTGGCTGATTCAGAAAGCAATTTCATTTGGAGAAAAAAAAAAAAAAAGAAAAAAAAAAGAACCCAACAAGATAATTGATGCTAAGTGAATATTTTACCTGAAATATTAAATACCAAACTTAAGTCTGCCTCTAGGGCCCTTTCTGCTACCCCTTTTTGATCTGTCTTTCTACTTCTTTGTGTTTTCCTCTCACATGACTCAACAGAACAGGACACTCCTTCAGAGAATCAGATTGTCACAGGGACAGGTTTATTTGAACTCTGTGCTGTGAAGGAGACAACATAATGATTTATTAGCAAAGAAAATAATAATAGGAAGTCTCCTGAGATCCAGCCTGGCTGCAAATCTCAGTGAGGTTTTCCAGTGTTGAGTCTCTGTGTCTGTCTGGCCATAAGCAAGGTTTGATGTCCTACCAAGGGTAACAGCTTTCTTTATGAGCTCATCAATGTTTATGTTGTTTATGAACTTAACAATTCTTACAAGAATGTTTCATGCTTAATTCTGGCCTGTCTGCTGCTAAAAAAATAATACTTAAAGGTAGATCTCTGCAGTCATGCAGGGCACTGTGGATATCAGTGTCACAGGGGTCTGATTGCACAGATCTCTTTGCAGGATAGAGAGCAGAGCTGGTTTATTGCACACTCTTCAGAAGAAGTAACTGCTAATTCTTTAATATTTAATAGCCTGACTAACAAGGACAGCACCTCATACACATCTTAAAGGAATGTTGCATGCCTGGAAATTAAGTAGTTATTAACTTAAACTACATTTATAGATGGAGAAATTATAAAGGAAGTGTATGTGATACACATTAGATTCTGGTATCATGTGTTGTTCAGACTGCTCACCTGTGTGCCTTTTTCACACAAAATGCTACGTTCTATTCCTGTTAGCAATATTAAATTTTAATCTTAAAACACCTTTTAAAGTGAGATTCCACATCTATTATTACTCAGGAAGACCACATCAAAAGTATTCAGATGCCTCTGCAGATTCCTGATCATGAAAATGTTTGACCCATACAGCACTCACTGCCTAAAAAGTTGCGCATGACAGGACTTAGTGACAATTCTTATAGTGAGATGGGATGCCAAATGGAATGTGGCCTCCTCTCCTAGTTCAGCAGGCACAGAAAAAAACCACTAATGCTGAATATGTTACATAGGAAATATATATTAAGTACGTCTGTAAGTATTCCAGCTATTGCAGACTGGATTTTGAGACAAACTTCATACCACAACATTACACTTCTTCTGCACATGGATAGTTTTCCTTCACGTCTTTGAGTGGCACGCCTTCCAAAGAAGCCACGTGACAGTTAATCATATTTGGGAAATGAAACCTTCCATATCCTGCCAATAGTTAGGGACAATGACCAAACCTTTAAAAGAGATGTATCCCTGCCTTCATACCAAAGGACTCCCCTCTCCATGCACTGACCGGGCTTGATCTTGCTGTCTGATATCTAATTTGGTGCTGAGGGTAAAGACAAGGCCAGTCCTTATCTAAAAATAGGATTCATATGAGCCCCATCCTGGCACTCTCCACTCTGGTAAAATGTACCTTGTGGAATTGCCAATTACTACTGTTCTCTGGCCATGTCATCTGTTCTTTCATTGCTATGTGCTCCTAACATCCTCTAAGTCACAGATGTTCATTTATTCTACAGGTGGGGAACAGATATACTCAGTAATTTATCCAAATGTAAATAGAAATTAAAAGCAAAGCAGCAGACTGAGGAATTGTCTTGCAAGTCCTGGCAGGTGTGCAAACCATAGATCAGGAGTATAGACCAAGCACCTCTCAAGCAGGCACTAAAGTGAGAAAAGCAGCTTATTCCAGCAAAGCCACTAGCAGGAACTACCACGCCGAGGTGGATTTCAAGCCCTCCAGAGAAAATCAGCAACCTCCCCTGAACCACCCACTTTTCCTTAATCACCTTAAATTGATTAGGAGCTCCCCTTCTCTCCAGAGCCATGATGATTCCCTTTTCCTTTCTTCCTACAGTAGTTTTCTTAGCAGCTGATTAAATTCTTGACACAGAGGACAGGTTACACAGTGCTGCTCAGAAAGCCCATTCGCTAAGCTTGGTGACTACCATATTTTGGAGCCTGGCAACAAGGCAAGTCTCCAAAATATGTTCACTGTATATGGAGCTCCTACAGTTCAGGTAAAGAAAAGAAAGAGCTATTACAGATACCTCTGAAGAATTCTAAATAAATTAAACAGTGCAAATGCCACTGAGAATCTTCTCTCTCTGCTGAGCACAGACAGATACACCTACTTGGAAACAGCCAGAGCTGCTGTAACTGTTAATTAAGTTATGTGCATTTGTTGTTCAGGACACCAAATCCAAACCTCCTTCTCTCCTTCTCTGACTTACCCCTCCCTTCCCGAGAATTCACAGTCACTATCTAATCTGACAAAAACTCTGTTCTCTTTTATACTTGGAGGTCACTTTATGTTACTTACAGTGTGTTGCATTATGTCAAAATGCATAACACAACATAATGAAAAGCAGACTAATATAACTCAGCCTGACATCAATGACATAATATGATGTGGCTACTGAAAAATGCACTGTTGTCATTGTTTTCTGTTTTCATCTGATACCTACTTACTACTCCAGCGTGGGGCATTTGTTGCAGAATTTGGAGAAGGTTATGGACTGAGCATGCCAGATTCTGCTGTGGCTCCCACCATTTTTGCACTGAGATCACCTCATTGGCTTTGCCAGGGTTCCTCTTGATTTACTCTAGCAAGGATCAGGCTCTAAAAAATCATCACATAAAATGCAATTACATTAGGAAAGCCATCAAGTTGGAAAATGCAGCTCCTGGGAGTAAGGAAATAACAACACTGTTATAGTCTCTGTAACCTTAGCTCTGCCCTCTTGGGTAGTAAATGAGCCTGTACTATTTTTCCTGCAGGATGTCATTTCATTTTGTAGAATTGTGTAGCAAAGCAGCTGTTCAGTATTTCTCTTAACTTCATCACGTAGTCTGTGGTCCCATATCTCATTTGCTGCACATCAACCAAATCCTTCTGTGGGTTAGGTACTTTTCTTCTTCCTGTTTTGATTTGCTTTTGTATTGTTCTAATTACCACAGTATATGTGTATTTCAAAACCAAGGCTGAATCTGTCTTCCCAGCATACCGCAAGGTTGAAACACACTGTTATTCCTTCCTTGTTCCATAGACAGAGAGAAGAAGCACAAAACTGGATCTTACTATAGACCCAATGGGAAGTCCATCATAGGCAAGGCTAGAATGCAAAGCAGCAAAACCCCAGCCTTTTGCATTAATTTTTAATTTTTTTTTCTTCTCTGGCTACTTTATACTACCCAGCTCCCCAGTGGAAAAAGTAGACATGAGCCTTATTTGTGAAAACCTCAAACAATAATAATAAATGAAAATGGAATGCTCCGGTGATGCTATGAATCCCTATGCAACAGCTCTCTGCCTTGTTCTCCATCCAGCAGAACCAATACAGAAGACCCAACAGTAACCAAAATAATTGAGCTGAAGGATTATAATGAAACTACTGTAATTTCCACTGGTTTTACAGATGAAAAAAAAAACATCTCTAGCCACTTCTGCCTAACACAGGCCCATAGCATTTTGCACATCAGTTGCTGTATCAAGCCCATGTCTTCTGGTTGAGCCAGAACATGTTTTTATTGTTGTTGTTGTTATCTTACGCTGCTAGTTGTTGGCCAAGCCAATTCAAGCTGTGGCATGCTCAGCGACAAAATTCAGCCCCCATCGACTTTGAGCCACGCTGGTTCATAGACTTGTTCTCCTTGTTGCACGCTTTGTCACATCTGCAGTTCAGCATATCCTTCACAGCCACCTTGGACTGCTGGACACACAAGAGGTGTCACCTGTCCATGAATGATTTGGAGGCACTGGAAGAAATGGAACAGACCACAACCTTTTTGCTGCAAGACAGGATTTAATGAGAAAGTAATTAGTTTCTACGGACAATGCCTGTTTTTTTTTCTGGCAGCAAGATACCCTGCTGAGAAGTTGGGGTTTAACAAAGCCAAAGTCAGGAATTAAGAGAGGCTGGAGCAAAGCTGAAGAGCTCTAGGAAAGCAGGTGAGGTTTAGACATTTGCTAACATTTTGGCCAAGTATTTTCACAGAAAGACAGTCTATATTCACTTAAAACTTTTGAAGAATGAAGGAACAAGCCCCCCACTTGAGAAATGGTTCTCTCTGTCAGAAATTTCGTCTGAATGTTTCTGGTTTTTATTTAGCTTTTGACGAGGTCTATTATGCCTTTTTCTGCTAGGATAAAATCTACTTTTCTAAATTAATCTGATGCATTTCTAATGTCTGTTTGTACCCACATACATGCATAGTTTCTGAAAATGTTAGGAATATGTATGGCATGGAGCCTCCTAAAATTTCAGGATAAACAATTAGAATTCTTCACCTAAAATCTAGCTATACCAAGATGTGCTAAAATATAAGGTTCTGTCTCCTCTGTCAAGAACCCAGCATAGAAAGAAGTCAATATTTTTTTTGTTTTTACAGAAAAGAATATCTGAATATTGACCCAGTGGCTAAATTCAAGCCAGGTATTTGTGGTTTAATTGCAGATGAATCCCAGGGTATGTTGGATCACATCATACTGAGTTTTGGAGGCACTAATGTTCCATTGCAGGTTACAACGCACACAAGAGAAGACAGGCAGGAATACTACCTCAGAGTACAGCACAGATTTTAGGCTATACTGTCCATAACAGCTCTAGCAAAAGGACTGCAAAATGAGGGATAATTCCAGATTTTAAGTGTGGTGAAAAGGGCCAGCTGAAACAGTCACTGTGAAAATTATGAGTATAGGAGCTTGGAATTGCTTTGCAGATGTTGAATGTAGGACATGGTAATAGGGCCATATTCCACCAGCACAGTAGCTGTAAAAGCTGGGAACCACAAAGGCATTTAGCAACTCTTTCTAAATGTCACAAGTTCCTAATTAAATCCTTTGGCACTTTCCTAAAAAATCATTATAAGAGAATCATCACATGGCGTAGTAACAAACCCTCTTGTTTGTACTGAAGAAACAACCCATACTCATAAACTTGGCTTAAAAGTATGGAAGGGAGCACAGCACCTAAGAAAGGTGCCATATTCTGACCTCACAAACAATAGCATAAATCCACTGTCACCTCTTAGAATGAGTGGGATTATCTGGGATTGAGCGTCACATCGCTGAGGACAGGATCTGGCCCAATACAATTTTTCTTTGTAGATTCATAGAATCATAAAACGGTTTGGGTTGGAAAGCACCTTTGAAGACCATTTAGTCCATAATGCTGGAAGTCCAGGAGCTGTACGTGGAACGTGCAGGAGTGTGGACTGGACTGACAGGGGAGGCTCAGTATGATAGTGGGTGACAGAGCACCCTGCCAGCATAGCGAGTCAGGATGGGACCCAGGCTGGCCAGCCAGTGAGCGCCTGTGAGACAAGCTGAGCACCTCATGTATCAACCTTTTGAAAGCAAGCAGACACATTCACAAGGACGGTTAAGCAAACTGAATCCTCAGACCGACGCACTTGCGATTTAGTTCCTAAATATTTTGGTGATTGTGCATAGAACCCTACAGAACCAGGACCCTAAGCCATATCTGAATATCTTTGCTCCTGTTGTTGCCAGTCTGTGGTAATCTTTACTCTCAGCTGAGACTAATCCAAGTTCTTTTAATTTAGGACCCCCCAAGCTATCCTCATTCTGTTGGATGAATTATACTGTTGTGACATGTCTCGACCTGCTGTTCGACACAGTTAGCTAGCTAACCCATTTTACATTACTGGCACTTCAAAACACAGGCATTAGTTATGTATGCATGCAAGCCAACCTCGATGTACTCAGAAATGCAACACAAAATCCCATGGTAGTTTGAAAACAGACAGTACAGTCACTCAAACAGCAGGAAATGCAAATGCCATGTTCAGAGATATTTCATATTCCAATATACTCCACACAAGTACCCCAAAATCATGAGTCAACATCCTAAAAGTAACATCTTAGAGGACACAAGGTTTGAAAAATAATAATAAATTGTAAGAATTGCATCTCAGATGGGCTGAATCACTCTGTGAGATAGTCTTCCTCCCTTGTCTGTGAAGGAAATATCTTTTTAATCTGGGCTTTTTGGTTTAAAAAGATATGAAAGAGATCTGAGCTATGAACCCAACATCCTGGCCATACAGAGAGACTCCCTAAAGCACAAAGTCAGATATCAAACCATGACTCCAGACAAAACTGAAATGCTCTGGACACACAGAGTTGAACGTGTGTAAGAAACTAATTTGACCCACATTGCACCTTTCAACAGAAGTCAAGACAACGGCTTCTAGAAGCCAAAATCTCTCCTGAAAGGAAAACCAGCAAACTGCTGGTGGTACCTCCTTTGCTAGTTAGTTGCAGGTCATAGTATGTATGTGGTGATACTGCTCTATGGGCTGTGGTTGTACCCTCTGCAGGCATTAAAGCTGCTCCCTGCTGAAGAAAACAAACACAGGAGAGAACTGCTCTGGGCTCATCTCTTCCACTGAAACTCAGGCAGCTGTAGCGTGAGCTCAAGCCAGCTTCCCACAAAGGGGTGAAACTAAGCATACAATCTATCCTCAAGATGAACTTGGGTCAGGCACTTCTGTGACACTGCTCAGCGTAATTGTGGGTGGACATCATGCACCACCTCATTGAAAAAGTACAGAGCAACACAGGGAGGAAAAAGTCCATTGGGAAAGGAAAAGCACTGGGAATATTTACTGGAAGATACTTATCATTAATCACTATGGCTCCCAGTCAACCATCAGCTTAACTTTGACAAACAAATGGCATATAGGTAATAGTAATGATTGCAGAAGTAGGGCTACCATGACTTTCTTCAGCAAGCCAAAAACTGAGCAAGCTCCTTAGAAGATGGAATTAAGGAATAGCCACTCTTTTGTAATTTTAATTGCCTTATAGGGAGTGAGTAATGCTCCCTCACCATTGGCAGACATTGAACTCCTGCTGTATTAGAAGAGAAAATGCATAATAACCCAGGAAATTCTCAATGTTCACTTTCAGACCTAAGGATGCCATTCAGAGTTCATAGAGCACATGTATCAGTCATAGAAAGCACAGAAGAAAACAGTCTCTCAGGAAAGATTCCACTGTGAACTCCTAGCCAAAGGTTTTTCTCACATACACCAGGCAGAAGAAAATCCAATTTTCATCAAGCCCATTAAATCCCTCTTTTGCCTATCGAGTGCATACTTCAGTGAGGCAGGTAAATGTACAGTCTGTTTAGACCCTATTTTCACCTGTTAATGTGTTTATATATGACCGGTCCTCTTCACTCATTTAGCCATTGTAGTGTGCACTGTGCAGAAACTCATGTAGATAAATGTGAGTTAGTGAAGAGAGGTTATTTGCATTTTGGTATTTGTCAGTGTGACATGAAAACAGTTAATGTGCAAGGAGGCATCAGCTGCACGTCATTCTGTATTTCACTTTTAGTATTTATAATCCTTTTGTATATGGAAACACAAAAATTTAAGGCTAACAGAGGTGCAGAGAGAAGTAACTTTAACAAATCCAGTCATCACTCCACACTTGCAGCTTTGTCCTGGACAGTTTGCCTGCTTCTTACTAGTAAGTTGCCAGACCTTGGAAGATAAGGACTCCCTGAAGACAAATTATGGCTAGATTGCTCCTGTGTTACCCTATTCCAGCCTTTAGGTCAAGAAACATGTTATGTATCCTCAGATTTCAGTAGGACCTCTTGGATATTCAGGGTTTTTTAAAATCAACTCACCCATCTACTTGACAGAATGTACAATTTAAGTTTCTCATGTGTAAGATAGGATGCCTAGGTGTCCTGCAATGTTAAGAGGCTAAAAAACCCCAGAGTTCTTCAAGTAGCTCTTTCTCATTGTAAACCATGCTTGACTTCCTGATTTGTTTGTCGAAAAAGCCACTGAGTGTGTAGACGTCTTTCATCCCTCTTAGCCACAATTCCTTTGAGAAATCCAGCAGGGAAGGTGGATACAATTATTGTAAATAATGCTGGATAGAACCCAGAGCAGATGAAGGTAGGAGGATACAGCTCAACAAGAACAGAAGTGGTTTCTAATGAGAGATGGAATATTTCACTCTCAGCATGGCTATTATTATGTCCTACACGTTAATTCAGCCGAGAAGTCTTGAAGTAGCAGAATGAGTTTCTATTCACTAAAGTGGCAGGCACTGGCATGGTTGCCTTAATTTCAAGTCTTCAGTTAATACTTTATTGATTCCTCAGTGAAGAAGTATATGATGAGTTAAACCCTGTGAGGCACTGGGCACCTAACAATGTCTCAAAACTTGCACTGAAGGCAAATATTCTAGTCTAGTCCGTTCAAAGGAGTACTTACTTCACTTTCAGTTTTATTTTGATTATTTCTCTATTTTTACTAGAATTGTGGGACAGGATTTATCTTCTTGAAAAAATAAGCTCTAATAATTCTAGCAGAGGTATGAACTCTTCAGCCCAGGAACACCCATGGTTGGATAGTTTTGTAACCCTTCCCCTACAGTTCTCCTGGAGCTGTCCACTTTGACCTGAACTGTCCCATTTTGCTGGTGAGTGACCAGCAAGTGAGTTGGTGTAATGGTTTACCTTAAAATCTGGAGGTCTTTCTCTGCTGTTTTTTAAATCCCTGCCTCTTCACTGTTCTGTAATTTTTTAGACATTCCTGACTTCTGCACAGGGGGAGGTCACTAGTCCTTCCAACCAAAATGTGAGTTACTTCCTTCTTTCCCTACTGATGTCCTGCAAGGACTGCAAAGCAGGATTATTGTGCTGTTTATGAGGATCTCTTCTAACGCTGCTTCCCACATCAAGAGCTGACAGAAAAGGAAGAGAAAGAAGACAGGAAGGGTGGGGGTACTATTTTCATGCTGACAGAGGTGCCCATGAGTCAATTCTTTCGTGGTGGCACTCTGCATATAGGAACTTTGCGTTCCCAGACCAGCTAGAATCTTGAAAGTTTTAAGTGGAACCCTGTTACGGTTACATTCAAGAGTTACTCTTTAAGTCAAATACAGCCTGAGTATTTGGTTCCCTTAAGGATCAAACTATAAATCATATATCCTTGTTACATCTCCCTTATCACAGAAGCAGCAAAAACATCCCACACTCCTTTTTCTGTATATTTTTCTTGTCACTTGTCCTACACATACATTTGCAGCTTGCTGTGGCAGCAACTGCTACTTTTTCTGTAGTTGTACAGCACCTAATACAACAGAATCCGAGCCCACAACCACACCTTCCAGGTGCTACTGCAAGGCTGATAAATAAATAACTACAATCAACAGTGAAAGCTGCTTTTAGGCAGCATACTACTGCAAATGAGAGCAAAATTCAGGAAAGGGCTGAGTGCCTACAGTTCCCATTGACTCCAGCCCAGGCTGTGGTAGCTCAGCAGCTCGCAGCATCTCTGAGGATTTATTCTGCAGCATGTTTGCTTTTGCCTCCAGTGTGCCATGCGAGGAAGCCAGCAGTGTGACTGAAAACCACAGCTCCCAGCCACTTCTCCCCTCAGTGTTGAGTGAGAGAGTGAAAGCTTGCAGACTAGCCATTACCTTTCTTGTGCGGGTGTCGCAGCGGGAATAAAAACAAAACATGGAGCTGAATTTATTTCTAGCCAACGGAAATTTCATATTGAGGGTTACAGGCGTCCTGTGCCTCTTAAAAGCAAGTAATAAAATGCTGCTCTCAATTACAAATTGTATTTACATTTTAAACCCCCATATGGTTTGGTGGGGTAGAGGGAGGTTTCAAATGCATTAGCAGCAGCACTGTGCTGTAATTAGTTACAATTTTTCGCCCTTTGTAATGAACAATTAATGCCTTCACCTTTTTTTTTTTTTGTCTTGCAAACTAACCCTGTGGCTACACCAGGTCAATAGTCAGTAGACAAGACACAACTCCTGCCTAATGCTATGAACCAAAACAAGGAAATGCATTGAAATGACCATCTCTAAAAAGCCTTCTGTAATAGGATTCACACGCTAAGTACAAATTCAATAGGAATTGATTTTCTTAGGTAACGTCCTGGGCTAAGCTTTTCAAAATGTAGGGACACAACAGAAAAATGCAAAAATGCATGCAAATATGCACAGCTTCATCTTTCTGCGCTACAAAAGTGAAAGTCTCTTCTCCCTGTCCTCAAGCAGTAATAAAGGCAAAGAACATTGTCTTACATGACACATAAGTCTTGTGGCTGATCTGTGGCTTCTGCAGGGCCCACGTGTGTGTTGTGGTGAAAGCATGTTTTCAGGCACAGTTCTGAACAGAAATGGTCAACATTGCTTAGAAGGCATCAAATATTTACACAGACTATCTACTCAACATTTTAGAAAACCTGCTCCAGATCACTGCTCTGACAATGTTTTTTCTCTTTAACTAGGCTAAGCATATACAGGAGATCACCTGTAAAGATCCCTGAGACCACCTACCATCTGACGTCATGAGCTGCCTTCTCAGAAGCCTCTATTAACAACAATGTCAAAAGGTGTTTTGATATCAGGAAATGTTCTGTGAAATAATCTTGTTCAGCTTCATTCAAAATCTGACACGGATCTGATAGAACAACCCTGCTCTGAGGTTTGTGGGAGCTCTTGATGTGAATAGGGATGTTTCCTTTCTACATTCAT
Organism: Microhierax caerulescens; assembly: GCA_035590215.1. Classification (NCBI taxonomy): domain Eukaryota; kingdom Metazoa; phylum Chordata; class Aves; order Falconiformes; family Falconidae; genus Microhierax; species Microhierax caerulescens. The sequence goes on from JAVJGJ010000001.1 coordinate 104,266,999, forward strand.
AACTGTAAGTCCAAGTCACTGGGCCTGGCCGGTGTCACTTATTTGCACCAATGATACCCAAGCAGTGTAAGACTATTTCAGAAGGTATAAATAGGAAGAGTGTCTTTATTAGCTATGAAGCAATCTGCAGTTCTACTGGGGATGGGTAAGGTCCCTGAAGGGAGCTACTCTAAAAGCATAACTAGCAAGAAAAAATCAAAAGAAATCAGAAGAAAACTCTAACAATGCTCTGACGTGATGGTTATCTCTTATTCCATGGGGATTATTGATGACAGATAAGAAGTAATAGGCCCAAACTGCAACATGGGAGATTGTAAGTTACGTACTAGGAAGAATTTCTGTCTGGAAAGACAGACAAGCAGAAGGTTGTCCAGAGAAGATTAGGAATTTGAAAGGTTTCGCTAAACATTAGCTAGTCTGATTCTGTTTTGGTGTAATGATGCTCACACCCAGGTATTGCTGACCAAGTGTCCTGGTTTCACCTGGGACAGAGTTAATTTTGTTCATAGTAGCTGGTGCAGTGCTGTGTTTTAGATTTGGTGTGAGAACAATGTTGATAACACACTGATGTTTTCAGTTGTTGTGGGTAATGTTTATACTAAGCCAAGGATTTCTCAAGCTTCTCAGGCCCTGCCAGTGAGAAGGCTGGAGAGGCACAAGAAATTGGGCAGGGACACAGCCAGGACAGCTGACCTGAACTAGTCAAGGGGGATATTCCATACCATATGATGCCATGATGTGTATATATAAGCTGGGGGAAGAAGGAGGTGGGGGACTTTTGGCATTATGGTGTTTGTCTTCCCAAGTCACCGTTACATGCGATGGAGCCCTGCTCTCCTGGGGATGGCTGAACCCCTGCCTGCTGATGGGAAGTGGTGAATGAGTTCCTTGCTTTGCTTTGCTTGCGTGCATGCTTTTGCCTTACCCATTAAACTGTATTTAAGTCAATCCATGAGTTTTCTCACTTTTACTCTTCTGATCTTCTCCCCCATCCCACTGTAGGGGGAGCGAGCAAGCAGCTGTGTGGGGCTTAGTCGCTGGCCAGGGTTAAACCACAACATAAAACCTGAGGCCTCAGAGGTGAGAGGATCTCCCAGTCTGAAAGTGAGAGAACCCCTGCAATACTTTGCAGGCATGTCTCTTCCTCATACTTATCTCCAACACAGCAGTGACAGCCATACTGGAAAAGGCTGGGCCAGATCCATTGTTAGTGAAAATCACCTTTAAAATTAGTAGAATCATAGAATCAAAGAATGGTTTGGGTTGGAAGAGATCTTTAAAGGTCATCCAGTCCAACCCGCCTGCAATGAGCAGTGACATCTTCATCAGGCCAGGCTGCTCAGAGCCCTGTTGAACCTAACCTTGAATGTTTCCAGGGATGGGGCATCTCCCACCTCTCTGGACAACCTGTGCCAGTATTTTAGGCCCTCATTGTAAAAAATACTTTCCTCATATCTAGTCTAAATCTACCCTCTTTTAGTTTAAAACCATTACCCTTTGTCCTATCACAACAGGCCCTACTAGGAAGTTTGTCCACACCTTTCTCATAAGCCCCCTCCCAGTACTGACAGGCCTCAACAAGGTCTCCCTGGAGCCTTCTGTCCTCCAGGCTGAACAACCCCGACTCTCAGCCTTTCCTCACAGGAGAGGTGCTCCAGCCTCTGAGCATTTTTGTGGCCTCCTCTGGAGCCACTCCGACAGGTCCATGTCTCTCCTGTGCTGAGGACCCCAGAGCTGGACACAGCGCTGCAGGTGGGGTCTCACCAGAGCGGAGCAGAGGGGGAGAATCCCCTCCCTCGCCCTGCTGGCCACGCTGCTGGCCATGCTGCAGGACACGGCTGGCTTTCTGGGCCGTGAGCTCACATCGCCAGCTCATGTCCAGCTTTTCATCCACCGGTACCCACAGGCTCCTCTCCGCGGGGCTGCTCTCAATCCCTTCACCCCAGCCTGTACTGATACCAGGGGTTGTCCCATCCCAGGTGCAGGACCTTGCAGAGCTTCGAGTAGAGCTGTGTCAGTTTACCATGGCTAACCTGCTTTGCTTTTATTTATACATAATACATCTATGACACAATGTCTATAAATAGTATTTCATTAATTTTATTGCTTATTTAGATGTTTCCCTAAAGGGCTAATACAGAATTACTGTTGTGTTACTATTTCAGCTTCTGTTTTTCCAGAAGTTTAGTTTGCAGCTAAACCATGCAGTCTACTTGGAGCTGAGGCTAAGCTCAGCAGCTCGGCTTTGGATGAAGAGCACATTTGGTGTAATTAGATTTGTGGGTTTAAGTGTTTGGGGTTTATTTTTTTAGTATATAACAGTGTAATAAAAAGAAATGGCTGTAATTTATAGCCCAGCATTTGGCAAGTGGCTTGTCTGGTCTCGGATTATTTTTGTTTTAATGGCAGAAATTTTAAATTTAACTTAGAATTTCAAAGAACATTAGTACCCACAACTAAGGCAGATGTTCAGTGCTGCCAAGCTCAGGCATTCAAAAATCATGAATCAGGCATGAAAATACCAAAACTGACCTAAAATAAGAAGACACAGACACAAACTCACACTCATACACCCACATGGATACACAGGTACCTCTGAATAAGGCTAATGTTTAATTTTGTATCAAATTCACTCCTGAGGTATACTTACTCTGGTTTTGTATAGAATGTGATATATGTGACATTGAAATGAATTTTATAAACAAAAACTTTTGATCTTCAATTAAGTATCCTTAAGGCAATAAAATTAAAATTATTTTTATTTTGCTTAATAATCAGCAAATCCCAGTGAGAACATGGGACTAAATTATTCCCTATGCCACAATATTGCACTTATAATAAAGCTTATGACCTTGGGTTCCTGGTTTTAGCATTCTGGTATTTGCTTTCTTTATGCATTTATTTCCAAGCTTTTCTCTACAATAATGAAAGCTCAAAAATTCCTGTTTTGATTTTCACACAAACTAAGAGTCTCTAATCATCTAGCTTCAGGGACTCTAGGCTTAGGAAGAACACCAAGCATGATAAGAATCACAAAAGAATCAGAAGAACTATGAAGAAGGTGTGTTGTTTTCCTTTATCAAGAAAGCTCAAACTCTGCTTTCTTTGCAAGGGTTCAATCCTCAACATAACAAATACCTACTCATAAAGAGAATCTCTTAAGACAAGAGCTTTCTGAAAACTCTAATTGCAGTTTCAGGTGCTGAATGCCTTTGTAGAGCAAATACTCATTAGATGGTACAGACAAATATCAGCATAACAAAGAGAAAATTTTAGTCAAAACATATTATATGAGTTACCATGTACACTACTCTGGTACTGTAAACACTTACATTTAGACATGGTGAAAGAGGGGCCCCTTTCAAATAGAGTACCAACCCAGCTTGATCCAAAGCTACCCAGAAGCAACAAAACAGTGTGCCACTGACTTCCACTGAACCTTGGATTGAGTAAAGGTAAGCATATGAAAAAGGCTTTGCAGGACTCAGAAACCTTTTGAGAGCATGTCTTGCATTCAGGCACAATGTGGAAAGTGCTGATTGTATCCCACTGTCCCAGTGCAGAACACTACAGCATAGACTGATTTACTCTGTTTTCTTAAAACAGAAGTCCACTTGCCTGTGTTATTGTAATCCAAAGAAGTGATGCCTTGGTGCTGAAATACAGAGAAGCAATGGCACATTAACACCATGTTGCTGGAATACATCAGAGCAATTGTGCTCCAGTGCTGTATTACTACAGGGCATCTCAGTAACAACATCACAGTAATGCTGAGTACTCCTGCTGAGGTGAAAGAAACATCTTAATGGGAGACCCTGACATTTCTGCAGACCCATCTACATTCCTTCAAATCAACAGAGTGATTGCCCTAGCATGAGGTCAGAAAGAGCTGTGTAAAAACATTCAATCACAAAAAAGTCCAAACCCCAAGTCAAAACATAACTCACAGGGGTATGTGAAATCATACTGGGCTTTGAGCTAACTGCATTAACTTAGAAAACAATCAGGGGTAGTGAAAGAAGGGCATTTCAGAGTTCTTCAAGAAAAGCCTTAATAGTATTCTATCATGATTCTACAGTGGTCACAGAGCCGTTCATTTGGAAGCATTAATGCAAAATGTCATTTGTTCTGGCTACTGGATCTGAAGCTACCAAGGCGTGTAACTGTTTATTCGGGTTTTAAAGCAATACCGATCCTCTAGCCAGGCCTGAGAAAATTTCAACAGACCCTCTAACAGAAAGAATTACCTATACAAAAGAATGGCACAAAATAAACTGAAATACTAAAAAAAAAAGCATGAGCCCATCATGGAAATTCTCTTTCCAGTTCCAGTGACAACCTGCTGTCCGTATTGATTTTGTATAAATACAGTGTCAGCTAGAGATTAAACCTTGTACCACCATCGTTGTAACACTACAAGTCTTTCTTTTGTCTCAGTCAAATCTCAGTATAAGAAGTCTGCAACAGAAAGTCTGTGCAAAGTCAGCCAGAACATAAATACACAGCAGTCATCACGTAGAAACTCAAAATGAGAACTAAACATACCATTGCCTACTCCACTTCCAAAACTTGCACTTCGGGAAACCATGCGTACTAGCCAGTCCAGTTTCAATTCACATTAAACAGCCTCTGCACTGAAAGCAACAGAGATTTTCAGTCATCTGGCCTTTAAACTGCAAAAGCATTTACATGGGCAAGGTCTGTCTTTCGTCTGCAACAGAAAAAACCCACAGATTTTATTCAGAACTTCACACAGAGGTTTTGGATTCATTTTGCTTTTAAATTTGTTTCAACCTAAAACCTTCAGGCTTGATTCTTACAGCTTGTGAAGTCATTTACATCTGTGCAGAGTGGAAGAAGCTTCCTACTGAGAGTGGCAGGTAATCCATATTCACCTTTACAGGTGCATAATGGTTATACAAAGCGTATATCCCAGAGCCTGCATGTTACTGCCCAGTGTCTCAGTGCAAATCCACCTTGATCAGTAACGTGGGCTAGCATGCCGTACTGTGAACACGGCTGGCTAATGTGCTGGCACGTGTCCTGTTCTGCCATCCCTGCCGCAAGGCACATAACCTCTTGCAGACAGGTAGGGCAGACAATGCAGAATATTAATGTCTCAAACCACTTTAGTTAGAGCAATCAGAGTTCATCTGTAGAGGCAATGTGACCTGCCAAAGGTCTCAGCAAGCCAGTGACGAACACTGACAGTAGAATCTGTCTTCTAAGTCCCAGAGACCAAGCTCTTGCTCCTTGTTAATATTTTATGCTACTTTTATTCATTAGTATTTTTGCTTAAGTGCTCTGCTAGAGACATGTACCTCTAGCAAACTCAAGGCAATCTCTTTCAAGTAAACCTATGATGTTCACAACAATTCCTTTGTATTTAACTGGGATTTCATGGAAAAGTTGTGATTTCACTAAAAAAATGCAGAATATTTACAATGCTTGTTGGGGATTTGGGTTGCGGATGGTGTTTTTGGTGAAAAAAAATTGAGTGAAATGTGATTAATCAAAACAATCCTGTTTCTGAAGGAAGACTTTGAATGTTTTCAGTTTCCAGACTAATTCAGAAAGAGAGCAAATTTTGTGTCAAAACATGTAAAAATATGACTGTTCATATTTAAATGTCAAAAATAAATATTGTGTCAGTTTGTGAGGAACTGTGCACAAAGTAAACAGCAGCAAAATGTGGAAAATCTTATCACGAAACACATAAACACTACTTTTTACCCAGTTATACAGTTCAGACATCAGATGCCACAACACAGCAATAAATTCAATGAACGTGGATGGGAGAATCCCACCAGCAAGATGCTTAATCTCTAAAAATTAGAAATACTTTAAAATGTCAGAATGAAAGCATAAAGGGCAAAAAGACTGAGAAACAATGCTGATTCCAGTACTTCCTGAAAATGTTCTAACATCTCCTGCAAAATATCCAAAAGAGTAGTTACTTCTTTTTTAGAAAAGAATGCACAAAACTTTGCCTGGTATGTTGCTGTTTTTTTCTGTTGGAAGTTGTTTTGCTCAGTGTCTAAAGGGTGATTCCCATCCAGTGCCCAACACACAGCAATGAGGTTAAATCGGTTTGGATGATATCAGCTATATGTAATTAAATCAGCAGCCCATGTCCGATCCTTTCTGTGACCATGTTAGGTGTTAAATTAAGGTCTGATTAAGAGTGTGCTGCTGCAGTTAAGGTCAAGGACTAAAGATCACAGGCTTTGTTTCATCTAATAACAATAAAGACTGTCTGGCTGCCAAATACCACAACAGCCCCGGTTCTCCTATCAGACTGCTGTCCAGCTAGAGGGATCTGATTTCACTGGTATCCCTTTTTAAACCCTACTTCTAAGAGGGTTTGTAGCTATTTCATCTGTATTAAGCAGCACTGTGTTACCCGAGGCTATACGGTACATTCTATATGATCAAAGCACAAATGCAGCAGTTTCTGATGAAGAGTTATCGTGGCTGAGGGGAAAAAAAATATCAAGGAAGGAGAAAAAAGATACAGTGCTAGAAAATACCAAGTCACGCCACCAAAGTAAACACCCACAGGTAAGTTCATAACGTGAGACCACACAGTGGTGGAAACTGTGCACATGTGTTTGCTGGGAACAAATCACAGGCTCGCCCCACCAGAAGTCAGCAGGGGAGATGTGTCAACTGGGATAGATGAGAGATAACAGCAGAGTGGTGAAGAGAAAAACCAGCAACTTATTTGCAGGATGAAGACAAGACTTGGTGCATAAGAGCTTCTCCCTGCATAAGTGTTTTCCACAAAGATAGGTCTGGAGACATGACCAGAGCAGTTGTCTGTTATGTGAGAACAAAATTCCTAGTAGCCCAACAAAGTGTTCTTACAAAACATGTCCATATTAATCTCAAATGAATAATGAATAGAGGGTGCTGGGACATGTTAGTTTCCTGAAAAGGAGGGTGGAACAGAGTAAGAAACCATATGGCCCCAAAATAATCTCTCACAGACACATCCCATTTTATGTTTCCATACTTGGGGTCCAATTTCAGAGCAGATACTGATTCATTTTTCAAGAGTCATCTGAAGTGTTTTTCATTTGCTCCTAGTACTTAATAGACTATTAATAGAACACTCTTCATACCTGGAAGGACGGTTTTGCTATTCTGTGAGGCTGCGCACAGAAAACTCATCATAGAGATGCACTAAACACACTAAAGCCACTACATGTTTAGGCAGTTCTTTGTGAATTGCATTGTATAGGTGATCAAAAAATCTCCTTGAGGTGTCTTGATGCTTTGCATTTCAGGATCTGAGCTATAACCTCTCTGTTTCCTAACAAGATCTGAGTGAATCCCAAAAGATTCAATGATACTGTTCAACATGGATTAGCTTCCAGCTCCTTATTGATGCCGCTGAGCTACAGATCTCTGCAGAACAGGCTTTGCTGTGTGAGTTCCCAGACTCCCTGGAATCTGAGTTGTATCAAAAATAGTGAACACCACAAAATAGCCAGGTGTGAAAAATTACTTCTCCATGTCAACAGAAATATATTCACCATTGGGAGTCAGTGCCTGAACTGGAAAGTGACCTTTTACTCAATTAAGAAATTCCTGTACACCTTATTTCCCACCTATTTGTGAAAACACTATGACAACGCCAGTAGAACTGTGATAGTTGTGGTCCAGCCTATCTTTCTAATGATGAGAAACTTCTGTACCACTTAAATTTCAGAACACCAGATTTAAAAAAAAATCCAATCAAAATAAAAGGGCAAGTCTGGTTTGATTTGATTCACCTCTTGATCATCCTTCTTAGTAAATTTTACAAGCAAATATTGTATGCAGTTTTATTTCAGTGTTAGAGACTGTAGTCAAAGCATTTAAACTCGGTAATTTGAGACTGAATATATATATCCACACTGTCTAGATGACAGTGCTGAGCAGTCCTGATTCACTGCTGCTAGTCAAAGGAAGTTGCTTTTGGAAATGATCATTAGTTTTGAAAATCAAGCTACTGTTGATGGTGTTGATTGCTACCATTTTAGAAAACTTTAGTCTGGATCCAACTCAAATAAAAAGCAAAGTTCAGTATAGGTGGAGGTCAGAACAGTGCAGCTCAGCCATTTGCTCTAGTACAGGAATGACACAAGAGCATCGTGTCCTGACATCTTTGGCTTCCCAGGCTGAATGACCAGGGACCCAGTCACAAGCAAGTGGCCTGGCAACAGCTCTTACCACGAATCTGGAGTGAACTCAGACTCCTGCTTTTGAGTCTGAAGCTGTTGATAGAAGGATCGCTTTTGAAAACTTTCCAGCCTTGTCTTGGATAGCTGCATTACGTTATCTCAGTATCTGCACTATTCCCTAAACTACACTTAAGCCAGTGTAAGAGGGATTGTTGTACATATTATGGTAATGTCATTTATTTATTTTACGCAACTGGAAAATTTAAGGGCAACCACTTCACTTCTGTGCTGTGCAGATTACAGTGTTCACAGTAACACCTGCTTACTGGACAGACAGAAAAAAAGCCCTTATATTCCTCCTTTATTGCAATTTATTATTATAGCTTGAATGGTTCCTAGTGACTTCCTAAGATTAATGTTAATATTCTGATCGGAGTCTTCCCTCTGGAGTTTTATTATGGGTTTTGAACATTCATTTCATTTAACATACACATGGGAGCAAGTCTGGTGGTTCCAAAAATATTTGTAGTTGGAAATCACAGTGATTTTTTGTTAGGCTCAGTGCCAAAGAAATCACAAATCAGAAGTCTGTTACAGAGTAGTTCCAATTTCTTGGCATCAAAATTTCTCTTTATGTATATGCATAGTGTGATGTTTTCCCTAGCTGTATGGCACTGAAGATTTACTGAGAAATGCATTGCATATCTATTTTTCAAGGTTTCTGGTGGAACTAGAGTTTGTCTAGCTGACTGGGGATTCGTAGGGATTTTATGGACTTCCTGTGTGATGCAGAGACTGCCCATTGGGTATGCATCTTTCTCTATCACAGCTGGTGTTTTTGAACCGAAGTGTGGAGTAGAAATTTCATCCCTGATTTTTTTGGCTGGATCGATTGTTTAGTCTAGGAGCACTCAAGTAGACTTTCTAGGTGCTGGAATTGCTCTTTTTCTTCAGTCAGCAGCTGATGTTGCATGGTGTACATCAGTCTAGATTCACCTCTTAGTGAGCAAAGATTTATGTTCGTCCTAACACTCCTTGACATTAATGAGTATTACAGATTTGTATCCCCATGGATTAAGTTGAGAACATACCCCAGAGTCCATGTGGTGTTTGTCATTAGGGCATCATGCTATTAAAACCAACAGAGAAATTCCAAGGGTACAAAAGCTGGAGCTTTTCTCTGCTGGAGCACATGTAACAGATACACTTCAAATCTTATATTTCCAGCCCTCTCGCACCAATTCCTGCATTCATTTTGGTTGTTAATGACTTCAAAGAAGAATTGATTGCCACTTTTAAGACATTTCCCATAACAACATTATGGGAAATATTTTGCTGGCAGAGAATGTTTCTGAAGCTCTATAGTGCTCTCTAATTAAGGAACTTCTATATAGCTGGGGGTGAGAAGAGTGTATTTTTTTTTCCGTCAACTAGCTGTTTCAGGGATTGGATCAATACAATGGAATGACCTTGTACACTCCATTACCCAGGGATTGTGACTCCTCAATGAAACATTATGGATCCTATGGGATGTGCCAGAGACCGTGGCACAGACACACCTGATAGCCATGCATCAGCTACCAAAATGATATGCTAACTCTGGCTGCATCAGGTCAGGCTAGTTTCTGCAGATCTGTGTGGATTTGTTTGCTCTCCGCTGCCCATTGCTCCAGGTTTTGGGCATATTTCAAGTGCAGGGCTGCATGGACACAGTTATATTATCTGTATATCTAGAGGACAATTAAAATGCAAGCCAGATAAACCATACACAAAAAATAGACTCCAGGATGTAATTTCAGTCTCCCTTGAAGCCCCATGTAAAACTGACATGTGGGAGAGACTCAGTCCAGAATTACCACACCCCCATGATCTACCTACAACAAACAACTCTGGAGTCAGGATTCTTGGATTTTCTTTACAATATGCCAGCCATGGAGTAGAGATAATTACTGTGTATCTGGTTGATAGGAGTTTTCTAGGCTGACTATCATCACACATGAGGTTTATTAGCCTTGTGTAATCCTTCCTATATCAGCTAACTGCAACACAGAAATAAAAACTTTGTTTTCCCTCAGAGCCACTTGAGATCTTTTGGAGAAAATTTTCATAGGAGAATTCTGATTTATCTGATTTGAAAGCAATGGTTCCCGGATCAGTCACTTCCCTTGAAACATACCCATTTCTCCCTCAATAAAAGAGGGATAACAATACTAACAAAGATTTCTAAAATACTTTGAATTCTGTGAATATAAAGGACTGTCTGTAAAGTGTTTAGAAAACTTCAAAAAAAGGTGCTACATAAATGCATATTTATTGCAGTACTGACATTCTTGTGGCAGCTCTGAATGCAGAATCAAAAGCAGAGGGGGCAGAATATAAGTCAGAATAAGAAACTGTCAGCCTTTAGCCTGTATCTTAAACTGCTTTGAAACATTGCAGACAGAGAATCTAGTTTGCCAATATTGTATGTGCTACAGTAATTACACCAATCTGGAATATAAATTTTCCTCGCCCCTTCTGAGAGAAGGTAAAGCTCTTAGGGATATACACAAATGGAGATCTAATCCTACAAACTCTAATGCATGTACCTAATGTTAGGCAGCATGGCTGTCCCACTGACTTCAATGGCTTTACTCAGATGCATGTGTGGAAGTGTTTGCATGATTAGAAGTTAATACTAATAAATGCACAGCTCATACAAGATCCCTGTGTAAACAACCTATTTCTGCATGCAAGTGATGATTTTATTGCTGTTCTGTAATTCTGTGTAGTGGCTTTGTGAAGAAGTCTTATATTTTCTAAAGCAGTAAAATGTTTCTGATAGTGTTTTTCATTGCTAGCTCTTCGGGGACTAATTAAGAGAAATATCTGTTAAATTTATTCATTGCTTGGTTCCTTGATAGCAAGAGGCACCTGGTGTAAACATTAAAAAGAAAAGCAGGCAGCAGCCAGACCTCATCAAATATTAGATGCATTAGGACATTTTATTTATAAATATGAAATTGCTTCTAATGACTTCAAAAGGAGGAAATGCCAAGAAGAGCATAATATGAGCAAGCTCAGTAAACCTGTCATGAAGATGCCTAAACCCACAAAAATCTAGAAATTTTACTTTCTCTGCCTTTTTCTCTCAAATAGTTAAGTGGCAAGTACAGCTGCAATTGGCAAAAATGTATGTAAAGGACTCCAGGACTAACCAAAACAAGCAGCAGATGAGGCAGAGCATCCAAAAGCATGGCCTGCACCATCAGTTCTTGGTCAGAAAATAGCTCATTTATACTGAGTTGACTGATTCAGTAAAACAAATCCTGAATTTTGACACCTGTGATTTAATGCAAAATGCTTAAGGATGAGAAATCCATCTTTTTTTGGGACAGCATTTAAGCAGACATTTAACATTAAGCATATGCTTTACATTCACTTGACTTCACTTTCAAAAATGCTTAGCAGTGTTCCTTCTGTTCCCACTACAGGCTTCAATAAATCAGTAATGAATAGTGAGTCAATACTTTATAACTAAGAATGCATTCAGCACTGTCCCAAATAAAGATGCAATAAATTCAGTAGACTAACAATAAAGTGAAGAATAACGGTAATTATCCTGAAAAAGTTCTCTCTTCATGAGGCAAAAATCTAAGATTTCGTCTTAAGGCACTGTATTGCAACAAGTTCATTCACCGTAATTTGAGGAAGGTATTTCACATGAGTGAATTTGATGTAAGATCATTGTCCAGTGTTGGTGGGATGAACTACAGCATCATTTCTCATTACAGAGAGCTGAAGTTTCGAGCCAGGTGTAATGCACATGTCTGTGTCCAAAGAGGTAGAATGATTTGTCTTACAGGAAGAACTCTCATTCACTACTACCTGGAAACTCAGGAAAAGTGCTAAGCAAAAAGGAAGTTTGATGCAAAATGATTGAAATACAAACTGATCTTAATAAAGCATGAATGAGAACTTCATTCTAAGCTAACCTACTCTGTGAACATCTGAGACAACCACAGACTGTATCAAATCTACAAAGGACTTACCTATTTAATTTGACATCTTTAAGAGTCACTTGGACACAATTGTCCACAAACATGTAGTAACTGCTTTAATCCTGGTTGGGATGAAAAACCTTTCAGTAGTTGTTGTCCTTGCAGAGAACAGTATCTTGGTAAGGAGAGTGAGGAAAGTAGGCAGCAGCTGTCCCACCCATTTTGAAGCCTCTAATATTTTCTGTTTTAGGACTGTACAGCCTGATCATGTCAGGAGGGGATACAACAACATGGCCATGGTGAAGGAGAGAAATTAGGAGACGTGATGCAAGTTTTCTCCAGAGAAACGACATTTCTTTCCTCTGCCCTGAAGAGGCTTTCACGCTGTGCCAACAGAAACCACAGGCCCATTCATGGAAGTCTCGGCCTAACTATGAGCCATAGTATTGTGAAGACTGTTTTAGCTCATGCTGTTATTGAAGGCGAAAGGAGCACAACCGGAGGTGCTATTAGTAGCTAGCACACTTTAACTGTCTTGGATGTATTTCACCTGTAAACCTACTCTGTGCATAACCTATACCAGGGGTCCTCAAACTATGGCCCGTGGGCCAGATACGGCCCCCCAGGGTCCTCAATCGGCCCCCCAGTATTTACAGAATTCCCCGCCCCCCCTGCTGGGGGTTGTGGGGGGAAACCAAGCAGCCACAGATGACTGTCTGCCACTTAATCCACGTGCCAGCCCCCTGTTTAAAAAGTTTGAGGACCCCTGA
>JAVJGJ010000001.1:104290076-104367209 GCA_035590215.1 Microhierax caerulescens
AGTTGGAGTATGAATTATTTTTTTTACCAGTTCATACCAAAACTGTCCCCTACTGATGTAGGGGATTCCATTTTCTTTTCTGTCAGTACAGAAACTTTCACCAACATAAAATCCATTTTCAAAATACTGGGGGGGGGTGGATGGACTGCACACACAGATGGGGGCAGGTTGGATGAGGGAAGATTTCCAGTATCTTGCAGCTAACATGTCTGTCCTACCTTGCCAATTTCTGACGAAGGCTTTAAAGGCAACAAAGCCTTCTTACTAGAGCTGTATTCCCAACATTGACTGGGTACTTAGTAGGCACTGACATCCATAAATATTTCACAAGGAAAAGAATGCATTTCCCAAGCATTGACTAGCTACATATATTATTTATATGAAACCATAACTTAAGTTGAGAAACAATAAATGCTTCAACAACAGACCTATTCACAACCTACTCCATTACTAAGTAAAATGGGCTCTGGCTATTCCTCAAGATCTCATAACTACGCAGAAATACAATGAGACCTGCATATAAACATGACCTACGGAGGTGGAGTACAAGATTGTAGTCACTTCACCAATACTAGTTAACTTGAACTTACATGGACAACAGATTATAAGACACTGACATTCGTTTACATTTTATATTTGTATTTTATGCTTCAGGTATTTTATGCTCAATATGTAGTTGAGCTCAGGTCTCCCACTCTAAACAAAGGACAGAAAATGTACAAGGAAGTAGTCTTATCTCCCATTTAATACACCAAGGGAGATAAAGGACTACATTTGCCACTGCCATGCCCCCAGCATAGGTCACCAATAGCCTTTTCTAGAGGAAAAAAGTTGCTACAAGAAAGATGAAGGTCAGGAAACCCAGAGATTGCATATTCCAGGTTCATGACAAAAGATTCTAAAGTCTTTTGGGAACTGAACTAAGACTTTTCACTTCCCAAGCAACTTAGCTACAAAACTTCCCTTTCTTGGTAAATGAGCTTCGAACAGGTTTTTAAATGACTGCTTTGTCATTCAACCTGTTCAACACCATAGGGGAGGTATCTCAGAGGAGGTATAACAGACTAATGCTCTTTTGCCTGAAGCACTCATAACATTAATGGAAGTTAATTCTGCTGGTGAAAAAGAGTTAAGTGAGTTTTGCTTGCTCATAACCACAGCTAGGGAGAAGGGAAAAGCTTTTGGAGGGGAGAAAGTGGATCTGAGATGTAGGCAGTACCACCACCGTTTATGTGTTTACCACTCAGCTGGCAGCTAATGGCCCATGTACAAACTCAGGATGAAAGTGGGTAAAATAAATTGCATTCTTTAAAAGAACCATCTCTTCTTTCAGCAACACAAAAAAACCCATCCAAAATGCACCCCAGAAAGCTATTTTGAGTTTGTTCTTTCAGTAAGACACAGAAAGTTCCAAGATGAAGTCAGTCAATTAAGTATTGTGAAGGGAGGTGGAGGTGGGGGGGTGGGGATAAGCAATAAAACCAGTGGAAGCTCTGGAGACAAGACTCACCTCAGTGCAGACAGCAAGAAGGATATTTATGCACTATTTATACCACTCCCAAGTGCAAATTTTGCCTTTCATCGATTATAACACACATTTCAAAGATCTTTCTGCAGCTCTGGCATAACACTAATAATGTCACAACAACAAAAGGCTGAGGAATCAGGGCTACTGCAGCCACTTTGGGCAAGATCAAATGGCATATTCCTTTCCCCTCGACACTCCAGGGCATCACACATCCTGAAAAGCAAAAACCCAAAGCAGGCTGAATGCTGCAACATGACAGAGGCTGTGTCAGTAAGGGAGCACTGCCCAAGCATCTCCCTGTTGCTTCCTCCATTCCTTTCCCACTGATTCGAAGTGAGAGGGTTTGGGTGTTACTCAGTTTTACAGCAATGTGATGGGGGCCTGGCCAAGAACCTCTGTTAGAGGAAGGACATGCATTAGTGGGACGTTATGAGGCAAATGTGACTGCTGTTCTGCCTCCCCTGCCACCACTGCTTGTTTTGTGACAGGCAAAGGAAGAAGGTCTCGTCTCTGAAGGCACCCTGGAGCTCCCAGTGACTCTGCATGGCAGGTGGTGGGCCTGACCCAACCCTGCTACCCTGCCTTCTCCTTCACTGCCAGAGAAGAGCAGAGATTCACAGCGCACCTAAAACACAGAGCTCTCAGTAGTGAAGCCCACTCACTTATTACAGTACTACTGGTTTATATGGCAGGTGTGAACTAATTCAGTTCATTCGGATCCAAGAGCTCTCAGCAACAGACAGGAAGATAAACAGCCTTGGGAAAGGGGGTGCTGACAAGCAGGGACTCATAGAAACTGACTGAAAGGATCAGGAACCTGCACACTCAGCTCCCCCCACCCCTTCAGCAGCCACAAAGCCTCCCCACCATCAGAGCCTCCACTGCTCTCTGCATTTCATTTTCCATCAAAAAAGCATTTCAGGGAAGTTCTGCTTTGGCTGAAACAGGCTACAAGCCCTTGATACCTGGTCCTTCCAAGGCTTAGGCCAAAGAGGATTTCTGGTAGCACCTACCATGAAGATATGCCCAGCCCTGTGTTTCCACATTATCACTAAAGCCAGACTCCACAGACTTCATTACAATTGTTTCTTTGCCCTAGTACCACTCTGCCACAGCAAAGTGATCCTACCACTTGAAAATGCAACTGATCAGCAGGAGGTAGTGAGCAACCTAATTCCTTCAAAGGGTTATTCAGCCATGTGATCCCAGATAGCATCTTCAAAGACCAGAATGTATCCCCAGTTTGGCTTCATCAAAATCCAGCATCAAACACACCTCCAGGTTGCCATCTCTGGTTTCTGCAGCTCCAATATTTCAGTGCTCGTCTTACAGAACAGTTAGACCACTGAGGAGTTCACATGAACATCCCGTGTATACAATACCTGTGTCCACATGCAAACCACCAGCAGACCACAAGTGATCCAGATGCCTTGTGCCATATCCTCAGCACAGAACTAATTTTACATTGAGTATAAAAGACAGTAGGACTGTGTCCAATCCAGCTCCACTCTACACCAGTCCCAAGCAGATACGGATTTGTATAGGCCACTTAGGAAGGCATGGGAAAGGAAACCCTGACACAGCAGTGGGAGATCACATGCAGCTCTGACACTCTAAGGGCTCACACTATAAAACCTTCATTGCTTCAATCCATGGAGCAAAATGACAAATGACTCCAGTCAAAAGCTTACAGTCAGGACCTAAATCTTCTACCACCCCTTTTCTGCGTGAATTAATTTTAGGTGTTCTGTGAGATAAATTGAATTCTGCATTCTTCCAACTGCAAAAATAGATTGTTACAGTTATTAAAATAAATATATGAAGAAAAGAATTGAAAAGATAAAAGAGAAAGCAAACTAGCATATTCAGAAGTCAGAGTCATGCCAAAGAATCACAGTGGTATTAAGACACTTGTGCTATGTTTGTGCAAGGACACCAAGAAAGAAAGAAAAAAAATATATGTAAGAAGAAAATACCTCACACCTTTTCCAAGAGACTCTTTTTGAAGGCAGTTTGAGGTTAGCACTAAAACAGATGTCATAACCTGCACTGCACCAGCTGACTGACTTCAGTGGGAACAAAAATGGAGCAAATTTTTTTAATGTTCTGGTTATACATCCAGCAATTGCAGTGCATTCTCTGATCAGTATCTGGGGATTATGCCTCAATTACAGAATTTGTCCAGCATGGTTATCTTCAAACAGCCTTCCTCTTCTCTCTTCTACTAGGCACCGTACATCATTTTTCTCTAACTGATAAGAGTTCAGTTCTACACAGAAGACACTACAAAACTGTAATTGTCCAGGAGGCTCCACTTGGACTTCCCAGGACACAAGCTGCAAGGTCCTCCTGAAAGCTGTCTTGGTCCCTCAGACACCATTTACCTCCTTTCTTGTTGCATTACTGCATATCACTTCATACTGGTTAACCTATCTACTCCTACCAACATTTCAGCAAGGAGTCCTATGCTCCTCAGGCAGTAAAAAGGTAAAAAACATCAGATACCAAAGCTTCAGAGATTAAAGAGACTGACAACTACATCTTTTTATATCTGCCCCCTGAGACTATTAAGCAGCAATTACCACTTAAAAGCCTTGAGTCCTCCAATGTTGCAGTCACCCACTAGACTAGGCCCTCTCAGATCAGCCATTGTGACCTGTTTAGTAGAATATTTTATTTCCTGACAATTGCAGATCAAGCTCAACTGGAACTATCTACCAGACTTGGGGAAGAAACACTTATGGAGATGAAAACATTTTAAAATAAAGCACATGAATATTTTTTTAAAAATGAAAAAATCTTGAAAATAAATGTTTCATTCCAGCTCAAATAAGATATTTCATTTGACTTAAAACAAATTTTTTACTAGTTTTTTGATTCAGCCAGCAAACCAAAAAAATTATTATCATTTATTTCCACAGTGCTGCTTAGATTTGGGCTCTGAACAGATTTCACTACAGAAGAAAAACAATCAAATGCTGTGTTGCTAACTGACCAATTAATTCTTAGTTCTGCAACACTGGATTTTTTTCTTAAAGTCCCAGCTTCTTGAATCAGGGGATTATATGAAAATCTCACCTTTCTTTCCCACAGAAAGTGGAGGTCTGATAATTTGGTTTGCAAACAAAATCTGGCATGATCGAGCACTAAAGGTTTAAATGCCCCAAACAAGCAAAACATGTAATTTTCCATCCTACTGATTTTGAAGTCAACCTCCTAATACAGGATGGATATTATTTATGATTTTTTAACTCTTAGGGTACAGAATATTGCAGGTAACTTTGCAGGAGCCATTGAGAAAGACACTTCAGGATACCTCCATCCCTAGGGCTTTTAACCCTCTCTGTTATTGGCTCCTTCCCCCATTTGTTTTGGGGAAGGAAACCATCAGCCAGCTAAGTCTAAACCCATACAAACAGTAAGAGTTAATTTGTTGCAATGTATCTGAGTGTAGTAACTGATTACATTTTTCCCCAAAGGAAACTTCAGTTAATTTGGTTAGTGACTCATATGCCAGGCTGCCAATTACAACACAGATGATTACACACATAAATTCATGTCGGAGTGGCTCAACGATCACAGGGAGGGGAAAAAAAAAAATGAAAGAGAGAAAAAAAAAAAAAAAAGAAGCAGAAATAAAAGGCTCTCCTCTCTCCTTTACTTTCCTGGGGTTGGGGGTGGGTAAGCACCCCACCCTGCAAGGTGCTGGATGCCCATGAAGACCACTGGAGATTGAGTGCCAAAACCTACAAGACTGGGACATGACATCTCTGAAATGGCAGTGTCTTCTAGCTTTCCATTTGGGATTTTCATTGCAGAAATATGTTGCATGCTCTCTAAAAGATTGTTTGCCAGTATCATTAGAAGAATCCATATACAAGGAGAGCAGGAAGGAGGTTAAATGAGCAGTGCTTGGCAGTACATCAGTAAATCATTTAAAGATAACCTGTGCATACCAAATAAAAAAAAAAAATCCAATTAAAGTAACTTATTACAAACCTAGACCGATTTCTGAAGTGCTTTATATTCCTAAGGAGGAGTGGGAGAGGGAGAGGAAAGAAACAGGACAAGGAGTCAGAGTCTGATACTATAACATGAGGAAAGCCCAAGCTAGGCACTAGAAAAAAAATCCTACATGCCTCATCAATTGGCCAATTAAATCAATATCAAGGGGAGCCGGCCGGGCTCCTGAATACATATATTCAGAGAAAATTAGACTTTGCACTTAAAAGCAATAGGAAGCTCTGACATTTGGTGGAGAGTGTAGGAGGAAGAAGGTGTTCTTTTATCTTAAATGAAAGATACTTCACTGGCCTAAAATGTATTTCTAACTAGACATTCCTCTAGACAAACAGCTGCAAACATTTCTTTCATTCAGGGTCAACAGGCTAGCTATAGTGTAATTCATGCAGTTCCTTGCTGGAGAGGTCAAAATCCTTTACAAACACTAATTAAGCCTCATGGCACCAGGGTACTATTATACCAGTTTTACAAGGGAATAAATACAAGGATGTAGTGGCTAAGAGATTTGCCCAAGGTCATCAAGCAAGTCGGTGGCAGAATCGAGTATTACACAGATGCCTGGTCTGCCATCCTCACCTCTCACCAGTAGGCAACTCCCCTACATTGGCCTTTGTTAAATAACCATTACAAAATATATTAATCTTAATTTGGAACTATGTAAATTGACTCTTTCCCAAAAGACAGCAATTGGCTGTTAAATAAATATCAAATTATTATTACAATCATATTTGCTGAAGGGTGGATCATCAGTGTAATGTGCTGGGTTCAATAAAAAGGTTATTGCCTGTCAAATAAATGTGATGAGCAGAGCCTGGACTGATGCGGAGTATATTCAACAGTCACTGGCTTTAGTGGCAACTGCAGCTGCTCAGCACCTTCCACAGTCCGAGCTCAAGTGGGTTTTTGCAATATGTAAGGAAAAAACTGGCGCTGCCAAAGCAGAGATAATTCCATAAGCAAGATAACCTTAGGCCAGACTCTGGCACCCTAAACTTGATTATAAGGGTAGTTAAGTCTCACAGATTTCTGTAAGAACAACTCAGTGTGAGATGCTGTTCTTAACAAGGGTAAAGGTAGTAGAAATCACTCCTCTAGTATGAAAGGGTAAGATGATTTCAGTGCTAGTGCTAAATTAAGTGCAGATACAGGAAGCTAAGGATCTTGCTTCTGTTTTTATTATAACTCGGTAGAAGGAGAGAGCTGTAAATACAGTTGAATGGTCAGATTATGTCTTTCAAAGAGATGGTCTCAACACAAAGGAAGCTATTTTAAATTGCCAGTTTCTTTTATGTTTTTCCAAAGTGTGAGTTTATAAGAATAGTGTTTGTTCTCTGCCAGACAATCATGGATGCATCAAAAAAAATCTTTCTACCCTGCAGAACTGATTTGTCATTTGCAGTTACACACTAAGGCAAGCACCCTGCTATAAACTGTAGTCATTCATTTTCAGGCTGCCTCACTCCAGCAAAGCAGGGTGAAAGGATATTATTACATTAAACCCTCCGTTCCGATTTAGTTTGTCAGTGTAAGCAGCGTGTTTCACCGGAACAACAAGTATTTCTGCTGTCTCAGAGCAAAGATTGTTCTTTGCAAAAGCTAAAAGCCAAACAGTCAATGCATGTAGAAGCTGCTGCTTATGTTACATAAACAATTTTTTTAAAATCGGCTTTTCCAGCACCAAGTGAGGGCAGAAGACAGCGGAGCAGTGCCGCATGCCAGCACTAGGTGGCAAGCCTCTAACAAGAAGTAACTTCGGGAAGCAGAAGCAGAAGCAGAAACCGAAGCTTTCAGCAGTCACCTGACAGAATTTCACGTTGTGGAAAAATGTTCTTGATTTAAACACCTAATGTTTCCCATTAAGAGCTAATGTCCTCCCTATATGCCGGCACAGAGCAGCGGCTAAAGCATACAGGACAAGTTGTACTGCAGGCATCGCCTGCAGAGAACAATTCTTACCATTCTTATCTGCAGACCTTACCAAGATGTTCTTTTTCCTGTTAATGTTTCCTTAACATAGTTACTTTTTTGTCCGCCCTCCCTCACATTTAGTCTGTTTAGGGTTTTGCTACTGGAAACAGCTGAAGGTCGAG
The DNA here is from genome assembly GCA_035590215.1 of Microhierax caerulescens. Taxonomy (NCBI): domain Eukaryota; kingdom Metazoa; phylum Chordata; class Aves; order Falconiformes; family Falconidae; genus Microhierax; species Microhierax caerulescens. The sequence continues at coordinate 104,297,718 of JAVJGJ010000001.1, forward strand.
ATATGAATTTTAAAAGATACAGGCTCTGCTTGATCCAGAGGGAGCCAGTTTGGAAAGTATGTGATGTGGCTTCTCTACCAACGCTGAGCCAGGCGGCGCAGCCACGCACACACATCCGCACTCACACAAGCCAATTAGAATGTTAATAATAATTAAGTGTCTTACTCCTAAGATGCTCCTACACAGGGGAATGCTAAACTGCTAGTCAGCTCATTTCATTACATGCAGCCAGACACCTCTCAGACCTTGTGTATTTGCTAAGGGAGCCGAGCAGAGCGATTCCAGCTCCAGCCAATCTGATTTCAGATGATCTGCTCAACAAACAAATTAAAGCAGCCTCCAGAAAGAAATGTGGACCAGAAAAAAAAAAGTCCAGCTGTGGCAGCTGAGCTGTACCTTTTACCTCAAACTGAGCCACAGCAAATGAATACAGGGCGAAACCTATAAATTTCCAGTGTGCAGGGGTTTGTGGGAGTCTTTATCTAGCTTTGGTTCACACGCTTCAAAGCGGCTCCATTTCAGATTTGAGATAATCCCCTAATTAAACACAAACTCAGCCTTAAGCTGCATGTCATCTGATTTCTACCCAAAAAATCAGAACTGGACACAGACTTCCTGGAGTTGCTCAGCATGTTCGGCTCTGAGATCACATTTAACTGGACAGCAAGGGCTGGCCCAGAGGTCGCCTTCCATCTGTTTGGACCACGTGAGTCACCCACCTTCCTCATCCTTCATGAATGCTGTAGTCTGGCTCACAGCTGACCACAATGTACTGCGTATTCACAAATCAAGCTGTTTCAGATGTTAGTTTGCAAACAGCCATGTCCTTTGGTGGGCAATAGGACAGAATGCTAGCAAGAAGGAATGATGGGTTTGCTGCTGGAAGAGTTCTTGGGTTCAAGGCTTGGTCTTCTGGTAACATTCAGGAGGGGGCTGGAAAGAAAAGCTTGGATACAATTCTCATGAGCAGTCAGTCACTCAAAGTGACTCTGAAGAGTTTTGGAGTTTCATTATCCCTAGCTTAAAAGGAATGGATTTAGTATGTTTCTGATAGCAGAAATGTCATGGCTACTTTTTATCCAAACCTCTACTTTTGGAAAAAGAAAAGAAGAAAAAAAAGATGAGGCAAGAAGCAAATTCTACAGGAGTATGGAAACAGAAAGCCCTGTTTATTCAGAGTACACTCCAAATAAAGCAGACACAAAATAAGTTAAAGCACGACTGAGTCATTCACATTTCCAATAAATTAAAGGGGAAAAATCCCATCATTTTTCACTCCATTTCACATCAGAGAACAATCACAACAGACTAGTCAATGCAATGATGACTTTACCCCTGCCCCAAGGGGTTTCTCTGCCTCTCTTGCACAGCTCTGAAAATTGTCACATTTGCCCCCATTTTACATCTTTCCCCATATTCAGTTTGCCCTGTTTCAAGCACTTCAGGTTCACACAGCTGCCTGCTTGCAGTTTCTTTTTACTATCCTTTGATTTTTACCAGCTGCATGAGAAAAAATACACAAAACCGTGCATCTGATTAGATGTGCATGACACATAACACTACACAAGAGTGTATATCTGAGTTTACCCAGATTCAGTTTTCCCAAGAGATCAGAAGTATGAGCCAAAAACCAAGCCAGACCAGCAACCTGAATCCAGTAGACAAAGAATAAATGAAGGTACCTCTGGGTCCTGTTTTCAACTTCTTCACAGGTAAGCAGAGGTGACGCTGCTGGGCCAACTCACTGCTGCAGTAGAAGTCTTGCATACCCAGCTTGAATTTTATCTTCAGCCCTTGGGAAGTAAGAGGCTAAATGAGGAATCTAAACTGAAGATTCAACTTTGCGTTGAGCTTGAGCCCTTATAAGCCACTATAGAGATAGGAAGTTCCGTTAAGCCAAGTACAGGTTCTAATTAATTTATTGCAGAACATCAGTGAAAAGAACCAGAGACCCTGAGTTAGAAGGAACCTCTGAGATCCCTTGTTCAAATTCCTGCTCAAAGAAAAGCTAAGTTACAGCACTATGTATAGCACAAGACCTTGAAACAGAAGTGAGCAGATGTGGAGAAGTTTCTAGGATAACATTTACCTAGAGCTTTTTAGAAATTTTTATCCAAGCAGTATACAAACAGCTCTAGAGCAGAGCAGTTGCTCTGTTACACAATAAAGAGATTTTCTATATCGTATTGCTGGTGTGCTCTGAGCTTCTAAAAGCATTACAGAAGGTAGAATCAGAAATATATGGTGGAAACCAAAAGGGAAATGGTTGCATTTGAGTTTAGCACAAAAACCTAATTATAATTTCACAGGAGAACTGAGGGAGAATGGAGTAAACTCCTACACTGATCTTACTGCTCGGAGATTCTGCCACAGTGAGGCAGAGAACCGAGAACAACCTGGAGACTTAATGTGGGTATTCACTCCCACAGGGCTGCTGCTGACTGACTTAACTGGAACTATATTTGAAACAGACTGTTTTATATCTTCTGCCCACTTTGTACGAGATCAAATTCCACTCACTCATAAAAAAGAACTTGTGTTTTCTAAAAAAAATAATTACTAATTTTAAACAGAAAATAGCAACTAAACATGCAAAAATAAGTTTGAACAACTCTGGATGATTTGCACTAGCATTACTCTGCAAACAGAAACTTTCAAACCATGGAAATAATGAAGTGTTCTCGACAGTCATTTTCCTCTCAGCCATACAGTAATGAACAAATCTGTTTTATTGTTATTGCAAGGCATCAGTGAAACTGTATGCGAATATCTGAAAATGCAAGAAGTATTAATAAAGTCAAATAGTCTGAGCTTTGTTATTCACATTGGGCTAACAAGACTAATGTTAACCTTTGGAGGCATCACTGTCTATAAATTACAGGAAAATGAGCTGGGCAATTAGCTGGAAGCAAAATAAGCATCCTCATCTTCTGTAAAACAGCAAATTATTTTATAAATAAGTGTTTGATCAAATAATCATTTGATCTTGAGGGTTGTATAACCAAAGTTTTCAATCACTTCTCCTTAGCTGCCAAGAGTTTCAGAATTACGGAAGCTATATCATTTTGTCAACCTTCAATGCACAGAAATGTTGAGGCATGTCCCCACAAGATGATTATCTGTCTGACTTGCAGTTGAAAGCTATTAGATGTTACTTTTTACATTAGCTGAGAATTGCCCAGTTGCAGTTTTAAAGTTTGTTAAGGATGACAAAGATGAGCATGACAGACTTGCAGTGATTAAATGCTTCTTGAATTTATTTCACAATGTGCTAAGTGTTTCTTATGATACAATCTTAAAATTAGAATGAACTGATCTTGTACCTAGTGAAGTTTATGACATGATGAATACTTTAGAGAGTAAATTACAATGAAACATTGATAGCAAATTACTTGGTTATAAATGCAGCTCATCCAAAAACACATCATGGCAAAAACAACGCATTTGATTTGGTAGTATATGTCTGCTTTCATATCTGATTTCAGCAAATTCAACTTTTCAGTTTAGACAATCCCCTTCACTTGGGGGGGGGGGGGGGAGCACTAAAGTTTTACAAAAAGCTGAATAGGGATAGCTTGCTGAGAAACAGTGTATATATTATACACTAAAAAATTAAGTGGAGTGTGCATGTACTTCACAAGTGGCGAATTTGAACATGGTATATTTCTCTATCTTCAGAGTCCTAATTCTTCCAATTTCTTAGAGTTTGTGAAATTAATTATGTCCATTTCTACTTCAAATGCTGAAGGGGAACAAATAATTTCCTTGGATAAACAGACTTGAACCGATTGTAGAAGATCGCAAAATATTGATTATGTTAAGTTTGAACTTCAAATTAAGGCACAAATTAAGGTTAATTTCATTTATTCATGTAAAGAGTCTTATGGCTTGCTTTAAAGATGCATCAAAAAATATCAAAACTGGTCATAAGTACTATTTTCAGTAACAGATTGAAGTTTACAGGACTGAATTGTATATTCAAGGGTAGTAGATGTAAACATAAGGAGAAAAATTACAGGATTTGCTAAGGGAAATGACATTTCATTAAATTGCCCCTTCAAAAAGGGCATTCTTCCCTTAATCACAGAGTTACTTCCAAGTCAGGTAATCATCCAGCTTTGGATGCAGAAGAGAGGCAGTGTCAGACCAGCACTGTATTCTTAGCTGCAAAGCCTACCTTGGTTATTCTCAGTAATCAGCAGAGAGTGGAAGAGTAGGTACAACTGCCAGGTTAAAACTGGAGACAGGCAAGGGCGGTTTAGTTCCACCTCTGTAACCACTGCTCTGTCCTGAGCAGATCACAGCTCAGCTGGAAGAGGGACTGTAACCGTAAGCTTCCCCTAGGCAGTTCTGACTGTTCCCACCAGCTGCTGTGTGTTCTCTGCCATAACCACACCAAATCGGCACGCTTGCCATAGGCAGCTGGAAATGGCCAGTACCAAAGGGTCAGGAGACCTGCCTTGTGTTCTGGCTTCATCACTGTGTTATTTTTGACTTCCATCCAGGTGATAAGGATGTTGTTGCCGTAATTACTCTTAAATTTGCAATATGATTTGTCTGGAGTCCTAATATACACACATCACTTCAGGATGCTGTGCTGAATTCTGAGTTCACAGAGCCCTGGCAACTGACCTAGTTGTGTTCACACTTCCTCTAGAGATGTGGTATAAATTTAAGCCAGGGAAACTGAGTGTCTGCAGTAAAACCAGAGAAAAATGCCAGTGTGAAGACAGTTTGGGCAAGCTGGGATCTGGGGCTTAACTGTCTCCTGAAGTTTAGAGCTGACAAGGTAGACCACTAAGGGAATTCAAACATCTAACAGGCTCCAGTACCTTGAAAGAGCTCCCTGAGTGGCATTACATCCCCTCAACATCACAAGGGGCTCTCCAGCTGTGACAGCCTCTCATTAAGATGGTGTGACCCATAGAACTTTCCTGCTTACATCTATGGGCTTGACCACTTTCAAATAAACCCATGAGAAGTTTCTGTCTTTAGCAGCAAGGTGGACCAAGGCTTTTTCACGCACCTCTTCAACCCAATGCTTTGGAGTAAAACGCTTCTGGTATTTCAATATAAGGCTTTAGGAAACTTCATATGGTTATGTTTCCTTTTTAGTATTAGCACATACCCACACCCAGCACTTCAATTTCCTAAAATACAAATGTGTATATGTATAATAAAAACCTTGACAAGTCCTAGTCAGAGTTTAAGAAGTTTTAGACCTGAAAAACTGTGCACCCAAAAAAGGATAAAATGTGCCCTTTGCACTAATTTCTGATTCTACAGCCTGCCCATCACCGTGGTGATGCAGAAAACACTGCAAGGGACATGTGCCACATAATGTCAGCTGGCATCAGCAAAGGTGCTGTGGATACTGCAGAGCTCTACTGTAAGACTGCTGACTGTTTTCATGGCATCACATGAAACAGAAATAAATAACTCCTCTTCTATGATCACAGCATGGAAGTTTTGCTTTGCTGTCTATCCCTCCTCATTAAAGGCATAAAACACAACGTACAACAGGGATTAGGCACAAAGGCAGGCAAACACAACGGAGACACAGGGAAAAGCTCAAGGAGTAAAAGGTTTGGCACGTGTGCCAATAAAGACAGTCCTGATCTCAGTTACAAGTTGCGCCCTCAGAAATCAGAACTAAATTTCACCCAGAGAGGAACAATAGGCACAGGCACAGGCACTCTAGACCACACAGGCATGTACATCCATTTCCTTCTCCCAAGCCCCTGAGCAGGTGTTAAGAGAAACCTCTCCCCCAGCAAACTGTCAGAAAACTGTTACTTTTGCTTTTTTGAAGGCCTCTTAAAAACAAACTGGCACACTCTTTTCCTGTTAAGCAAGTTTCATTTTTTTCCTATTTAAATTACAAACACATCAGAAATCTTCCTCACCGCAGTGCATCCTGTCTTTTCTCTGTCTGACATTTAGAGTACAAACTCTTTAGGGCAGGGTCTGTCTTTATTTTTTATGTCTCGTACAAAGCCAAGTCATATTCTTATTGTTAAACACTAAGTAGAAAAGGTCCATATACATATGCAATGCTGTATGATATATGCCTAGCTTATGTATGATATACACATGATATGGTCAGTAAAACAGGCCTGTACAAGAAACCTCTCTACTTATACACACAACAAAACAGATCCTGACTTGTGTGCTGGGGCAGACGCACATGACACAGCGTATAAAGGAAGCCCTTGCAAATGTACCTGCATGCATCTGATCTTTAAAAGTCTCCAGGATCCCGTCAGACTGGGAGGAATAGGGAGAAGCAGAGAAAAAGAGGACTGCAGAGGGGAGACACTGTGCAGTTCACCTCTTCATGATGCTTGTTGGTGAGTGGTTCAGGAAGGTGAGAGTGACTCAGCCATGCAGACATCGTGCATCGGACTGCACGTCTGAGAAAAGGTTGAGAACCACTGCTCTGTGTGACCCCTTTCCTGGGCAAAAGCAAAGCAAATACATCTCTCTCAACAGTTCCCAAGTACCAGCTTCAGTCAGGCACCATGATGACATCAGCCTTGCTTTCCCAATTATTTAACCTCTGTCTTTCAGATCAGCAATGAACCAGCAAGGGTGACTAATACACACATCAGCTCTGGAAAGTTACCAAGACACCAAACAAGGTGCTGGCCCTCAGGAACGAACTATTCTTTCATGAGTCCATTTGGTTTGTATTTGGGGAAAAACTGTATGAAAACAAACATTATGTGTCCATGAGATGCTACCTCTTTGCCCCATGGAAATGTCAAGTCTTTTTGTCAGAAAGATGCAGATATAACAGATATTTGCCTTTTCTCATTTTTGCATCCTATTTTGTGTTACTGCCCTCCACCTCTGGCTCTGCTCTCACTCTTCATACAAGCATGGAAAAAGTAGCTTCTCTTAACAGACACCTACAATAAACATGCCGATACTTGAGATGTAAACTGAGAGGCTGGCATTATAACAGAGCCTCTAAATCAACCTCAGGACCTTATTAGCATAATTAGTGATAGGACTGGTATCTTACAAGATCCAGGACAGAAAGCAGAAAAATGGTAATAAAAAATATAGTTGTATTCCAGGGATGATTGCTGATGGTTCAAAAGCAAGTCATATCTTGTGTGAGACAAATACATTTTATATTATGTTTAATCTCACAGGAATTCTGCCGGAAATACTCAGAAGCTTGTTAGAGGAAAATATGAGAATCTGCTCATGTGAACAACAAAAGATTCTTGTGCGGAGGAGCTACTGTAACTCCCATCTTTGTCATAGGTACACATCTTGCAATTACAAGCATGCTGAAAAAACAATGCTACCTTCACTGCTCCTTTCTTCTAATTTGAAGCTTCAGAGAAGAAGACAGCATTGGTCCATTGGTCTTCCTTCCAACTGAACCTCAGGTAAGATGGAGGAACACAGGGGAAGGGATTTGTTCAAGATCACCGGGAAGCCAGTGGCAGAACCAGAAATAATACCTGTCTACAAGGGCCCTGAGAGCACTAAGTCTTAACAGCACTAGTCAGTCCCACCTGGAGTCTTCATCCTTTGCCCGTGGGCCCACCTTAAACTCAATCCTGGGCCTTCAGTCACCATATGAGCAGAGCTGTTAGGAGTGCCTGTCTCCAGCTCACACACAGCCATGCCTATGTCTGACCATGAACTTTGTTGATCTTGACCCATTGACTAATTTCCTGGCTTGACCTCAGACCTATCTCATTACTGCAGACCTGCCTGGTGGTCACTGGGCTGTGTCTGACCCTGGTTAGCCTCACTAGACTTGATCCTGACCTGTGGATTGACTTCCTGGCTTGAGGTCGGACCTGCCTTGTCACCACAAAATTATCTGATGATCTGGACTCTTGGTTGAAGCTGGCTACCACTCCCAGGCCTGTCCTGCTTGCTTGCCTCACTGGGCTTACTTGCCTCTCCCCTGGCTGGTGAGGACCCTGACCCTGGAGCCACATTATCCCCTTCAGTTCCCCGTCTCTTTGGGAGAAGCTGGTGCTTGCTGCCCCTGATATTATCCTAGCAGACCATCCTGCCTCCCTTACTTATTTCCACAGCACCAAGGGCAAGAACAGAAACGCCACATGTATTTTGATATGGCCAGGGAATGCAGGCAGAAAGAAATTAAGGTACAAACTCAAACTGGAACTCTTCTTTGTTCACTGCCTTAGGCATGTCCTTCCTCCTGCTTCATACTGGACATGGCAGTACTGCCTGCCCCAATGCAAGGTAGCAGCAAAAGACATTCAAGGGGTTATACAAAGAGGCTCACGTTCTGCATCAGCACCCCTTAAGAATAATAAAACTTGGCTGACAAGAGTAGAAGCAAGAGGAATTAGGCTTTAGAAGGAGGAAGTGATCACAGCAGAGGACTTAAGACCTAGGAAGGGGAAGTGCTCTTAGATTACCCAGTAGGGCAACTGGAGGATGCATACATACGCTGCTAGCGGGGAGCAGATTTGTGTTGGGCTACAACATAGCGCTAGGGTAGCTCTAGCACTTGGAGCTATGGCAAAGAGGTTAAGTAGCCCCCGAATAGAGGATGTGAGATGCAAAGAGCTCACGGCAGAGGGCCAGGTTGTCCTTTGCCTCATGTTAAGATACATTCCTGATCTTAACTGCAGCTGGAACCTGGCATTGGATCTTAGCTTTCCTGAGCAGTCTTTGGTTCAGAATGCAGCATTCCAGCTGCACCGGGGGACCTGGATGTCTGGAGTCCGGGTTCCATGTGGGAAGCGCAGGACAGCTCATCCATCAGCTTCATCTCTAACTACAATGTTACCTAAGCCTGTCTTTTCACATATAAGAGGAGAAATTCCACATACAACTCATGCTGAGGTTGTAAGGCAGCAAGCAATTGTCTAAATCTTCATCTACGGGCAATTATTGGCCTTTTAATTTGGAAGCTGAAGAAGGTGACTCAACAGAAAAGGATTCAGGCTGACTCAGCAAGGTCTTTTCCTTGGCAGTTGGATATAGAGCCAGAAAGCAAAATAACTTAAAGGGAGGCAGGAAAAACTTTGTATTGAGGAGGTTCAGGGTATGGAATGCAGCTTTTCCCACAGACAGTTGCTCTGCTTTATCCTCTTCCATTCCTGAGGCATCCATATGCAGCCTGTGGAGTGAGTGTGCAATTAAGAGAAGAAAAAAAAAGTCAATGCTTTGTACCTCCGAAGCATCTAATACCTTGGTATCTACAAACCTCCTCAGACACTGTCTACCTATTTCTGACTCTTTTACGAGAACTGTGGCTTGCTGGAAACTTATTTTAATTATTAGAAGTCTCTGTCAACCCCACAATTCACAGTGTTGAAATAAAGACCAGGATCCAGGCTTCTACAGGAATGGATGTAGTGAAGGAAAACTGTGGATTACACCTCTTTGGGGTCCTGCAAGTGGCTAATTAGCCTAGAGAAGCACAGAAACTTAGCCTCTCCCTGCTGGAGGCAAGCCAAGGGAGTCTGCCTTATTCTTATATGAAGTAGTATCTGAAGAAAGATCAAAGGATGAGACCAAGATTTCATGGCTAGTGAATCAGGCAAGTCTGCTGAGAGTTTCGATATGATCTTTACAATAAAGGGAAAACTTCTTTGCTTAGTGACATGCTAGTTATAGGACATTAATTTTCTAGATTTCACTAATATAAGTATTAAATTCCTTGGGTCAGTTGACGGCTCTACAATTTCATAACTCTTCACATGGAAAAAACCTGATGCAGATGTTTTCAAATGTGGTGGGGTCTCAGGTGTATTTTTTAAATGAAATGTCTGAGATCCCTTCACTTTCAAAAGAATTTGGGAGACTCACTTAGATGCTTTGGAAAATGTTACCTTAAGCAACTCCTTCCTTACAGAGTTACCACTGAAGACAGTGAGCTTGCCTCAGCCTTGTAAGTAAATACTTTTAGGGACCAGCTAGCAGAGATGAATGTGATCTATTACTGGCCCTTTGCCTTTTCACCAGAGCACTTTAAAGCACTCTGTAATCATAAATGTAGGAAGAATTTGCTTCCTTTCTGTCCATCCCCACCCTGCTATGGGAAAGAAACGAATTATTATGACAATTGGGCAATTGTACAGCAGAGTAATTAAGCGACTTGCCAAAGGCCAGGTAGCCAAACTGGGGAACTGATTCTGAGCATCCCAGTTCCTGCTCTTCTTTTGTAGCCAATACACATAGACCCTGCTGCCGAAAGGTCAGAATACTTCTTCCCTGGGGAAGATTTCATTTCCTCCTTTGAACGCTGAGGGAGGGGCCCCTCTAAATCACAGGTTAGGCAGGCACTCAACTGAGTTAACACAATGTACTTCCCTACACCATGTCTTGAAGGTGTAGTTAGATGTTATTACATGTATTGCCGTAGCTCCTAGAGGTCTGTGCCAAGAGCAAGCCCCATTGTGTTGGACACTGTTCACACACAGTATGAGAGAGTCCCTGCTCCCAAAGAACTTTAATATTCTTTGATATTTCTGGGAAATGTTTCATACAAGAATTTCAGCATAGAGTATGAGGCCTGTTTCTTCCTTTTAACCTGGACTACACCAGGATAAAACCACTCACTTCAATCCATACCTGCCAGAGGTAAGAATCAGGATTCCTTATGTTGCAGTCTCTCTTTTTAAAAATACTGGAGCATGTAGAACAAAGAATCAGGAAATGAATGGGCAGTTGGCATTAATTTCCTCCATGTCACCATCTTTGGTTGCTGTTGTGGAAACACAGCAAGGCACGGCAACTGCTATTTCAGTGCAGAGAGCCATCCTTGAGCCCCAGATGGTGACCATATGATCTGTCCCTCTTATGGACCATAGACATGTTTCTTATCCTTAGTATTTGACTTCTGCATGCAAGGAGTGCTCACCTAAATCTGCCTAACCACCACAGCACCTGAATGCAACACAGGTTCCTTTAGGAATACAGTAAAGACCCAGACAGAGGGTAAACAATTTGTGGAAAAAACACAACCTGACTCAATTAGAATTTCCTCCATGAATAGCTCCCTATGTCAGAACTTAAGGCCCCAATTCACAGGGAAATCTGGGACGCATTTCCTCAGGAATTGCTAGTTATTTATGCAGAGAAAATACTGCATTCTGATTTTGTTTTCTGGACAGTCTGGGGTGGGCTTTACTGCTCACTTGAATAGGCTGGATTTATGCTGAGCTGGTAGCAGTAAGATGACAAGAGATCTGTACTTCTAAATGTTACCACTTGTGTCCCTCATCAGCCCATCTCTCCTCCTGGCAGAAGGTTTCCAGACTTCAGGAAGAGCTGAAGTAGATGAACACACCCTACCATCTATGCTGACTTTTGTCAAAAGCCCAAAGACTGCACCTGGCTCGTATAAAAATGGAGCCATTTTCTGTCATCGCTTCACTAAGGACCCCATAAACTACCAAGGCTCAATATACAGCTCTTGTCATGATCTGGGGGATGCTGGAATTTAGGGGGATAATAGTGCCTGTGCAAGAGCTATCTATAGGCCAGAGCCCCATACATCCCATACAGCACACTTCTTTTAGAGCTGCTTTAGGACAAGTGACAGTTATCTTTTTTCGGAAGTATCTTACTGTATCCTTTACTCTGGCAAATAGGACTTATCTGTGGAGTAAGATTATAAGAGGAGAATGAGCCTGGTACAGTCTGACCCTCAAGCAATAGTTGCGATGATCTTCCAAAACCTCCAGAGTGTATAATACACCCTTCTTCAAAGGCCCAGCCTTAGCCACACACTCCTGTGCAAACAAAATTGGATCTAATTCCAACTCCTATTGGCCTTTCCTAGAGTTAAACAAAGCCTTGCAGAGCTGAATGATAACAAACCACAGAGTGAGGGAGAAACTGTGAGAGAAAAAAAATCAAAACATGTGTCACTGACATTTCAACAAATTCTTATTTGTCTAACCCCTGATTTCAGCAGAGCTGTATAACTTCATATGAGTTTCGAAGTTAGTCTCTTTTTTAAAAATCTTTCTCTGAAATCAACAGAGGTGCTCAGGCAGACATGCGTAGGCTGTCTCAGACAGCAGGGGCTTCAGGCAAGAAGAATCTCAGGCCAACAGTGGCAAGAAAGAGACAAGATTGGTGGTGGAGGAACAGAAGATGAAGAGGGAAGCAGTAAGAGGCAATTCTTGTGGTTTGGAAGTTCCTGTGGCTCTATGTACAGTCAGCATTTCTGTCTGCAAACAGAAACATTTCTGTTTGCTTTGCAAGCCAGATTTCTCAACCTTTGGCCTTCTGACCTTCACTGTATGTGGCACTATGATCAGGTGTGAGATTGTAACTCCCTGCTCGGAGGGGCACAGCTTTTTCATTTGGTCCACCAATGAGACTAGATGGGACCTACCCTTTCCATTATAGCACTTGAAGATGCTGACTCTTTCTGTGAGACAGAATGCAAGGTTAAAGGCTGTGCAGGGAGAAATCCCCAAAAGCACTCTTTTCAGATGAAGGTTTACCTGACCTTAAATATTGCCATGTTGTCTAGTTCCTATAAAGGCACACTTCACGCATAAGGAGAAACCAGGCATGAGCTGCACGTTGCTTTTGCATGGTGCTAAGAATCAGACAAGGGTTCCACCTGCTTGAAGGTATATAGTGCTGTCTCTGTTGGACTCTGGCAGAAGAAGAGGAAAGCAATGTCTTTATATTTGACCAGAAAGGTCGTTCAATTTGTCCTTATCAAATAAAAATAAAATGAAATAATATTTTTTAAGGCAGTACAGTTTCTTTATACCACATACCCATGTTTATTGCCATATAAAATTCCCTGTTTGCCTACACCCCACCCAGGCTCTTGTACACACCTGCATAAGTCTATAATTTTATCCCATGAATCATTCTGTACCATCAGATCACACCCAAGTTACCAGAACTCTACGGAAGTGGCAAGTTCATTAAGGTGGTTTTCATCTTTCAATTTTAAAATAAAAGAATTTTTTATTGGCGCCCTGAATCCACAAGTTGGTTGTTTTTTTTTAAAATGACAGACAAAAGAACATGTAAAATTAATTAATTAAATGCACCCAATGAAAGGGAGTACAAAGGAAGGGAGAGCTAATAAATGATTTTTTAAGGGGCTGTTTGGACCTGTCCTGCAGTGGTTGTATCTACCTCACAGGGTACTGCAAACCTTAAGCATTCAAAATCATGAGTCAAGCTCACTAAAAATCATAAGACTTAAGAAAAATCATAATTTTCAGTTCAAATTAATTTTTTTTTTTTTTTTGCTTATTTGCCTTTGGGTTTTGCAACCTTGGGAAAGAATTGAGGCCATGGTTTTAAGCACTTAAGCAGCCTTTGAAGGACTTCTTTCCCAGGAAAGTGGAGATTTTCAGCTAATTATTTCTCCAATAGCTAGGTGTTTAAGGAACCTTAGCAAACAATGCAAGAGGTTGCAGTCTAGAAGAAATTACAATGCTGTGGTGTACAAGAGCAATACTGCAGTGATTCAAGCTAGTTTTAGAATGTTCTTTGTCAGAAACGCAAAATGAAGCATACTCAACAGCATGGAGAGAGATATGCAGGCAACTATTTGCAAGTTGCATTTTTTTCACTTTTGTTTACAATGTAGAGGAACATACTTCTATCTTAGCAGACATTTCTCACTTTTAACTTCTTCAAGTTATCTTAGGGTTACCTGGTATCATTTGAATTGACTGGGTTTGTAGTTCCTAGGATTAAGCTCAATGTGCTTCTTGATTTCCAGCTGTTTGGCAGCCTCTTCATTGTTGCACAACTGTAACATGCAGCAATGACACAAACTTCTTGCCATTCAATTAAAAAATGACAAACAGCCAAAGAAGAAAATTGGATTACCTCCTGGGCAACTTAAGTTCATATAATATTGCCAGTGGGTTGGTTCCTAGCCATGACACTTAATTGCTGAGATACTTGTTTTAAGCTTGGTATATGCATCTACCCATGTGGGACCAAGATAGGTGTGACAAAATTGTAACAGACTAAGACTAAGATTGGCCAACAATCTGGAAGAGGCTGCCACCAGCGGGCAACTCTACCACAGTGCAAAGACTAAATATCCACAGTAATAGTTGTCTCTCATCCAGTCAGGAAAAAAAAGAAAAAGCAAAGCAGTGGTTGAAGTCTCTTATCTGCTCTGGAAAAGTCTAGCTTTGCAGACATGATTGGGCACTTTAGATCTGAGATCTATTTTCTTTCATACACATTCATTGTGCTTTATTGCTTGCTAATGGAACAACAAAGAAGAAATGGTCTAAATCTAATCACGCTGCAAGCTGAAAAAAAATACCAGCAACACTGAGCATCAGATACCTTACTGATTCTCTCATATACATATGCCTCTGTTTAATGGCCTCCCTGCTCAGCATACCATTAACAAGCCTGTTGAATTCTTAGGGCTACACAGTCGCACTGACGTTTAAAGCTGTTGTCTCCCCCCTACTTTGTTTGTCTCTATCAGTGTGATGTCTGCCACCCCGAGTCTAACCAACCTCTCTGTGTACTTTCAGATGCTTTGTGATTGGCAGGGAGGCGCAGGGTAGCAGACAAGGTGAATCCTGTAAACATGGCAAGAGATAAGGCAATACCAAAGGGAAGAGCAACCACAAAACTAGCTCACAGGGTTCAAGAGATGGAGGTACATGTACTGTTTATTTTCTGTGCTCTTGGATCAGCTGCAATTCCACATGTAAGCTAACTTCTTCAGCCTCAGCTTTAAGACCTGGAAAGTCCCTTAGCACTGAGCATTATTTAACAAAGAATATATGCTTTCTTTATCTTTTATCTATATAGGAAACAAAACAAAAACAAAACAACGGAGACATTTGAACAATGCCTACAGCTTTGACTTAGGCCATGTCTCTGCCCTTGTTTGCACTGATGTAAATCAGAGATCACTGTAAGAGATTTAAAATAGGCCTTTAAATTCCTTATCACATCACTCCTCTGCTCTGCCAGTGATCTATTCTGTGTGTTTCTAACAACAGTGCCCATGCTTTTGCCAAGCCACAGTTACACATGGAATGCTTTCTCTCTCCAGGTATATACAGTGCCTGTCCCCTTTTCACACTTTCATATAAAACATGAATCTTTCATCCTGCTCACAAAAAGTATACTATCAATTATACCAATCCCAGAGTTTTTTAACTCATTTCCCCAGCATTTGCTCAGCTAACTTGCCCATCTCATTTGTTTATGATGAATGTTATACGACATAAACAATTACATATTCCCAGGTGCATTTAACCAGAAAAGCAAGAACAGAAAGAAGTAAGAGACTTGGGACTGCCTGGGCTTGTATGGTGGCAGCAACAAATATATTTAGATGCTTCAAAGGCACTGATAGAGCTCCTTCTGCATTTTGGGGGACTTGTAATTACAGCTGGCTGATAATGGGTGATTTAAAAGGAAACAGCCTCAAGTTGCGAAGGAGAAACCGCCTCAAGCTGTGCCAGGGGAGGTTTAGATTGGATATTAGGAAAAATTTACTCTCTGAAAGGGTGAAACATTGGAACAGGCTGCCCAGGTGGAATCACCATCCTTGGAGGTGTTGAAAAAATACATAGATGTGGAGCTTAGAGGCAGGGTTTAGTGGTAGGCTTGGCAGTCCTGGGTTAACAGTTGGACTTGATGATCTTAAAAGTTCTTTTCCAACCTAAATGATTCTATGATTCTGTGATTTCTAATTTGCAGGTTATTTATTCTTTTGGCTTGGTTTAGGCCAGCACACCAGCATTTTCACCTGAGGAAACCAAGGCCATGCCTTGCACGGCACAGTAGTGAAACATGTAATTCTACCTGGTAGAGGGCAGTAGTAAACACACACATACACACACACACCCTCACACGCTCACACACCCTCTCATACACACAT
Source organism: Microhierax caerulescens (assembly GCA_035590215.1). NCBI lineage: Eukaryota > Metazoa > Chordata > Aves > Falconiformes > Falconidae > Microhierax > Microhierax caerulescens. Next base: position 104,313,580 of record JAVJGJ010000001.1, read on the forward strand.
ACATGCTGCATTGCTTTAGGCACCATATGTGCCATGCCACATGAACATGACAAGAGGAGCGAGACTTGGTCTGGTTTTCTGACTCTACCTTGACCCTTAACAATCTCAGCACCACCACTGCTACTTCAGCAGCTCAACAGCTTCCTAACTGCTGTAGTATTGGGGGCAGGAATCACTGGATTAAATTGCATGGTTTGAATCATGACATTGATTTTTTCATTTCTTCAGGAAAGTGATTTATTCTGTCTTTAAAATCCATGTAGTTGATGTTGTATTATCTAGCACTGCCAAGTTTTGTCAAGGGCTTGAGAGAAAGGGTGAATAAAGACACAGACAAAGTTTTTCTCTTATGTCTGCAGACTATTCCCACCTCTGAGCTGCCAGGTAACATCATATAAGTCATATTAGTTCCCTTTCTACCTTTGGCTGCCATAATTAGGGAAGAAAAATTGATGTAGCTGGTGGTGACACAAGGCTGAATCTGCATCAGTCTGAAAACCAAGCAGCAACGGCACTGAGTAACACGACGAACTACCCAACTCTACATGCACTGTGCATTGCCCCATAAAATCCAGGCAATGTGGCCTGCATGGTTTTCAGCTTGGATGGTTCAACAAAGAAGACTTTTGATAAAAAAAAAAGATTAATAAACAGGGTCTGAAACTCTTTATCAAACAGAAATGATCCCCAAGGTACATTAAGATCTGACAGTCTCCATTCAATTAGCAAGTGGGAGACAGCTGTCTGTCACTCTTTCTCTTCCTTGAACACAAACACATTCAAAGTCAATCCAAATCTTTTTGTTTCATCAGCAGGTTTATCCAGTTACCTACAGGACATAGAACAAGTTCAGGTACCAACTCATGTAAGTCAGCAATGGGCCCAGCGTTATTCTCCTTCTCTCCACTTCTTAAGTCTGGCAAGCTAATTGTCAAAGGAAGGAGAAGCCCTCTCCCAGACACTAGCTTTGGGACTCAGGTCTCTTCTTAGACTTGCCATTTGTCTGTCCCCTTTTCTAATCACAGCTCAGGGAACTCTCAGTGAAGAATAAGGCTCATTCTCTTAGACCCTTTGAGAGATTGCCTATTAGTCACTACGATAATTAAAGGTTCCAGTTGCATTGCATTAGCACCTTTCATGTCATTAGAGTCCAGCTGAAGTGCGAGAATCACATATTTGCTGAGACTCCTGTACAGCCAGCATGCCGGGAGCAGAGCTTTACATTTCATCACTTTGTAAAAGAAATACAATTAAGCAGTGTTCCCTGATAGTATTGCAGGGCAGCTTGCAAGAGGGGCTCTATGCACCAATCACTGGAATGTCTGGCCATGAGTTGTATTGAAATGGTGCCTTGACAAGGTTTTATGAACACAGTGTAATAAATCCATAGCCATCTAAGACCCTTAACTGTCAGTGTACTGCATGCCAAAGCCACTCAGAACCCCACGGTGGAAATGCCAGTTGTGCTTGGCCACTTGCTTTGCACAGCACATGGTGTCTCCACTTGACTTGTATGAAAATCTTCACCCTTTATTAGTAGTGCAGGTGGTGTGCCACAGAGCTGGGGGGTTCTGAATTCACCGTGCAAAGGCTACTGGTGCAGAGATTTAGTTTGTTATAAGATTGCTAATTGACAGACTTGTTCGCCTGTCTCGTCAATAACAGCCTGCTAAAAATATGCATTAACCAGAGAGAATGAATCAGCTGCTAATAGCAGTCTGCCTGATTGTCAACTTCTATCTGTCTTCAGTATTTGTCAGAACCTTGTCACTATTGTACTCCAGCAGCTCCAAGCCTCTAACATATTTATCCTTCAAACACCCCTCTGGGGCAGGGCGGTTGTTGCTTTCACCAGTTTACAGATGGGAAACTGTGATACTGCGAGGGAGAGTGATTTGCCCAAGGTCACACAAGAAATCTGCTGCAAAACAGGGAATAGAACATCAGTCTAGTAACCCCAGGGGGATTAACCTACCCCCAACCAGGACATCCTTCTTATCTCTTTCCTCTTTGAAATCTGTAGAGATATAGCAATTTATACCAGTAGAAATTCTCTGAGGTTCCTTGAGAAGGCAGAGCCTTCAATTTATGAGTGAAGTATTAACTAAATGCCCCCCTTCCACAACCCCAAAATGCTGACATCCCAAAGCCAAACTTTAAAACGTTAAACACACACACTTCAAAACTTGTTTAAAATCAGTGCCTCCTTTAAACCAAGTGCTAACTCTTCTCTTTGTGTATATTTCTTCTAATTGCTAACACCTCTAGCTCCAGGTGTAGGGAAAGCCTGGCCACCCTACACTTCTGTTGAGAGCTCTAGAATGAGCAGCAATGTTAGAAAGAGAAATGTGAACCTGTGATCTGGCTTTGAGTCTTGGCAAGTATACGAGTCCTTTATTTCATGTCTCAAATATGTTTGCTTGTAATTCAGTAAGCTGACATAGGATCTTAAGGAACATTAACTCGTGTGTTACTGTGATGCTGTGATTGATTATAATATTGCTATTATTAATGTTTCTTGTGTGCTATGCAATGAACAAATGTAAGATAGACATGGTCCTTCACGTGAAGTTTGCCTTCCAAATAACATGTGATAAAGGAGAAAAGATAAGGAAAGAGGGGGCAGTTGATCTCAAGAACATAGACATAAGGTAACTAATAATGGGCTGGAAACTTGCCCAGTTTGTGGGAGCCATGAATTCAGGCACGGAAGCTGAGCAGTGCCAGCCGCACTAGAGGGGAAGGATGGTGTAATCAGGTAAGAGAAGCAGTGCCAAATGCACATTACTGCAGCACGGCTCGATGTGCCTCACTGCTCTAGCTAAAAAACAACCAGCCATGCATGCGGAGCCCCTTGAACAGCCCTCTTCTATTGCTTGGTGAAGCGGTACTGCAGCTCTATTCCTGAGTTTACAAATGAAACGCAGATGAGAATTTTTAGTATATGGCAAATCTAGAAGTAAGATGGTAAAACCAGCTAGACCTAGTCAAGTTTCTGGTTTATTTTCTTATTTTTGCCTTATATACATTTTCAACAAGGACCGCACACATACTGTACTATATCAGGGGTGCTCCCATTTATTCTTGCATGCAGCTTTAAAACACCAGGTTGTAGCTACTACTGTTTCAGGACCACAATTCTACACAGAAAGGCACTGTCAGAAGAAAAGCACCACAGTTTCTCCTGGACTGAGGAGAGACCTGAACCACCAGTTCTAGTTCCTCTGCCTGCCTTTGCTCCCTGTGGTATTTTTTTTTTCCTCCACAGTTTTGGCAGTGCTGCTTCAGGAAGTCAACACCCACCCTCCACTCTTCTGTGTCTGGCAGGCAGTTATGGCTTTAGCTGCTGTAGGTGATGACTGTCGAGGCTTCTCCTTCCTGCCCTTGTAGTCTATCAACCTGTCCACCAAGACGAGACACTCAAGCTGACAGTTGATGCAGCTGTTGTAGCTACCAGCCACTCATGGCTACTGGGTGACATCATTCAGAGGAAAGGAGAAGTACACAGAAAGGCCTGTCCAGCTGTGCAACAGACACAAGCCCTTCCTGGAAAAATCGAGGGGTTTCAGCCTTTCGAGAACACCAAAGGATCTTCCTCCACCTTCCTACAGGTGGAACGGTTGGGCAGACACTTGACTGAACCATCCTGAAGTCCTCCCCACCCAACAAGAGCAGGCTTCCTGTTCAAAAGAGTTGCGTACAATTAGGTAAAGCAAACTTCAAAGCTGTCTAGCCCACTGACCCAATATGGAAAAACCTAATTAAGGGTTAGAGATGGATACAGTGTCAGCTTTTACTGGGACAGACCTTGCTGGAGGTAGAAAAAGTTTGAACTGGATTCTTAAAGCTATAGGTTTCCTGTTTTACAGAGGAGTAACTGGTATCAGGGCTTTAAGGACTATCCAAGCGTTACTTGGATATCAAAAATGCCCATTTTCAACTCACTAAGGTCTGGCATTGATAATACCTAGTTCTCCTAAAAGGCTAAAATATCAAAGGAGAGCAGTGAATGGTCTTTGTGAAAGGAATTAATGTCCTCATAGGGAGGTGACAAACAGCTGACACTCAATGAGTGAGCTAGACTTCACCTATTTGCACCTCAGCACCAGTATCTACAAAATGGAGACAACAGCTGGGTCTGGGGGTGACACAAGTATGTACCTATACTTGAATCCAAAGAGTGATACTAAAAAAGAAAGGTGCCTAGGAAAGTGCAGACAACATTGTAATAGTAACCACCAAAGTGAGTAAATTCACTCGGAAAGAAGCTGGTAAACTCTCTCCCACCCAAATGAGAACTGAGATAATTTAATTTGTCTGCTTTCCCTCTTTTCTGCCCTCCTGGCAATATTCATTATTAAGGAGGTATAAGTCAATTCATAGATTAAAACCCTAACAATCTATAACAGTCCCATTAATTAACACCCTGAACTTCCTTTGCACTATGCAAGTACATGGTTAGTGCCAGATACAAAGCTACTAAAGCCAGGGAAAGTCCCCAGCTACTCAGACGGTCACATTTGTATTAATGAATTCACAATTTTTCAGTGAGATGGGTCAGTATTGTTAACCCCATTTTACAAACAAGGATATTGAGGAAGAGAGAGGGGAAGTGACTCACTGAAAAACACCCTGTATTAGAGACAGGAATAGGACTCCGATCTCATGACTCCCACTCCTGAGTCTTAATCACTATTAGATCGAAGCTGTATAGCTTTGCATTTTCTGAGGTCTGGAAGAGAAGAGGGGAGAAACAAGAGGTGGGAAGGGTGCGGAGCTTCTTTGAGTCAAAACTAAATGCAAGTTTCCTGGAATGGAGCCACTACTAATTTCAATAAATTTACTTAGATCTTGAGCTTTGGGATGGCATGAGCAGCTGTGAGTCATCTTGGCCAGTCAAAGGAATAATTAATTGTTGTGGGCAAATCTCAAAAGGTTTAGGGGGTCAGGTAAGGTAAGCAGCTAAGCTTATCCTTGACTGCTCTTTTCTGCTCTGCAAACCATGCTGGAGACACTCACTAGAACACTTAGCCCATGGTTTCCTTATGCCAGATCCATCCATCTGTTGCACACACTTTCTGCCTCATCTTCTATTTTGATTATAAACTATTCAGTGCTGGGATTGTCTCTATTTTAGAGGCTTTTATAGCACCTGCCGTTGCACAGCTCTGATCCATGTAAGGATAAAGCAGTACCAGAGGTACAACCATTGCCCAAACAGTAATAGGAGGCTGAACAGTTTGGCTCCTGAGATTTTTTGTGCTTCCTGATTATAGCAGGAGTGGTTTCCTTGTGGTGCTTTGATAGTTTTGCTCCCAGCACAGCTCACAACCAGGAAGTAGAAGAATGCAGAGCAATGATAGCCAGAATTTGCAGAACAGCTCAGCATGCACGATCAGAAGCAGATTTGCAAGAGCTCAGCTCCCATTTAGGCACCAAAATCAGTATCTACATTCTAAGAAGTGCCAAGCTGGCGGACTGCAGAATTCTTCAGAAAATCCAGCCCTCATGGCACCTTCTGAGTATTGGAGGATCTGGCTCAGCTTTTCAGGCTGAAAAGAAACCAAAGCTATGTGAAAAGTGTCACCCTGAGTCCGTATTGAGTATTCTTGTTCCTTCAGAAGTTCTAGCCCCTCTACGGTAGTGTAAGATGAGCCATGCACAAAAGTGTTGTGTTCTCCATCAGCTCTTGATTCCAAACAAAAATGCAAAGCTCAGAGTAAAAAGATGCCTTTTTTTTTTCCCTATCCTCCTGCCCTGAAAACTCAGCTTCAATCCAGCTCCACTCCTTAGGCAGTGCCTGAAGTTGGTGATTGCCCTTCAGTTCTCTAAGGGTCATAGCCAGGCAAAAGGATATCTCATGGAAAAGGGAGCATTAGCTGCACATGTTCTTTCCCAGTGTTCCAAATCCACAACATTTTTGAGTGAGGGAGGCAAGCAGTATCCTACATGATGGACTGTCACTCAGGGCCACCGCTCCAGATAACACTTCGAATGGGACAGGACAAGTAGCTGTAACTGGGTTGCTGACAATCTGCTCCAGCTCCGGGCCTTCCAACACTGCTTCACCTCACCACCAAGAAATATATGCTGTGAGGGGTGAGTAGAGAGACCTGTCTCATGCCAAAACCCACCAAGGCTCTTTGGAAGTACGACAGGCTGTCAGCAACTGCTTTACATTTTTTTGGCATGTTTGCAGGGCACAACTCTTGGTATTCAATGATGAGCTGATACCTAACAGCACAACCTCCTCCGAACTGGACTGGCACTGCAGGACAAAAGGGAAAGTGGATGGAGGAGAGGAAAGAGGAGAACTCCATGTTCATTTCTCAAATCAGCAGATTGGAGTCTGATGCACAGGGAGAACAACCATGTTGGAGGACATGTCCTTCACAGCTGGATGAGAATTCACTACCGAAAATTATTTGTGCCCCCAAAATGACAGAATCCTTGAAATTCAAGCCAAAGTATTGGCCTGTTAGAAAGACTCCTGAGCAATCCTGGCCAAGCTTATGGATAGCCTGCCCAGTAAGGTACTATGGAGCACAGGTTTCTGGAATGTACAGTCTTGGGACTGCCTCTCCACATCACATAGGTCAGGGAGCTATGAAGCTGGCAATCCCATCTCTAGTGGGAATGTTCCCACTGCAGATCTGGCCCAGCAAGTGACCTCCTGCTTTTGTGTGTTCTTTGCTTCCCATCTGGACCTCTTTTCATGATTGCTCCTTTTCTGTTCTAGCACAAAGTCAAATTGTTATGCCAAGCTACTGGTGGTTTTAAAAGAGTTTGATTTTTTCACTGGAGTAGAGTAGAGGCACTCCACAGCTTGCACTGTGCTCAGTGAGGAGGTGACGACTAACATACCTGTGGAAGCCCTGAGAACCTCACTGAGAGCCGATAGGCATGCAGGAATTTAAAAGCCCCGAAGCTGTGTCTGAACCAGGAACTTCAGAGCACAGACTTTCAGGTTCAGTTTCATTTTGAAATGTCTGTAATGAAACATTTTGATATTTCAAGATTATTATAATTTACTTTCCCTTCCATGGGAAATTTCAAATATGTCACTTTTTTGCACTGCAACAGAACTCTTCATCCCACACACAATTTTTTCCAGGAATTTTCCCAAATTTCCAAATTCTAGGATTACCCATAAAGCAGACACACTGGCTTTCAACCCTCTCTAATGCCATTACTCCACAGTCTTTTTTCCGATTATGATTGCATTTTAAAGAAAGTTTATAATCCCTTGCCAAAAAAAATGAGCTTCTTTTAGGTTCCAAGTCTGGAGAAAGGTTCCCTTTTGTTCCTACTAAAGAGATATGTTGCCTGGTGCTGACTGGGAGCAGAGACACTCCTGCATTCCCAGCCCTGACACTAACTGCCCCTGTGGCCCCAGGCTAATCGCTTAAATGCTCTGGCTCAGTCTCCCCATTGGTAAAACTTGAGATAATGATACTTACCATCTTCTTCACAGGGGTGTTGCAGAGAAATAATTAGTTTGTGTCTGTAAAGTACTTTGAAGATAAAAAGCACAATACAATTGATAATAATTATTGCTATGCAGACTGGTTCTCCCCTCCCTAACAACTTATTGGTGCAGAAAGGTAAAGAAAGCCTTGAACTGAACTAAGCGCTTCTCCTGGTAAAGCTCCGATTTCAGCAAAAGTGTATCTAAGCCAAAACCAGCGACCCCGAAATTTTGTAACCATCAAATCTGGTTTAGTGACCCTAGTTCTAACTTGCCAAAGTTAGATGTATCACTGCCTGGAAAAGAGATTTGTTTTTCACTGCCTCTTTTCCTCTAGTCCCTCTCAGTTTTTAATAGCATTTTGTGCCTTCAAAAGCTTCCATCAGTCCCTGATACCTCTGCCTTTCCTGGCATGGGGCAGCAGCTTATTATACACCAGTTTGTTACAGCTTTTGCTTCAAAGATCTACAGTTCAAAGGGTCCTAGAAGTGTTGAACAGGTCAGCACTTTAATGCTGATCCACACATCTTTACAGGGCAGTAACATCACCACAGTTTTGTTCCTGGGGGAAACAGAATAACTGGTTTGTAGAGTTCCCTTTGGCCTTAAAGCTGGCCACAGAATTGGATGCTCCTGGCGGCAAAGATCAAGCGTCACGGAACCCTGTAGTGGATGAGCATGTAGGGCTGTGATGTAGTGAATGAGTGAAAATGCGTCTTTATGAGTCACTGTCTTGTTCTTAATGGGAGCTACAGAGGGACAGAGGAAGGAAAAAGGAATAGGGGAGTAAAGGAGAAAAAAGTATCTGAAAGGATAAATGAATCTAAACTAGTTCTTTCCATGCACTTATTTTTTAAGATAAATGGTACAAGCGATAACAGGATGGCATACCTAAAGATTATCAAAACCAGATCAGAGAAAATGCTACCCCAAATATACCTCCATCACAACCTGAACCAGATCTTCTTCTCAGATGGGGGGGGGCGGACAGACCAAAACAACTGTAGATATGAAATACTGGCTAAAATATTTTTCATTTGCACATAGACTTGAACTTCCTGTACAGAGGGTCAAAGTCTTCTGCAAAAGGCCCTTCTTACTGCATTTATGACTCAAGAGGAAGCAAAAAAAAAGCAGAAATCATCCTGTTCTGCTGCGATCCTAAAGACTGTTTTCCAAACAGAGTTGGAAGTAGCATTTGAGTCACTGGACATATCTTTAGGCTGCATACAAATATTGAAACTAAACGCAAAATCTCCTTATATCAGCCAATGTAGAAGAAGCTATTTTTGCACTGGGTGTATCTTTGTCTTGTAAATTGATCTGAAGCAGGTACGGTACCAAGCTCTGGAAGAGCTTTGCTCTTACCAGCTTTATATGCCTACATATATATATATATATATATATATATATATATATACACACACACAGAGAACAGTTTTAATCAAATGCAACATGCACAAATGCAGAATTTGCCCTGCAGTATCTAGTTGGGAGATTAATATTAGCAGATTGCTTTGAGTAACAGAACCAGAGATGTTAAAAAAAACAACAAAAGGGCGCCTGTGAGGACGTTACCTTGGGAAGAGCTGTTTGCTACAGCACATGAATTAAATGTATGACTGAAATATATCACAAACCAGCCATATAAGAAGACTACAGTGTCTCCTGGGTGCAATTTATTGCAAAGCACCATTTAACTACGGATGCCTACAGACTATAGATACCTATACTGTAGATATCTCCAAACAATTACAAAAAGCCTATTTTGATGGCTAAGGAGTATGTTGGTCTTGCAGTAAAGAGGACTTAATTTCCCACCAAGGGAATGATTTGAGTGATAGAGAAGAGTAAAAGAAGTGTGGGCTCTAACAGAACAGGGTCCGTCCCAACTGCTTGACTTCAGCTTGGTTGCCAGAAAACCCAGTACATAATTAGGACACCACTCGTTTCTTATTTCCCTTGTTTCATCTCCTTGTTTCTGGTCCCTGGGGGAAGGGTGTTTTAATTCACTGCAGAGCTGGTACAGCAAGAGTCTGAACACCATCCTATAGAGAGTACCTGGTAGCCTCTCAGTCTGCAAAGGTGAGCACCTACATTTCTGAAAGGCTTTTTTTACCATTACTCATCCAGATCCATGGCCATGGCCAGAGACCTGAAATCCTGTTTGCACAGCCATAGAGACTACTGCAACAACCTGTATTTTTGTGAGACTACAGGGCAATTGAAAGCATACAAAGTGCACAGGTGCCTACTATAAACAGAGATTTCATTTGGGAAGGAGCAGTTGCTGCATTTGACCTGAACTATGGAAGTATACTCTTCTGAGTCTCAGGTGAAACTCAAGCTGTTCTGTCTATGTAGTCTTGTCCTTCTGCTGAGTCTGCCTTAGGCTCAGCCATCCTTGCACCTTCAGAAAAATACTCAGAAATACATTTCCCTGCTTCTTTTTCCAGGGCCTGGGTGGCATGATTTCTTAATGCATCTGCCTGTTTACGTTACCAAAATGGAAAGCAGCTCTGTTTATGGAAAAGATCTATTTTTGTTTTACTTTTTTCTTTCTACTAAACTGACTTTTGTCCAGGATTGTATTTTACTTGGGAAAAAAAATGTGCTGCAATTCTTAGCCCTAGCTTAAAAGTCAGGTCAAGAGGAAAGGGGGAAATCCTGATCACATTATTTAATTTCGTAGGATTACATTGCAGCCTGGAAATCTAAGAGCAGAAGAGTTAATATCCCCCTCTTCTCTGCCACGTTTTGCTGTGTCCCTGTGCAATGATATTTGCTATTCTCCCAAATATATTTAGAAAAGCCAGATCAGAAACAAAATCAGTATTTCCATCTTATGAGTAGGGGGACAGCGTGTGGCATCCAGGGGAGAAAAAAAAATCAGAAATCACCGTGCTCCCCTGAGGATAAATCATGTCACTGTGTGTCTTTCAACTTCTTCAGACTTTGATCTTGTAAGAGATCAAACAGGGTGAGGACATGGATGGTAGATTTTGAATGAAAACCCAGACAGGGCATTGTGATGTGGAGATGATGTGGTGAGGTGTGGACCACAGCATGCAGTGTTCTCCCTCTGCAGATATGGAGTATCTGAAAAGTATGTACGTATATGTATGCTGCTTTATTGCCAAAACACAAAGGGTCCTGCTCTTGACTTGGAAGTCAAACTAATGTCTGGCCAGTTCTCGTCATGAAAGACTGCTGGATGGTTTTTGGAAAAAGCTGACAAAAACTTGGGTTCTAGTTTTAGCTGTAGTGCTGACTCACAATATGGATTTTGTCAATTCTCCACATCTTCTTCAAAGAGATGGAGATCATACTTCCCTGTTTTGCAGGACTATACTGACCTCTTTGAGGTTGTGGTAGAGAGTTGGGGGTTGTATAAACTATGGCCATCACTTTACAACATTAAACAATTCATGGTGAAACTGATATATAACCATATAAATATCCTTAAAGCTCTGTGACATAGGTAATGTATTATCCCTATTTCAATTATGAAGATTTAAATGTGTTTGTGTGTTATGGAAAACAGTGGTAGCATTGTCTGCTAGGAAGGTTGTCTGCCTTTCCACAGTAATATATTTGTATACATGTGTGTGAGTTTGTATAATGTACATATACATAACTGCATTAAAAACCACTGTGTTAATGTACTGTTATTTTGATTCCAAAGCAAAGTGCTTGAAAATGAAGGAAATTACAGACTTTAGGTGGGCCATGCAACTTCAGTTCAGCCCCACTGTGCCCATGGTTTTATGACACGATCATTTAGCATATACTCTCACACACAGTTTTCATTCTACATTTTTCATCTTTCCATTTTCAAAGCCTTGTGCAAATCACAGTACTGGTTGTGCCCTTCAGACTAAAAGCCATAGTATTTTTTAAATACAAGCTGTTTAAATGACCTAAATGTAAGAGTTTGCTACTACTACCCAGTAATAACATGATATGATAGCTGGAGTATATTAAGAAGGATAACGAACAATGATAATAATCCTTAGTAAGGCATAAGAAAGAATAAAATAGGTAATGAGGTGCCAGTTTTCACAGTTAGCTGTGAAATGTTTCCCATGTTGACTTGAGAAAAAACATATAAAGGGATGAAAATGACCATTTCTGTTGATTTACTCTCACTTTCAACATTTCTTCCTAACATCAAATTTGTGAACTGGAACGATGGAGCTTAACCTTGTTCTGATACATGTTTGGTGCAGAGAAATCTTTTGAAAAATGCAGAATCGATTGAAGAACAAGGAACAATAAGACATCAGCTAGTTTCTGGCTGATTTCCCATCTGACATTGTAAAAGCATCCAAGACTATTTGTTTAATTTCAAATAGAATAGTGAACCATGCCATGCTGGAACCTCTCCTAGCACATATGCACATACACAGGCCCCAGAAACAAGCTCCCTACCCACAGCCATCTGTCATGTGTGCCAGTTGGAGCAAACCACTAATATTACTCAACAAGGCACTCATTATAGTTTCCTCTTCATCTACTGGGCTTTTGTAAAAGATCACAGTCCTTGGGAATGTGCAGCAGGGAGGACAGGCATTCTGGACTGGGGTGCAGTCTTTTCCATTGCTACATGTCCACATCAGAGTCTATGCATTTCAGTAACGACTATTATTATTGTCACTCAGGATTAACATCCCTTCTTCCTAGAACATAGGTCAGCTGTGGGATCAACCTCATATGACTGGTAGCCATTCCGTGCTGACCTTCTCTGGACTCTTTCAAGAGTTTATTTTATTTTCTTTATCTATAAGTCTGTTTCTAATCATCCATTTAATTTAAATTTTACCCAGTTCCCCATCAGTACAAGGGAAGTACTCACTGGAGCAGATTTTCAGGAGAGACCACATCACAATTCTGCTATTACACACTTCATTCCCTGTGATTTCACTGCTGGTCAGCCCATACTTAATATTTCAGTGGAGTTTTCTGCCCTTGAAACTCCGTAAACTCTTTGGGACACAGATGATTTTATTACATCAGAGTATTCTGCATCCAGCACAGCAGGGCCCTGATCACAACTACTGCAATATATTAAACAAAAAATGGCAAAACTACAGAGAAAAACTCTGGCACACAAACAAATCTTTCCTCTTAACTTCTACCTGAAGCAGATGCTGGTGGTATATTTAATGTGTGGGGCTTTGCTGATTTACACCCTTGTAAAAATCAGTATTCAAAGCTCCTTTTCATGTGCAGCTTCCATCTAAGTAAAGGGGATACTGCATATCAAAGGCAGCTGTACCAGCCACTTTAGATTTATTAGTAAATCCATTGAAAAAACATTTCCAATGAAATAAATCTCAGCCTGCTGACTTCCTCCTATTCTTTACTTATCCTCTTATTGATTTTTGTCTCGGAGATTTAAACCTCTCAATTTGTTTTATGAGACACTTGTCAAACAGATGACAAGAAAAAAGACAGTGCTGGATATTTTCCTTAGCAGTTTTAAGTAGAAATAAAGAGCATTTCTTTGAAATTAGTCTTGCTCTTGTGACACAGTAGGAAGAATGTATCTGACAAGCCCTTTAGAAGGCTTTAGTTCCGTGCATAGAGAAAGCTTACTGGCTGCCACCAACACAGCTTTGTGGCAGCAGTGCCCCAGAAGCTCATTGACAAGTTTGACATGTAAACATGCTGTTGCTAAAAATATTTAACCTAGGGGACCCTGGCTAGTTGAAGGGGCTAGTAATGGAATACAGATCCTTTCACCTCTAGGCATCTGTTCAAAGCTAGGCATTGAGTGAAAGTCATTATTGTCTGACCGGCTGTTCAGAGGAATGAGTAGGTGGGCTCTGCTCTGTGTCCTGTAAGCAAATTGTTGCATTACTAAACCACAGCAGGAATCTAAACAGAAAGCTGGGTCCTGGCACTTTCTGGTGGCTGGGGCAGCTCCTCCCAGGAGGACAGCGTCCTCAGCTTACTCCCTTCCAGCTCCCTTCCAAGGACGTGTCACCTGGCAGCCACTTTCATCCTTGGAACAGCTCCTCTCCCAAGTTGCTGCTGCTGCTTTTCTGGAGGTGAAAGAAGATGGAGGGCTACAGCCATTTGCATCCCACTTCTGCCTCCTGCCTCACAACTTGAACCTGTGCCTGCCAACGAATGCCAGCAAGGCACTGCTCTGAAACACAGGTGCCAGCTGCTGTAATTTACAGGTTCTCTAATCATGGTTTTCCAGGAAAAGAGGTCACACAGGCTAAAATACCATCTCCACCCTGGAGACCCACCTTGTGGCGCAGGAGTGTCAGCGGCAGAGCAGCACAAGGGACACCCACTAAACACCTGGCACTGGCGTTCACCGCTGGCCTGCCCAGCACCAGGCACAGCACGGCCTCGTCCCCACTCCACTCTCGGGCTAGTCCCACAGTTACGGTCTCACACAGCAACAACAGCCATTGCCACACACATCCCGGGGCTTAAGCATAGCACCCCGTGAGCTAAGCTGAGGGAATGCTGAGAGCCAGCTGGGGAGGGGAGGCGCACCCCTTCCCTTCAGGGCCTCTGAGGGGATGGATCCAACCCCCGGCAGGGTGAAGGCAGGCCGGAGAACTCCTGCCACACCAAGCACTGTTTCTCTCCCCAGCTCCACAGGGGCCTGCCTGCAAAGGGATGGGAAGCCAGGGATGGGGAGTTTCTATTACCAAACATTTTAAATTGCTGTCACTTCACTTACCCTCCTTTGCGCCCGGCAGTGTGCTCCAAGATGGCTCTGCCAGCATTCAAGCAGTCCACTGCCGCAGGAGACAGCTTTCCCACCACTTTAGTAACCAGTTTGAGGCTTGGCAGCAGCTTTACACCAAAAATCATGCCCTGAAGAGACGCAGCAGCTACCCCCAGAGACGCTGGGCTAGCCCATTTCGGTAGCACTTGCCAACCCCACGGTGGCAGAAGTGCCTCTCACACCGCCGGCCCCCGGCACCCTGCCGGGGGGAGACGGCACCGCGGGGCCGCTGCTCGCCTCAGGAGACAACATGGCGGGCCGGCCCCTCGGCGCGCGCGACTCCTCGCAGCCTGCTGGCACCCGCGCACAGCAGGCAGAGGCGGTGCTTTTCACCTCATGGCACGTATTCCATATTAAAAAAAAAATTAAAAAAAATAAAATATATATAAGTCATAGATGGGAGAGATTGTTCCCAGGCACTGGGATTTACATGGGATGGGATGAGGTCTGTGGTGTATGGAGGGCCTGTCATCCTGACAGACGAGGAAAGCTGTGAGAAACCAGGCTTGGAAGAAAGAAGTGGGAGGCACGAGGCCTGTCCTTGCTTCCTAAAGAAAAGTCACTTTTCCAGACCGAGTGTTTCTGCCTCACTCGCCTCAGGTTGGCAGAGGATCACGGGTGCCCTGTGCGGGGACTGAGTGCTGGGCAGCGTCCCACAAGCCGCTCCAGAGAGGAATTTAAGGTTGGTCTCCTATAGCATGCTGTATAGTTACAGGTCTTTCTGCCCCCCTAAAGCAGGAGGATTTAAATCCATTATTTTTTTAAAAAAAATAAATTATAAACCTGGCACCTTTCTTAGCTACTTGTTTGGTTACGAGGCTTTTCATTTCCCATTTAAAAAGAGACGTTGCATCCCAGGAGCTCCAGGGCAAGCTCCATCTCCACATGCAGAGGAACATGATGTTGCTAGGCAAGGTTGGCGTTAATTTAACTTTGGGAATAGCAGGAACAATAGGACTGGAAGGGCCCTTCTGGTTCATCAAACTAGTCCTCTGTTGTTAGAAGCAACTACGTTACATAATTCCTTTGCAAATGAAGCTAGCGCTAATCTAAAGCTAGCTGGGTTATTTTTGTCCCCCTGTGTCCATGGGAAGGCCTTTGGAGAACCTCGCTGCTGTAAAGATGTTTCCATCTGAGGAACACCTTGCTCACCATAGGGCATCACTCTTAATCTCAAACTGCACAGCCTGAGATCTCATGCTATTACGTTTCATCTTCTTCCTAATGCTGTAATGCCCAGGATCATACAGGACTTCCCCTGGAATACTCTGGCCTTCCACATTTATGGTGCTGCCCTTAATTTGTGTCACCAGCACAGTCCTACAGCAAGATCATTGATCCTTTTTGATATTTTTAGCAATCTTACGGTTTCATTTTGAGAAATTGTGCTAGTTACATGCACGCCAGCAGGCTCCCCTTCAGCACAGCTATCATCTCCTTTTTTGAAGGGAATACATTGGGCAGGGCTATTCAATTTTTATCCAAAGGGTAAATCTATTTATTCCCATACAGGTTTTTTTCTGTATCTAGGACATATCTGTAACTCATGTTCTTCTGTCATATATTTTAATGACTGTATGTTTCATATTGGTTGAGACCTTTGTGAATTTCATCCCTTTGGAGAATACCTGGATGCCACACCTTACTATGGCTCTTATTAGGGTTCCAGCATAGGTTCCTTATATTTATAACCTCCATTTTCTTTTGCACTAACTCCATGCAGATTTTTTGACACAATTAGTATTGACCCTTTCTACAGGATTTGTTTCCATCTGACCTCTTGGCTGGGCAGGACAGCAGAGGAAGAATGTAAGGCCTTAAATACTCATTGCAGACAAACCCAGAGGATCTCCTGTTCTCTTGTATCCTAACTGTCCTGTTGATTGTGTGACCATTTCAGAGAAGGAGGAGGGGTCCTCTTACAAAAAGACTTGTTTCCCACCCTTTTTTTTTTGGCACTTCTTAGAAAGCCTCTTTGGAAGGGACTAATGGCCCTCTGGGACAAGCCCTCTTCTGCCAATAACCATAGGTCAAAAGTTAAACTGAACAGCAGAGAATGAAAACCGGATAAAATACACTATAAATCTTGACATTCTAATTGAGAACTGTCCAATGCAAACTGCAGTAGTGTGTCTGTTTTACCTCAATACTCTACAAGAGGCCAGATCCTGCTTTCCTTAATGGCTTGAAGTATCCTACTGATTTTTACTGGGACTTCTCACTTGATTAAGACAAGCAAGATTTGGGGCTATGCAGTCTCTTTGGAAAGACCTAAGTTTGATAGTTAATGTAATTTCTGCAGTTATAGGAGCAGAATGATGTTTTTGATTTCACAGTAAAGGCATGTTCATCTCATCTTTCAGGCAGAACTGACATGACCGTATATGTGTGTGTCTGGGGGCAGAGATTTGCAGGACAAAAAGATCTGCGGACAAATATAGCTCATACAGAGAATTTCTTACTGAAGAAAAATTTGTCTGAACATAACATGTCATCTAAGATGTTTTATAGATATTCTTGCTGTCTGAGGTAAATGGGGGAGGATTACACCTATTTTACAGACTGGTGAAATCAGTGCATAAAGAATTTAAATGACTCACCCAAGATTACACAATAACTCAGTAGCAGACCCTAGCAGAGCCTGGAGTCCCAGCGCTTGGAATGCTAGCCCAAATTGTCTCCTCGGTCTTGTCATCTCTGTCAGATGTACATCGCTTTCAGACACTTAGAATACATACAGAGTCAAAAATAGAAGTACAGAGCTTGTTTATTCCTCTGCTTATATATTAAACATAAGTTTGCTTTCAGTGAATAGTTTTGTTGTTTACATTTTCTTAGGAATTCTAATTATTGAAGCAATTCATTCCAGACTTTTACTATTACCTTTCACAAAGCAACATATAGATACTGGAACAAAACTACCACTGCTACAAGCAGACCACTGTGGTTCCCATCCTGGCAGCTCAAGAGAACAGTTCTGTAACGTTAGAATAAACCAGCTTTTTATTAATGTTACACCTTGGAGCTCTTCTCTGAATAGGAAACTTTCCCCCAAAATGTATTTGAAATTATATCCCTGTACACTGAGCTATTTTTTTTTTCAGCCTGGTTAATGTCATAAAATGGATCATGAATATGTCTTTTGAAAATGATGCCAGTTCTGTGTAGCTTATACAGTCTGTATGTGTTGGTGCAAAGAAACTTGCTCCTACTGTATAGAATGTGTATGCCAGAGAAGAGAGAGAGGGTTAAGGAAGGGAAAACATATACTGGAATGTAGTGGCAGAACAAATCTATCCCTAATCTTGAAAGCTCCATAGTGAATGAGTAATGAAACTAAAGATGAATTACTACATCTTGCACTCATAATTTACAGGTATGTGTGTATTATCTTACAGCATAAATATTCCATTTATGCTTTGTGATGATGTTTTTCTCCATATAGGAAAATAAAACTAGCATTAGTCACATGTCCATAGCTTTGTCAGTGGTTGCAAAATGTTTTTCTTTCCAAGAGGAAAGCATACTGAATAATGTAACACTTACATTTAGGCTGTTTTTTCATGCATTGACACTTTCAAAATCTAGAAACAGTTCTTTTAATTTTAAGGGCTACAATGTCTGCTCCCTTTATTCCTGCCCTTTATCATCTTACACACCATGTTCTTATAGACAAGGGGGGAAAAAAAACATTCCAGTGTCTAATAAATCTGAAATCCATCAGGGGCCGCAAAGCGTTCATTCTCCTTCCTTGGTTCAGATCGTGTTACATTCAGCAGCACAACAAATGCACTTTGTGCACCAACGCCAATGGATTAAGCACTTTCGTTCATTTTTCCAGAGTGAGAACTGATTCCATTTTTTTAGTTTTGAAAATTTTTAACAAAGAAAAGAGCTGCACAATTGATTTTCAAGCAAGGACAGGGAAAAATTGTATTACAATAGTTGTTTCTGAGCAGAATTTTAATATTATTAAAGGACTTTAAAAATATTTTATGATACTAGCCTTCCATAGCATGCAGTGCTGTACCTTTGGTTTTCTGAGCTAATTTATGAGAATCTCTCTGTGTGCAGGTCTCAGTAGTCCTTTTTTTGTTCTTAGACCTTTGGCTGCCTGTTACAGTGAAGTTGCACATGCTGTGCTTTCTCAGATGGGAATTTTACTTTTGTTCTTTCCTGTTGCATTTCCCTGAAATAAAATACTTGGAGAAAAAATTAAGTATTTTATTATTATTTGTGTAAGGAAACGTTATGTGGGGCCAACTTTTTGGGCACACCAGAACTGATTTTCTAATACATGATCTCACAAGTATGAGAGATTTTATTTCAATGAGCTCAGTTTACAGCTACCTGCCTAAAAAAGGAGTAGATTAATAGGTGTCGGTCATTTTAACAGTTTCTTCCTGACCCCTGTAGACAGATTTTTTTAGAAGAGCTGAGCCCTCAGCAAAATGAGTTCTAGAAATCAGAAGCCAATTATGTGTACTGAACCCTTCTAAAATTTACAGCATTTCTTTCAGATACCTGTATGTCAGTTTCTGCTTCTGTGAGATGAAAGCATTAATAACAAGATAAATCATTATTAATGGAATGATCAGTGGATTATATCTATGAAATGCTTTTAGATTCATTGATGCTAAGTAACATCAAAACAAAGAAATGATTTGTAGATTCACCTGTCAAGTTTGAAACTATGCATGGAGATAATCTCTCAAAATTTGTTCCACGCACAAAAAAAGTAAGTTGCATCTATCAAATCCAGAGCAATTTGCAAAATGAATACTAACCAATGTGTATGGTTTTAAGGAAGAAGCAGTAGTTCGCTGATGTGACTAGAGCTTTTACATGGCACCAGTTTTCAAGTCTACAGGCGCAAAAATTGAAGGGCAGTAGCAAAGAAAAAACAACAGGAAAGATACTCAAAGACAGACTTCCAAATGGACATGTGCTCATCTGACTGATCTGCTGAATTTGTTTGTACAGAATTTAGGGGGGGGGGTTACATTCACACATAAGCATTTTTGTGCATACCAACATTAAGCACTTACATATAACAAATTGGCAGATTTGAAAGCATCAGCATTGAGTGGCATGCAGATACATGGGGCACAGCTGTCATCAGGATTGGGTCTCAGCACAGATTCACTGTTATATTAACTTTTAGTCTTGTCCTCAGCTTCAACAGAAGAGAAGGCAGAGCAAACGCTCCAGTCCATCCCATCGCTGGCTTTTGTGCTGCTTTAAAGAAGACCAGAGCTCAGACCTCTCGTAGTAGGTAAGAAAAATAAATTATGTCTTCCATGTTACTTCTGCCAAAGAGGTTTCTTTTTTTGCCTTATCATTGAGTCTGATATTTTGAGTCTGTAGTGGAGGCCAGTACATTGTAGAAAGGTACGTTTTGCCGCATGCAGTTTTCATCAGGAGTAGCTTATCAAATGTGAAAAACTGCAAATGGTTGCTAGTGTTGCAAAACAGAAATTGTCCTTTAAAAAAACAATGTTCCCAATGCTGGCATGAAATACTTGCCTGAAGAAAAAAATGTACAGTCCTTAAGAAATCATAGATGGTAACAGTCAAGTAGCAGAGGGAGAAAAGCACTAAGCAGAGATACCTCAAGGAAAAATGTATGTTGATCACTCATTTCTTTGGGTGACCTTCAGTGTTATGCCAGCAATACCACTGCTTTATTTGTAAGGAGACATCCGTTTAAGCTAAAGAAGGTGACCATATTTTAAAGCAGAAGCATCTGTTTAGAGCTGCAGTCCCCAGTGAGTAAGTATTTCTTAAGAAACGGTTGAAACTGTCAGTATTTTAGGAAAGCTAGAGGTATTGCAGCCATTTCCTATCAGATGATGTCTTTCTAAGTATGCAGGGTAATAGGACTTTTCTGAGCAGATTAGGTTAAATACTAAACCTGACTTCGTTAATGCTGACGGAAACAAGGAGCTCAATATTCCGTGCAAAATTATGTTTTGAAGGAAAACCTCCTTTTAAGTAAGAACATACCAATTTAGAACTGTTATATTTGATACTGTTGTAACATAACACATTTCAAAACTGAGTGTCAAGAAGTAGAAATGTTCCAGTCCTGTAAGACCAAATTCATAAATTTTGACATTATTGGCAGTCTTTGTTTCTACTTTTAAAATGAATTACCATCAGAAAACATTGTGTGGTAAATAAATGTGGCAAACTTACTCTCAAGGATCTTGAGGCAAATAATTATTCAGTAGGTTTTTTATGTTCGTTATTCTGATTAAATAGTGAATAAAGTAATCATCATTTATCTATGGCCTACTGTATTTTAGGTTTGCAGTACAAAACTGCAACAGAGAGCTCAGAAAGTAACCTTGTTGCCTTAGCAGTACTGGCATCCCTGATGATTCTTGTAGACTAACAGGGTAATAATAAACAGAAATGCTTTTTGAATTACAAGTTCCATTGGAATCACAGGGGGAAGGTCAGTGTTTGCCAAATTGAGGAAGACAAAACTGGCATGAAAGGAATTTTATGTTCAAGCTTCTCAGAGGGGATTAGAAGTACTTTCTTAATAGTGACTGAAAGGAAGCTGGAATGGTGTCACTGAACGTACAGACATTGCCCTGCTTGTGCACATATACACACACGGTCACCACATACAGCAGCACAAGGAGCAAATGCATTAAGTTGCTGCAATGTTTGAGGGGTTTTAAAATACATTTTTTTCATCCTTCATCTCCACATGCTAAATATATAATAAGATACCTTGTTTTCTTGCCCTGTAGACCCACATGACCAAAATGAGGGACATTAGTAAGTGTTAGAAAAAGTATTCAAGTGTGAAATGAATTTCTCAAACATTAATAAGTATTTCTAGAACCTCAGTTTCATAATTTGACAGTTCCACAGTTAATAAATCACAGCAAAAGGAAAGTGTGATAACAGCAAAGCAAAAGGAAGCCTGGATCTATGAAGTGCAACTGAGGGATAAGTGAAAGAAGCATGCTGATGACCCTGAGTTTACTTTTGGGTTTTCTGAGCTTTCACTCAATTAAATTCATTCCTCTCCTCTAAAGACCTATTATGTGCCTTTACCTACGTTCCTAACTGATTTTTCTTGTAATTCAGCTCCTTTGCCAAGTTATTGCCATGATTTAAGGAGCATGATTAAAAAAAAAAAAAAAAAAAGAAGAAGAAGTAACATTGAGATGAAAGGAGCATCCACACTATATTCGAAAGGTTTTTCTAAAGAGGTGGGTTCAT
Source organism: Microhierax caerulescens (assembly GCA_035590215.1). Classification (NCBI taxonomy): domain Eukaryota; kingdom Metazoa; phylum Chordata; class Aves; order Falconiformes; family Falconidae; genus Microhierax; species Microhierax caerulescens. Next base: position 104,335,044 of record JAVJGJ010000001.1, read on the forward strand.
TTTAATTAACTTCCTGAATGAAACAATTCAGGTCTGAAGCTGGCAATCTCCAATAATCACTTTTTGGCCTCTGGATGAAAAAGGGAGTCAATTACACAAAACAATGCAACAAAAAGGCAGTCAATGGAAGGAAGTAGTTATGTGTATTATGGCAGTATACACATTAAGAGAGGCCCAGCATCTAGAGGCCCAAAATGAGATTAGTCCCCACTACAGTAGACACTAAATACACATTGGAAGAGACAGTCCTTTACTCCAAAGCTTATCTTCTCTGCAAGACTAGTTCCTGTTTATATATTTTGAGCATTTCCCCTAATTCAAACACTATATGCACACAAAAAGCCTTAACTTTACTGTGAGTTGTTGTCCCAGGAGTACCATGGACTGCAGCTCCAGTTATCGAAGGACCATGTGCCAATGTGACTGTTCTGTAACATAAATATTGCTTAGCATCACTCAACTGCTCCTGCATCCCTAATTCTTTCCCTCTATTGCCCCTTTTGTGTGTTCTCAAAAGAAGTGATTTAATCACATTTTCCCTAGGAGTAGTTAATACAGAAACTTGAAGCACCCAAAACTTGGTTTTCCAGTTACCATTAAGAAAGAAAGATCAAGAATGAGAGAAAAAAGATGTTTGAGAGTATGGCTTGCCAAAACTCATATAACAGGGTAATATGCAGATCTTTGTTCAGCCCTTGCCACAACGGGGTCCTGGTCTCTTGGGACCACTACCTGCTGCCATAACTTATGTAAGCCATGGTAATAGGCAGGCTGGCAAGCTTGTGTGAAAAGGAAGCATCAAAGCAATATGAACATGGGAAAAAAAGTATTCAGCTGGAAAAATGAAAAATATCCTCAGGCCTTGCCCATCTCTGACAAAGCTAGTTTCCTGTCAAAGCGCCCCAGGATTTGATGTGTCACTGTAACAGTCTTTCCAATTCCTGCAACTTCCCATAAAACCTGGGAAGTCTTGGGCCCCAGTACTAGAGCTCTGAATGTTGTTTAAGAGCTATAGTTATTACTTTGTTTTATTACATATTGAAACTACTTGCTAGGCATCTGCAGACCTGGTATGGTTTCAGGTTATGAAGAAACTCAGGCTCCTCTGTGTTCTGGGTTGGCAGAAGGGAACGGCACTATTTTCACCCAGACCAAAGGGAAGCTGTAACAGCTACCGAAGACCACAGTAACCAGGGAGAGACAACATGCAAACAAATTAACTTGAAAACAGTGTTTCTATTTTCTGTTGTATGACAGGTTGAGGGGTGCCCTTGTCTCTTTTTTAAAAGATAGAGGTAGAAATTTTGCTGCTATTATTTTCTTTCAGCTGGCATATGAAGGATCTGCCTCTATCCATCTATTCTGCAGGGATAGTTCATCTCAGGTCCACTTCATTTCTCCTGTGTTACAAGTAGGGGCACAATCACAAGAAACTGGCACTAACCACAATAATGGGCTTAATATGCTGGACTGGTTTCTCCAGGAAATTAATATAGCCTTGGGAGTTTGAAGCCCTCCTTCTGAAAATCCCTTTCACTTTCCAATAGAAACACCAGTTTAACTCTACCAGCCATTTCTGTCTTTTAGCCTAGACAGAACCTGAATATTTACTGTCAAACATAACAAAAATGAAGGGAAATTATAGCAGAGCAAATCCATAGACACAAGCCCAGTTGTCTACTCTCAGCAGTTTGCCTTTTCCCCTCTGTGCTTCCCCTGCAACAAAGCATCCTCACCCTTTGCAAACACTTATACTCTATAGGCCACAGCCCAGCAATATTTGAACAAAAAGAACTCAGCAGAGTCAAGGAATTTTTTGTCTGTCTTTGGTCTTAATTTTCTCTAAGTCCTGGTCTGCATTTAATCCCATGCTCTGGTCAGCAATGCTTTAAGACAGATCTAGTTCACAGCAGCATGACACATCCTCACTTCAGACATACATCTATGCCACTGCACCTTCAACCTACCCAGCAAAGCTCTTGGGCTTCTGCTGAGCAGAGAATGTAAGTCAAGAGGATTGTGCTAAAACTGCTTGGTGGTTTTCTGCTGCTGGGAGAAAGAGAAAAGCCCTGTGATGGAGTTCAGAGTCTGAACTCTTTCACCTGTCAGTTCCACTGACATTAATGTGGTAATTCTGGGTTAGGATTTGGTTTAGGAAGGCATCCTCAACCAGGCAAGCATGTTGGTTAAAAGCAAGCATATTTATGAAAGTTTGCCCTGGAGTGGTTGTTTTTATTGATATAATTCAGATCAGAATCTGACCCACTGACTTTAAACCCAGAAGACAATTACTGAATAGTTTAACCAGTGAGGTAGCCTCTGTGGTAAGAAAATAATATTGGCTTTTAAAACTGAGATTTCCTTTACCACTCCTGGTGTACTTTTCCCTTTGTCAGCAGAATTAGTGAATTAAAGAGTGAGCAGAAAGATGCTATAGGAGGAGTAGGGAGGCTTCAGGGTTGTGCTTTTATCAGAATGGCACATGTCCCTTTGCTTCACTCTGAATCACCTGATCTATGGATTTAGTAAAAGAAAATTTGAGACACTTGAAAAATGAATGAAAGTGATCCTGAATGGGATGAAGAAAGGCTTAAAGTAAATAGCTTAAGTCAATCTGTCCAAATGTCACATATAAGGACGGCTCTGCTCTGCTTAATGACAGGAGAGCAAGAAAGGTGGGGGGAGGGGGGGGAAGGGGCCCTTTTGAAGGGCTGTTGTTCTAATGTACCTGTGTTTATTTTAAAAGCTTTTCAAGGGGGTAGGGAGGGAAGCTACTGTCTCTCAGTGATAAAAGTTGAGTGATTGAAGAGACCATTTTGGGGCAATCTGTTCTCTGTCTCTGTAGTTGCCCACAAAATTCCTGATATGCAGGTAAAGCAAGCTTAGAATAACATGGCTGATGGGAGAGGACTAAGAATCAGGACTCCTGGGCCTTATTTCTAGTTCTGACACTTACTGCATGTGTAGGCAAGTAACATGAAAGTTCAGTGAAACCACCTATCTGGCAAGTGGGGACAAGAGCCTTTACTCCCCTCATAAGACAGGGAGGCAATGGGGTTTAAGGAGTATCTACCAAACAGATTGGTTTCATGGGTGAAAAGTGGCTCAGACACATAAAGTACCTGATAGTTAAAACAGACGAGTGTGTAGAGTTAGAGCCTTACTGAAGGGATTCTGATTTCTGTAACATATCTGTTCCTGTTCTAATTAGACACAGTGGGTGAACATCTGCACCCACCATCTCCCTGTTATGTGGCAAATAATATCATCGTTTATGGCTCCTCTATTACAAATGGATTCTTGCTCAGTGTCTGATATTAAATCTTGAGTCTACTGTTGCTGTATGTGAGCTACTGTGTTTTAAAAGACAAAAGCTTTTTGCTTCAGTTGCTGTCATGTACAGACACTGTAACCTGGCTCTTGTGGAGAAAGCTTGCTGTGGAACATCTCCCGGCAGGTTGCTGAAGATAAAGGTATTCTTGGTTTTAGTTCCAGGAGATTGTTCTGCCATAAGTTCAGAGTCAGTTCCAGCACTCACTGACCCCTGCTGTCCTCACACACCTCAAAACGGCCCTTATTTAGCAGAGAGGAAAAATCTTTCTCCCTGCCTCTCTCCTGTGCTTGCTCTCTCTCATGTAATGTTGTCCTTTATGAACAATGACATATTCTCACTGCTTCTCGTATGCCCTTCCATTGAGATGAAAAGCTAGGTCCAGATTTGTTTTTGCTGTCATTCCAAATGGAGCCAGAAGAGTTATTCTGGGAATCATCTGCACTCTGCACTTTACCTAAACAAATTTGAAAGGACAGGTTTTTGAATGCAACTGATCCTGCAAGGTATACAGGGTCTTTAGTCAATGAGAAAGAAGGACATTCACAACCACACTGCAGAAAACTGGGCTTTTTCATAGCACATGCAAAATGGTTCCAAAACTGTTTTCTCCCCATGTTTCGTGATGTGCTCAAACTAGTCCTCAGAAAATAGAAGAAACAAAAAAAGAAAGAAAGAAAGAAAGAAAGAAAGAAAGAAAGAAAGAAAGAAAAAGAAAAGAAAGAGAGCAATAAGAAAAGAGAGAAATAAGAAAAGAAAGAAAGAAAAACAGACAGAAAGACCTGTGGAGGAAACAAATACATCAGAAAATTTTGAGGACATGAGGCCAAAGCTGGGCATAAGGTTTCCTAGGTGCTGGTCCTAGCCCAGTCCCCAGTATGCCTGGTGACAGAAGGATCAGATTTTCAAACATGCATAGCACTCTGACTGTGCTCAGCAAACCAAGCTGTTTTGCAAATCTGATCATTTTTCTGTGTAGCTAAACAGAAATTCAGCTCTTAAAAGGAAAGTGCCCAAAGACTTTGAAGAAATTATTTCATATTCCTGCAGACAAATCCTTATCACTAGTGTTCCCTTTTGGCTTGTGGCTCCCAGCCCAGCACTTTAATGTGGCCTTCTTACTTTAGTGTGGTAAGAGTCACCTTATAGTAACTCTAAAAATTCTTTAAAATGCCTCGCTACTATATTTTCTATGCAGAGAGCCTGTGTGGAATCTTGGCCATACATTTAGGAGATGACACATATGGCCAGGTCTCAGCAGAACACATGTCAAACAGGAGACAAAGACAGAGGAGATGATAGATAAATTACTGATAGGAAATACAGATGATATGCAAAATGAGGAAGAGGAGTCTGAACTTCATACAGGAGAACAAGGAACTTTGAAAAGTCATAGATGGAAAAGAGGAGGAAGTTACATGACACAGGGGAAGACATAATCAATATAGAAGCCATTTTGTCCTGAAATTTGATGGAGAGTGGAAATTTTGTTAAGTAACTTTTTCCCTACTGAGTGCCATAAGAAAAGAAATCGCTTTTTGGAAAACAAGGCAGTTCAACAAAACAAGGCAAGGTTATCATAAATAGACTAGGCTATTTTATTAATACTTAAGTTCCCTACTATGCATAAGAATTCTCTCATCTTTTCTATGATTTGTAGTAAATGAACACAAAATTTCCCAGAAATAAGCCTGAATGCTGTCTCAAAGCCAAGACAAAGAGCATCACCCCAGCAAGTCTTCAGATATTTTTGGATGGTGGTTAGCACCAATCTCAGCGCAGAACTTCTGAACAAGGAGAGTCAAGGTTCAGCATGGCAGAGCAGTGGGGAAGTTTTAATTTGGATTAGGTTTTATGTCTCAGCTTCATTTTTTCTAGCTCACCATTGGAATTAACTGCAAAGGGCAAAGAGTCACAAGTCCTGACCCCTAAAATATCTCTCCATGTGAGTTTGGCTCTTTGTCCTTGAGGATCTCTGGCTGTCGCTTAATGGAGCTGCAGCCCAAGAAGGGAGACAGATGGTACTGATGGGCTGAAATTATACTCAGCTAAGTGCAAAGCTATAACTGCTATTTGTCATTCTAACATCACTGATTTGTCTAGAGAGAAAAACAAATAACTTGTTGGGGGAGTAAGCAACCGCGTGGCTGTGGCCAGGCCAGATTGGAAGTGGGTGTAAGGCTCAGCACACAGAGACCCAGGTGCCATCAGCACTCAAGGGAGGCTATTAGGATGTCATTTCAGTTCTTTCTCTGTCTGTCTCTCTCTCTCTGCTTGCTGTGGAGGTGGAAGGTGCGTGTGTTGTGAGGTGAACTGGGGAGTGAAGATAAAAATCTGTGGTAAGGAAATGCTACAGCTTTATCTCTGTTCTTTGATGTGGCAGGACAAATTAATTGATAACAGAACCAGCCAAAGCAGATGTGGTCATGGCCCCCTGAACTGCCCTATTGCAAGGAAAGGGCCTAGCAACATCAAAGACAAAGGTCAGCCAGCATTCCCCAAGCACAAAAAGACAAATCATGACAGGCAAATAGCTCAGGCTGCCATTGGAAAGGGGTTATTACCACAAAAGATGATGTCTGGCACACGGCCACTATCCCAATCAGCTGGACTCAGTGGCTTCTCTTCTCTGCAGTCTCTTTCTGTACCCAAAGGCAGAGTTTGGGCATAATATTTTTTTGTTAAAACATCTATTACCTTGTGTGTACTGGCACAGGAGAATTAAAGCACGAAGCAGAATCCAAGGGGCAGGCCAAAGCCCATATAATGAACTTAGAAAATCGACCTCAGCTAGTTTGAGTCCTCTTGTAGCCATACCTTTGGAAACTACTGTAAACCTATCTTCTCGCTTCCTGCTAAGAGTAAAAAGATTTGGATTCTAGTCCAAATTCTACCATTTTCTGGCTGTGTGCCTTGAGCACATCAGTTCCTCTCTTGTGTCTGACCTTCTTCTTAAAATGGAGGTGACAAAAAAAGCCACTCTGAGACCTCCAGAGCTAAAAGAACTCCAGATAATATTAGTATTTTTTATCTAGTATTGTTTGTTTCTACCATTTCCTTTACTGTTTTCTCAAGTATCTTGATGTTTTTCTAACATGTTCCCCATCTATAACAAACATTTCAGAAATCACTGAACACTAAACACTCATATCAAAAGAGCTGATGGCACAACATATTCTCAGGTTAGTTTTCATTCCCTGTTTGTCTATCTGGGAACAGAAATATTTGTCCTTCAAGTACTATGACCTTCAAAGCCGAAACCCTAGTTATTAACTAACTTGGGCTGTATATGTGCCCTTTTACCACAGTACTGAATTCCTTACAGACATTAATGTATTCATCCTGGCATCACCACAGAGCATCAGCATAGTATAACATCAGCATGCTGTTAATTCCTTTTTTTTTTTCACATGCTGTCCAGGTGTTTGTCCAAGCTATGTCTCAGTACTTTGTCAGAAGGAGACTTTGGCATGCATGTCATGCCTCTGCCCACTGATTTTCTGCTGGTAAGAAAGCCAGCAGACCAGAAAATGCCAGCCAGAAGACACTGGCTAGAAGGGAGCCATGAAACTTCCCAACGTAATTCCTGGACATCCCAGGACACAGGGTCGTGTAACAGAGAGCAGCTGCCCCACAGCTGAAATGTAATTGGAGTGCCTAAATAACCAATGCACCCTCACCTAGGAAACCTGCCGCATATTGAGGTCTCTGATTACATATTCCAGGGCTTACGACAGGGCTCTGGCTACTTTTCTATCGTTCAGATTAATGCAGCTACCCAGGACACAGGCTATGCCATAGTCTCGGAACTAATTTCTTTTCACTACAGTAAGACAGCTCAGCAGCAGATCTTGGTGTTCTTAGGCATCCCAGGAGAGTTGCACAGCACTGGCTACCAAGAGATGCTCAGTTGTTCCACTTTTAAGTGTCCTTGTGCCCATTATAACATTGTAACAAAAATAACCAGAAGCGGGTATGTGTTCCCAGCAGGCATCAGTGATTCATAGCAAACTCTAAAAACCAATGTGTGACATAGATAAAGGCATTTGAAGCCCCAAGACACAATTCTGGTGTGTGTATGCACCCTGGACTACGTCACCAGAAAAGAGAGGACTGCAAAAGCTTATCTGCCATAGTGTGCAACAATAACTTGGTGGGACAGGTCACATTTATAATCATCCAGATCCTATCCTTCTCCAGCAGAGAAACTTAAAGGAGAGATTGGAAAAGTAGAAAAGCTCTGGGAGGCAGCCCAGACAATGTTCTCTGAAGCTTTCCTGCAATGATTATGGACAGCTCAAACCATGGTACCCAGGGCACGGTAGAAGATGTTGGTTTTCCCCCTGCAGGCTTGTGACTCCCCTGGGGAAGGGAATGTCTTGATCACAGTGCAGTGCCTATTTGGGTTTTTGCTTGCTTGTTTGTTTACTGGAGACAAGGGTTGACTAGCTTTTATCTATCTTCCCCAAGGTAGCCATGTGGACTTGGAAAGCAATATTGCAAGGAAAAGCCTGATCCCAGAGGTTAGTAAAGAGAAACAAAAGTAGCCAGTGAGATGGGTTTAGGCAAGAGAGCGGTTGCACCATTTCAGCCCTGAAAGTGAGCCCTTCTGCTTTCAGCGTGAACTCTTGTTTATATATGTGAGAATCTAACCCACCAAAATTATTTCTGATTTAAACTCTTTGTAATTGCCTGAGAGTTAGACCCAGCTAGCACAGTTCTGGCAAGTCAGAGGAGGAGGGGAACTCATGAAATTAGTAGCTTGAATGTGGGAGGCAACAGCAGTCTGGGCCATGAGTATGCGCACCAGGAGAGCTGGTCCTGAGTGTCCAAGTAACTCTCATTCACCTACAGCTTCTCTTTGCCTTGGTTCCACTGTCTGTCAGGGTGGGAAAGTGACATTGGCCCTTTTTTTGGAAAGTGACGTGACAGGCACTAAGTATTAGATTGTTAGACAGCTGTGGGAAGCACTGAGAGATCTCTTGGAATTACAGATACAGAAACAAGGAAAGATTTTGTCAGCTGGATACAAGGACTGAAAAAAAAAAAGACATTCTGACATGCTATTGCTGCTGAAGTACCCTCCCTAGGGAGGTTTGGTGAGGGCATTTCTTAGTGCCCACTCTTTATCTGAACTCCTCCACATGCCTCAATCCTAATCCAGCACAGCAGAGACTCATCCTATTGTGTTAAAATCAAATGTACTTACAGGTAAATGTCACTCTGCCATAAAAAGAAAGGAAACCACTTAACTTTCTGTTTCTTTGTCTACCTGCCTCCATAATAGTTCTTGTCAATTTACATTATTCATGACTAGCAGAGCTAACTTAAAATGTATCTTTCAATGGAATATAATGCAAACAGTTTTCTGTGTGGGCAGGGTAAAACAAAATAATAATTACAATACACAATGATAGTGCTTATAACAAAATATTTTTTCCATAAAAAGAATTTTGTGGCAGAAATACGTACTCCAGCAACAACAAAAAGTACTGAGAAAGAAAAACATCTCTGCTGGCGTATTAGATTCTATCAATGACACTGATGGTTTCATTGTCTAAATAAACATCGTGTGTAGATAAAGTATGACCTGCAAAGTGAATCCTTAGATTGACAGGATAAAGCAAATCAACTTTCTCCTGTCTTTATGCCTCCCACCAGATACATAAGCAGACTTCTCCCTATGTGGGCACTCCAAACTGCAAGCATCTGTCAGGATCATCTATTCTTGTAGTTTAGGTTTGGTACTTCATGGTAATCTGACAAAATTGCATCAGTCCATTTCAGGCATTTTTTTCCTCTCTTTTCAGCAATATGCCTATGTAACATTATGTCTTTAAAAGAACATTAGGCGTAGGTAACTTGATTTTGCAACTGAGGATAATGAACTCTCTGTGTGTGTGTGTGTGTTCATCACATGTATGGAATTTATTTAGAAAGTAAACATATAGCAATGTAGCTACCCCATCCTAAATTAGTGAAGAGAAAAACTAAAGGGAAGATTCTTCTGCTGTTCTAGCTAAGCTTCTGCTAGCTTTTCTGATACATCTTTTTCTGCTTTAAAAATGAAGTAAATATTGTTGGATTAAGGTACTTAGTATACCAGGCCCCAAAAGTTGTGCAAAGCACAAAGAGGATACACAAGATTATCTAGCAAGTTAATTCAGGCTAACTCTACTGTCCAGAGACAGAGCAATAAATATTAGGATGATAGAGTTGGCATAAAATAACTAAAGCAAAATCCCACCCTAATTCACAGCTCCAAGTGAATCCAAGAGACAGCTGACTGCATACGGAAGATGACAAGGATATATTCTCTTACAGCCTTAATCAGCATGCCCCACAGATCACAGTCCACAGAATGACAAACACTTGATGCAAACAAAACTGTTAAAAAAAATACACCTGTGGAAGTGATTGGATTGTGTTGCACTGTGTGAAAAATGATAGCCCGTGACATCACCTGCCTACCTCCAGATACTCTGAAATCACCACTGTTAAGAATTTTTTGGCAGTGTTTTTGCTGGAAGAGGTCCCTCCCATGTTACTACAGTGTCCCGATGATCCCCTGTTTACTCATCTTCCCCAGGACTATGGTGACCTTTCTGCAGGGCGGAAATGCTTTCAGAAACTATTAATCTGTCCTTTGGGGTGGGTAGAGAGGACCCATGGAGAGAAAGGCTTCCACAATCTTCCTCATCCCTGTCAACAAGGATCAGAGCCAGAAACTAGGTTTCTTGTTTGGCAATGTACAGGAATAAGCACAAAGCTATTACAGGGCAGGGCTCTGTAAAGATGAAGGGCTGAGAAACAAGAACTGGAAAAGCAGTGCTGCTCAGTAAATATTGATAGATGTTGCCTGTACTCCCTCTGCCTCTGTTGCACAGCGATCCCTTCACCACTGCCTTTCACACTGTCACTCTGTAGACCAGAACATTATTTCCCTTTGCTTTCTGACTGTTTAATTTAAAGCAGGTTTCTGCATTTGCTCTGAAAAGTGAAGAGGTAAAGAGAGATGGTAGGAAACTTTCCACTCAAGACTTTCTGCTCAAGGACAACGGCACAAATGTAACCCCAGCTTATTGCATGAAATGAGGTGAAAGGTTTTGTCAGTGTTGATCAATGTTCATTCCACTAGTACTGATTGCCCATTTTGGTAGAAAGATCAAGGGATGAATGCTGAATGGAAGGAAAACTAAACTAACCTTTCTTCCCAGGAGATGATCATTGTAGGTCAGGCCTGAAGCATATTAGCCAGGCATTATAAGGGGAAGCAATGCTGAAACTCCTGCTGTGCCTGTTTGGTGGATAAATAAAGAATTTCAAGCTCTGGGGCAGACAGATCAGCAATAAGTTCATATTAAGAAATGTCTGTGAGATTTGCTAACGACTTCAAGTACCTCAGGGCAGGGACCATGGCCTTTCATGTGTTTATAAAGCATGCAACTCAATAGAGCCCTGATCCTGAACAGGGCAGCCACATGTTACTACAGTACAGGTAAGAACTGTACAACAGTTCCGTGGGCATACACGTGCAACAAGAGGAATGGTTCAAGTTCAACAGTACAGCCCTTGAACAGGTTTCAGTGCTAAATGGTCTACCCAGTCTTCCCTCCCTTCTCTACCAAGCAAGGCAGCTTCTCCCCAAACAGAGAGGGGTGTTTATTAAAGTCCTGGAAGATAGCTGTGTGTTGAGCTCAGGTCTGGTTGAAAGAAACTTCAGAGTGAGTCCAGTTCCTGCTTTGCCATGAGTTTGGTTCTTAATCAAAGAGCAATAACTTGGGATGGGATGCTCTGAAAATGTCTAAATTATTTAAGAGCAAGAGAAGTGACTGAAGCCTGGTGTGCTCCTAAGTTTCTTGCTCTTAGAGCAGCACACCTCTTCTCTCTGAATGTCATCCATAAAACTGAACTGAAAATTCAGCTTAGAAAGGTGTTGTGAGGTTGAATTTGATGACGCACTAACATAAATACTGAGTGTCACACTGTGGTAGTGAGAGAGAGAGAGTTATGTGAGGTGGAGGAACACAGTTCTCTCCCTAGATTGCTTTCAGTCAGCAACCTATGCTTTTGCCACACAAAGCTGAGGTGGAACTCCCTATTCTGCTACCCCTCCCTATCATAATGGCATCCTTACTTCTGCCAGCTTCCCTCTTTCAAATGAAACAGGTTCAAATGTGAAAACTTCCCTTGGACGGGGTATTCATGGAACTGTTTCAGGTTGGGCAGGATTTGAGTTTAGCATTCTGTCACATACAAGAGGGGAAGCAGAAGGACACGTTTCTGCTTTGAGTTTATATGGACAGCAAATGTATCCTGGCTTCAGGAGGTCCTGCTTTCTCTGCCCCCTCTCTATCATAATTAGACACATCAAAGGGCTGATCTGTCATCTGAAATGGCAAGATGCCTAATATTTATATTAGAAGGAGTCAAGCCCCAAGCAAACAAAGATCAAGAACATGATGGTGAATGTGAAGGGGGAGATTGAAAGTCTGTCTGTAGACCCCAAGGAAGCTAAAGTGATGGAAACTGTACAAGCAAAGAAGAAAAGGCAATCAACCTTCCAATTAAAATCCCCAAGGATGAGAGTTTTGTCTGTGTTTGTATTAATCAAGAATAAGAAATCAGACAACTCAATGAGACAGGAGGAATTGTACTGAGAAGCAAAGGACGGGGAAAAGCTGGGGGTCACTGGGGGATGGGCACACACAGGAAGAAAGAAAACAATGACTAAAAATTTAACTACAAGGTGCTTAAAGGAAATAAAAATTTCCCCAGGTGCCGGGAGTGTTCTAAAGGCAAGACTGGCTTTACTCATCCCTCGACCTAAGCAGCAGGCTTTCTTCAAAGCAGAGACCTACTCAAATATGCTTATGCAAAGAGGTTTTAAAGCTTTTATTGACAGCACTTAGCAACTATGGCTTTCCTGAACCTCAGCTTGCCTAAGGTGAACATTGCGTAGGTTTAATTTCTTCCTCTGGTCAGGGATACTGTCCTTCAGTTCAGGGATGTGCTGGGCATGAGCTGGGTACAGTGGAGGGAAGGTTCTTGCTCACCTCTGCAGCTTTGAATCAGGAATTCTGCAGCTATCCCTACCTCTTGCACCCACAAGGAGCAGATCTCAGTCAAACCCATACTGATTAGCCTACGGCAATAGATGGTGTCAGTGTCAGAGCCAGGATTAAAACTCCAGTGGTTTTTGGCTGCCAGTCTGATGCTCAATCACTAGACCACACCTCTCATTATAAAATAATTGTCTGATTTTCCCTTTGAAATCAAAGCTGTTTACAATTATATGGGAGAGAGCAAGAAAATGCAATCTGGGATGGTTCTTTTTAAAAGCATTTGCACCTTTTTATTTAACATTTCAGTTTAAATAAGCCCTGAAGTTGTTAGGGGACTCTATTTAATCTCTTCTTTTCTCCTTCAGCTTGACAGTAGGTTTTCTTGTCCCTTTTGGAGGAACTCTCCAGATTGAGATGAATTAATGTATTTTTATCTTGTGGAGAACTGCTGATTGTGATGAATATAAAAAGTTACACTTTGAACATAACATAAATGTCTACTGCTAAATCAGTAGCTGAAGACTTTGTCTATGGATAATCTTATGAATTCATGAGTGTTGCATAGGAGCAAGTTTCTTCTGAAATAATTCAAGACGAGCTCAAAACACCATAAAAATAAGTATTGAGCATGTGTTTCTCCATGAATTAGGTTATTTTCTATTACTACAAATGAAACAGTAAAATTCTGAACAATTAAGCACTCATAATTAGTAAACTACTGAGTAGACTAACCTACTGAGTGCCTTGAACTTCCATAAAAATGCACAGAACTACTCCAGCATTTCAAGTTGTGCAAGTATCTAAATACTGACTAAATTAAGGCTTATTTAGTAGCAGAATGGGACAGCACCTTTGGAGGGATTTAACAGAGTTACACTGACACATTAATAATGGATATATCTCTGCTTTCTTATATGGAGGGTTTTTTTTGATACACTGCACCTAAGCTAGATAAGGCTAACATCAGCAGGAATCTTTCCCTCGAGTTTAAGGGGCTTTGGACTGGATCCTGGATACTTGAAGAGCTGTAGACAAGTCTGTATTGTAGTCAGCCTTCACATTTAGATGGTAATATATATTGCTCATGGTTATTATGAAAATGATTCCAATTAGAGATACCAGATGCCATGATATGAGGTAAGCTAAGGAAGCTGTCTTTAGCTAAGAAATCACATCCAGACCTATCATTAACAAAAAAATGGCTGAAGCTCTTGATATTTAAGACTGCACATAAATATTAGTCACTAAAAGCTGTGCAATATGCTTTCCCTAATGTTTTATAACTAAACCCATCAAGAAGCAGAAGATGTAAAAATCATATTTTCAGTATTGCCCTTCCTTCAAGAGAATTGCACTTCTTAGAAGTTTCATGGCATCTGCTTTTTACAGATAGACATTAGTTCATTAAGCTACCTATTTAAGCAGAAAATCAAAACTAAAAAATGTGTTCTCTGTGCAATGCCTTTGGGTTAACACTGTTCTTGGAATTTTGCAGTTCCCTTCCCTGTGGAAATATACTATAGACATGTATAGGTAGATTACATTTTTATTGTCAGTGACTCCAGAGTCCATGTACTTACTGACAAGTAAAAGTCTGGCTAAAGAAGCAATGAGAAAAGGAAGGATGAAAAGGAAGGGTAAATTTAACCCTAAATAGTCAGTCCTCTGTGTTTATTTTTCTTCTTCAGCCCTATCTGCGGGAACAAACCTTTTTCCAGGTTCAAACAGGGTTTGGGTGACATATATATAGCCTCATCTTCCTGGGTGGCATATCACAAATGTGTTGACACCAATCATGATAACCACGTTTTGTTTTAATGTTAAGCATAATAATAATGATGTAACCTTAGATAGTGCTGTATTGTAATTACACAGTTGTGCCAGTTATTACATAGTTATAACACAGATCAGCTTCTTGATCAGATATGCCCAGGAGCTTCTTTTGCTTTACACCTAATGCAGGAACAGAAAACTAGATCCCTAATTAACTTTGATTGAACCTTGATTAGATAAGGGAGTGGGGCCAGTAGGCACCAAGCGGGCGGGGAAGTCAGCCCATATGTAGATATGTTAAGTGTGTAGGCACCATCCTGACTAGTCATAGGAAAAAGAAAGGAAACTCCCTTTTGAGGAATTGATACCTCCTGACAAGCACAAAGGAATTAGCCCAGACTAGCTCTCAGAAATTCAAGAAACTTCTGAGCTTCCCCATCTAGCAATGCCCCCACCCTATTAAGATTAGATTCTCAAGCAATTCACCTTGGGAACAGATAGATTTCTATCATTCTCTCCTGCCATCACAGGAGGGAATTGCAGAGAGAGCTTTGTACAAAACACAATAATTCCTCCTAAGTATTCACTCCTTACTCCTTTTTTCTGCTAAAAGTGCTGAATTGTTAGTGCTATACAAACAAAGTCCATTTGGCCTCTCTGAACAATTTCATTGAATACATGATTTAATAAACGGGTGAATGAAGCCAGGTTTGGTTAACTGTCTGGTGGACAGCTGAAACCTACAAAGCAACAGATGTAGCTGAATAGAACACAGTAATAATTTTGTTTATGAGATGGGAAATGTGCAGATGCCATCTCACTCTTCCAGAGATGCACTGGCTCTACAATAGTCAGGTTTTGCATCTACATTTTAATATATTTGGTAACAATACTGACAAAACCCAAAACTTCAGTGTGGTAGGATGTGTATTATCCTTTTTTTCAAAAGTAGGATTGCACATTAAAACTCTAAATTATTTTTCTAGGAATTATTAATGGTATAAACTCAACAGGAGCTCTGGGTTGTTTAGTATCTTTTAGTGTCTAACTAATAGTACTAATCTAATCTACTTGGAACAAATAAATAAAACTTGGGACACTCTTGAAATACTTCCTTAATCAACGGAGGCTGATTTTTTTCTGTGCATTAGGCCATCATACTAATTCCTAACCTGTTTTACAGAGTCCTTTTTGCCAAAATTAATTACTGCATGCAAAGACATTTAGAGCCCTTGACCACAGAACATTAGAAGAGTGCAGGTATTGTTTAAGAGGGCTCTCGGCTGCCATGGCATTTTGTACTACCCTGAACATGGAAGGGAGCATAAACCAGTATAGAAGCACGAACTTCTGAGCCTCATTTCAGCACACTATATGATTCCTGTCAAGTGAATATGATATTGACTACTGTGCAGGTACGAAGCGTATGCATCCCATACTCTTGTGAAAGATTTCAAGTTATCTTGAGTCCTTTGGGAAAAGCTGGGTTTATTGACCCAAAGAGGAAAAAAAACCCACCCTCAAATAAAAACTACTTCAGCAACTATCCCAGTGTGTGTACTAAATTGACAGTACACCACCTTCTGTAGATGTTATCACATAGAGGTTTCTAAGTCACTGAAATACCTAACAGCCAACTTTCAGTCCTTCAGACTGTAATATTACCCAAACAAGGATATTTTTCCTATAGGGCACAGGGACATATCCCTCAATAAGAACTGTTTACATGACAAGTATCAGGTTTCAAAGTTCTTTTGTATGTTAATTACATGCATGCTGTAGAAAAGCATGGCAATAATTTTTATCAAAAACAGGGAAAATGTATTAACTTCACTTTTGCAACGCTCAGAAATTATTAGAGCGTTCTATTTCACATACAAGGTTGCGTAAGTATGAACACACAAATACAAACATAAACTGAATATGGACAGCTTGCCAGCAAGAGACAGCTTTTTGAAAGTGAGTGAGTGAAATATATGGAACATGTCTGCAGGTACAACTGTGGTCAGTCCTATCAGCTTCTTAGAGACTACGTCAGGGAACCTTCACACTTCCAAAACTCTGGCACCTTTCTTGCTTCCTAGCATGACTTCCCCCTTCCAGTACCTCGCTGAAGTAGAGGACAGATCACCCAAACCTGAAACTTTACCTCAAGCTTCATTCAAAATGCAAATCATCAGCTTTTCTGACAGAGCCAAGTAACAAGCACATGCTTAGCTTTGAGCTGATGAGAAGCCTTCCTGATCCTTGGATGTTTAAATTCAGGATATGATTCCATGTTTTGCTGAACCAGAGGCAGTATCATTAAAACTGAGCCACGTTTCATTTGTGATTTTCCTGGTTTCAAGGCAAAGGAGTTAATAGTGACACAGTAGGAAAAGCATCCTGTAGACCTCTTAGGACTTTGCAATACCCACAGAGGCTCCAGTACAAATAAACTATCTGATGATACTGATTTGGTTTCTGCTGAGTAGGACCTTAAGAGCGAGATAACTAGCTCAGCTCCAAACGGAGATCTTGGCTCTACAATTGTCCCACTCCAGTAATTTTCATTTCACATGGAAAAAACAGCTTAGCAGTTTTGCCTGCTTTACAGCCAGTGACACAGTGACAGAAAGCTGTAATAAATGGTAGACAGAATGTGGCTGATCTGTGCTTCCAGCATCTGAATGTCTGAAAAAAATTATCTTTTATTTAGAGCTCTAAGGACAGACTGTGTAAGTACAATGCTGGCTTTTTCTCTTTTCCATGGCCTGGAATTCTTTTGCCAGGATTGGCTTCTCTTTCTCCTTTAACAAATCATCACAATTTCGGCAAGCACTTCATTGACTGCCAGTGCTGTGCTACCAATAATTTACCAGAATTGAGAAACTTTTGTGCTTTCATTCTGCACAACTAAATTATCTCCTGCGTGCCTGGATTTGTTCAGTTCTGGATTACGTACTAGAGGCTCAATCCTATCCTGATACTGGGCACTGTCTCCAGGCTTTTGAGAGTATGAGCAGGATTTAAAAGTTAAGATAGTGGGTGAACATTTTGGTTCAAGAGAGGACACTCTGCTGTGCATCTTGGAAAGGAATTAGAGACTTGTACAAACACTGTAAATTAGAAAACAAAAGCACTTGTGCATAGTCTATCAAATTTTTAAGGCTTATGTAAAATATTGTGATTTCTGATACGACAGCTCCAAAAGTACCTTCTGCAGGTTGCTGCATCAACACAGATTACAAATGGTCCCCATTTAAGCAGTTTGCAAAGTGAGTATAAAACAAGGTGTGACAAATGCAGGCAGGACTGCAGAAATACCTTCTTCTAGGAATCTTTCTGGGGGTGAACTGCATGTACAGTGAGGAGATGTTGCATAAAGCTGAAATGAAATTTCTTGTATTAGCCTTAGTGCTTAGATTCAAACTTGTATTAAACTGGGGAATAATATAAATGCCATTTGAAAGCCTATTCTTGTAACATTTCTGACCCACTTCAGACTCCTTTTGGTAATCTGGGAAGGGACCTTTGTTCCCATGGCAGCCCATAATTTCCTGACTGAAACAGTTCAGCTGAGCTCTGAATGACACAGTCAGGCATTTGGATGCTTATCTTGCTTCCAAGTGTTCTGAGGTTCCTCATTTCTCACTTATTGCACAATGCCCCAATCTCACTGGGAAGGTGAGAACTGGATCAGAAAGAAATATAATTGCTTTTTTTTATTAGCTTATGATACAGTCCCGCCCTTCTGTGTTGCCAGCTTACCCAGTTATTCACAAATGATGATATACATACGGTGAATTATATAATTATCAGCCTATAATTACAGGTATATAGATATATACATCCCCCTGGAGGAGAGCTGGGTTTGGCACATACCTGCTTGCACCTCTGAGTCTTTAGGGAATTCATGCCCATTTTAAGTAGAAGATTATTTATTTATCAAATGCTTGAGACATTTTATGAAAAATAAACCCAAAAGAATCCTTTGATTCTTTTTAATAATGTTCATAAAGTATGTAACTGAACAAATCCAGGCATGTAGGAGCAAACTCTCTTGTGCAGAGTGAAAGCAGAGACGTTTCTCAATAGTAGTAAATTATTGGTAGCACAGCATTGGCAGTCAATGAAGAGTTTGCAGGAGCCATGCTGACTTGTTAGGGGAAGGGAAGATGCCAGTCTTGGCACAGTGATCAGAAACCAACACTCGGAAAGCAAAGTCAGCACTGTATTCTCATAGACACCTTCTTTTTTGAAAGCTTTGGACGAGAATTAGTTTATCTTATGATGCTGTTTTAATGCTGTAACCATAGATAAACCCTATTGCCTTCCCACTATGTTTCAATGCCTCATTTTGTCATTGGGGCAGATAGTGATTCTCAGCTGATATAAATCAGCAAAGCTCCACTGATTTTTAACAAAGCTGTGCCAGCTTCTGCTAGCTGAGGGTCTGCCTAGATATTTCTCTAGTTGTAAAGCAAAGAATCCAGCAGGCAAAGCTGATGTAAGTTGGATTTTTTTTTTTTTTGGCTTGTTTTTCTTTGTTCTATCTTTCAAATGCTGCTCTCGTTCATAACTGCTTGGATGCTTTTGAGCCTGTATACAGGAGCTATGGGGCCTAATCTGGCTCATACAATGGTGCAAATCTAGGGTAGCTCTATTTAAATCAAAAGCATTACTCAGAGGTATTGCGCTGCTGTAAAAGCAGCATACTCGTGCATAGCAACTGATCTGTAAATCTCATAACGTGCCCAGTATCTTTCCAAGAGTTTATTTGCAAACAAACAAACAAAAAGAATCATCGTGGCTGAACAGACTGATTCCAGCCTGTGGAAAATGGACTGAGCCTCCGCCAGAAATAAACTGTAGACACTTGCTAATTACAATTTGTGGCCAGCTTACAAAGTTCAGTAAAGGAGAAAACTGCCCCATTCAGATCCTCTTTCCCAGTTTGATGACATCATTCACATCATTATGTTGTGATATGCCAGATGGGAAAATTTGAGGTGGGGATGAAGTGAAAATCCTGGTTACACCTTTTCTCCAGGCTATCTGCCTCTCCATCATTTTACAACATCACAGAGAGTCTCAGACAGTTTGACTCTGCCATCCCCAGCTGGTTTGGACCAAGCAGATAAATGCTGAACCATTAAGAATCGATACATGTTTCCACCATTGTGACAGGATATGCTGCACATAGCTAATCTTAATGTGAGTAGTTTATTTAAGCTCGCTAGTATATTTAAATAGAGAGTAAAGGTAATAGTATAAACTCTGTAATTTCTATTGCCTGGGAAAAAAAAAATAAAAACAGCCCTGCATCAAATGCTTATTGAAACTGAAACATATGTATTAACATATGGCAGAATTTCACTTACTGTATGTTTTAGTGCGGAGCTGATGAGGAAGGCATCTGTGCTGAGAGCATCTGAATGGAGGCTCAGATAATGAGCAGAGCTCAAAAAATTCACTCTGAAAGGTTGGGATGTGTCAAAGTGCCCTGCAGTTGATTTGTGTCAGAACTAAAAGAATATACTCAAGCCTCTATGCAGGTACATTGCTGTGCTTTGCTTTCTGAACTGGGACCTGTTTGAGTCTTCGCAGGCTACTGTGGGTGCCTGCTTTTGGAAGTCCTGGACAAATTCTAAACCCGGGACAAATGGTTTCACACCAGAAATGCTGACGTGTCTACTTGGAGCCTAAGCAAGTGCTGGTACAGTACTGCTATTTAACAAAGAACAGATTAATTTGAGATCTTAAACATCAAGCCCAAATCTGGATCCAGATCTGAAATTCTCTTAAAGACAGCAGCCCTTGGGAGCTGGGGCTTTGGTTTTGCACTTTCTACAGACACGCGGGCTGGTATAGTTGTAAGCATAATCTCTGTCCTCAAACAAGAGACACTAAGAAACAAGAGCAAGCTTCCTCTGCTGAGATTCACATCCTAGTCGTACAAACTTACAAGGTTTATGCAAAGCCAGGTATTTTGGTTCTGAGGTGAACCCCTGATTACTCTGAATATTAACCATTTCTCCTGCACCTGGTGATGTAGTGTTTCAGTAAACTGTATAAAGACTCTCAGAGGCTCTTGCTGCCAACTACTAATATTATTAATGGGCACTACAAAGCCACACTGTTCTACACCTATTTACTGGAAGTAAGATATGAGGTTACCAGGTGTAATTACTTTACTGCCTTAAGGATAGAAGTCTTTCTTTCTGATTTGACCACAGTAGGACATCTGCATCTCTCAACCACGGATTACCTGGCTCCTGGGAGATGCTTTCAAAGCACCCAGTTGCTACTTACTGACCCAGAAGAAAACTTACACCCACTCACAAAGCCTCTTTTTGAAGTACTATGCCTCTTGTGAAAGCAAGGAATCTTAAGGTTCTTCAGAGAACGAGCTATGTATTAAATTCATGAACCTCTTGTGCACCATTGTACAAATCACAGCTTTTGATATGAAACTGTACTCCAGGGATAATTCCTTTTCCCAAAAAAGTGATTATTGAGACTAAAGAAAAGTATTTAACACAGGTACATTGCTTTTCAGGGAAGCTTGCATAGAAGCTTCCAGGCTTGGTGTTTAGGGACATGGTTTAGTGGTGGACTTGGCAGAGTTAGGTTTACAGTTGGACTCAATCTTAAGGGTCTTTTCCATCATAAACGATTCTATGAAATAAAGAAAATAAGTTGGGATGACTCAAACTGTCTTTCTTAGAAACACCAGAAAGAGTGATGCAGAGAAGGCATCACTGTGTATGAATCAAAATTCTGTTTACTGAGAAGGTTTAAATCTATTGTATTTCCATTTTTACCTGTACTGAGGAAACTTCTGGAGTTCCTGCCACAAAGAGATTGCAGTTTGTGGCCCTGGAATGTGAATATTTTTCATATATTTATTGAACTCCACCCAGGTACAAGCTTCTCCTTCACAGGAAGAACAGGTTTTCTAATTTAGGGTAAAACTACACAAGGGATGTCTTGGTTCTGCAGGGTAAACACTGAGGTGCAAATGCCCTGGCTGAAAGTGTAAACATGCTGAACTTCCTTCAGTTGTTGAAGATGGCATTACTCCTACTCCTCCTCTGCTCAGTCTCTGTGCTGGAGGTTACCTCCCACAGAAGCATAATAGGCAGGAGATACCTGCCTGCATCTCCGCCACTTTGAGACAAAATCAAGGCAAGTAGTTTCATCTCTTTGAAGGTAGGTTTGTGCTAAAGACCCAGATTTTATGCTCAAGTGGCTGACACTAATATAATCTGGGGGATAAGGGGTAGCCTTTGGCAGCAGACAACTGAGAGTTGTATCATCTTCAGCCAACATAGGAAGATTTTCCAGTGCTTGTCTCTTAGTACCTTGAATAAGCCCCCGATTTAAATCCACCTTGATTGAGAAAAGAGCAAAACAGATTATGTATGCACAGAAGCATACAAAAATATATGTAAATGCCTGTTCAGGTATCTAAATAAGATTGTGACTAGAGCCTTGGTGTTTTGCTCTAAGTGAGGCAGAAACATTTGGCACAGGCCTGGACACTGAACTTGGATCTCCTGGGTCCCAGCCCACCGTTTCAATCACAAGAGCATTAGTCTTTCTGAGTATGGATTTGTCTATCCCCTATGTCTTTTCCATCATCTCTAAACTTGAGTGACTCCTATGACTAATGTGATTGTAAGTCATAAAACATTAAGTTATGACACAATCAAATCAAAGCCAAGAAATTCATAGTTAGGGTGTAGGCTACATTCTTAACTCAAAACCAGAAAAGCAGCATTACAGGGTAAACAAAAGGATAAAGTGTCAGCCCTCATTTTTCATTTTTGGGCTCTTATCAGTTTGTATCAATTTAAGCCTTTTTTAAATATGTAATTTCTTTGACTTATTTTTTTTCCCTCTAGGAACTGAAAATTATTCTGCTTTGAGGTCTGGAACCTGCCATACAATAAACACTACTTAATTGGGACATGCTTAATAGGGATGGCCACTTTAATGGGACATCTCCTAGGGAACCTATTTATGTTAATGAGACTGAATGACAATGACTGTTTCTTAAGTGGGGCAACAAAAAGAAAAAAACTCTACTTAACAGGGATGCACTCAGCTGTTACTAGTTTGTTAAGTATTTAACCAGGTGTTAAATAGGTCTAAAATTCTGAGCTTCCATCTTTTAACTCAGAAATGGAAAATTAAAACATTTACACCATGATGAAATTTAGTGTTATTATTTGTATCACAGCGCTTAGTACAAAGAAAGGGCCAGGCTGTTTTTAGCTATGCCAGAGGTAGAAGTTCTCCTCTCCAAAGAGCTTAAATAACCCTTTTCTCCAAGCACGGAAACTACCTGTAGCTTGGAATTGTTCAGAGATTCATTGCAAAAGCTGGAAACAAAACCAGTCTGTCCCAGTTCTGAATCCTGTATTTTACCCTCTCACCCCAAGTCTTTCCACTTCTGTCATTTGAACAGAAAGATGGAAGCAAAAAAAATAAAAATAGGAAAACCTCTTAAATCAAAGTGATTCTAAGATCCCTAAAAATAGATGTCTGAAGACTTCCAGGAGCTTCCAGAAACCTGTAAGCTATTCTGAAGGTTATTCTCTTCCTGAAGATCTTTTGTGTTCTGTGGTTTCCTCTGAAAATATATATACACAGGGTTTTTTTGGGGGGGGACGACAACAAGAGACCATATTAAGAAGTTGTCTTAAAACCAAAAATCCCGTCTAAGACGACAGCTATATAAATTTGGGGACTCTCCCAGGCAAACCAAGACATCTGATTATGCCATTGTATCCTGTTTGGCAAAGAAGAGAGTGAAGGAAAGTGATAGACATGAGGGGCAGATGGAGTTTGCTTAATGTGTCTGTTCTTTTCTTCGCTGCCTTTTCAATTTAAGAATGTAGCAAAATAGCAGCTGCTCATAATTTCATGAATCAAGAAGTATGTAAATTTCAGCTACAAAATTTGTTGCATAGTTAGACACACACACACACAAAAAGAAGAGGAAAAAAAAAAGTAAAAAGATCTTGCTTGCATCTACAACTTTCTTAATCTCACATGCAAATTCAGCTTTCAAGGCCTGGTTCTTCTCTCGCGAACCAAGAGCGGCTCAATTGATGTCGCTGTCATCACGTAGGGCAAATGCTGTGGGATAATTGTGTTTTAAGGGTTCGGCTCGTCTCTGCTTGTTGCCCTAATGCCCTGGAAGGCTCCTCTCATGCCCCTGCCCTACCACAGGGCCTGCGGGCTGTACTGCTGCCTCTAGGCCGCAGGTGGGGGCGAGGGCTTGCGGCAGGAATGTCCTCCACACGCAGGAAAGCTGTGAGCAGCTACCTGAGGATGCTGACAACCACTCCAAACTGAAATGGAAATCACACTCCTCGTATTTCAGCCCCTAACAGCCCCCGAATTAAAACATGGAAAAAGTGACTTGAAACGTAGCATCCAAGTGTACGAAACGCTGCTCAGAAGGAGCTGGGGATCAGGGCCTCCATATACTATACAGCTGGTTCTAGTTTTCAGACAAGATTTACTAAACACATGTAAACCGTGCATATCTGTTTGAATACTTTTTGTGCAAATAACTTCCTCTGTGGTCAAGCTGTTCCTCTCCCATCCAGGCTACAGATTCGTGCTTTACGCTCACCACTTTTTTACCCTTGGATTTCCACCACTATCAGTTCACACTCAGTGTATGAAACTGTGAGGAAGGGAGCTGAGTTTGGCAGCTGGAGTCAGGAGAATTTCCCGTGCAAAACACCAAGCAAACTCACGATAAAGGGCAGGAATCATCCCTGGCTTAGCTCCATCCAAGTCAGTGGGCCAGATCCTGAGCAGCTATAAACAGACACAATGCTACATATTTCATAGGAACTGCAACTGTTTATGCCATTTGGCCTCATACAGATGCAACATTTCACCAATTCTGGCGGGGTTCCTCCTGATTTATACCCCCTGAGTGAGCCAGCAGAGCAATGGTCTTTCTTCACCAATTAAAACTGCCCCACAATTATATCTGCCGCGTGCCATGAATTCAAACTTTAAACACAAAGCAACAGCTGAAACTGAATATAAAGAAGCAGGAGGGCAGAGTTTTATGATCGATGTTTTATTGGAATCATATAAAAAAGAAAAGCATTTCACATATTTCATGGAGGTATTTTATGTGCAAATTTAATATGAATCCTCTCCTTGTTAAACTCTTACGTGATCTATGTACTTCAGAATATAAAACACGGTATAGGACAACTATGAACAAGTTTATTAAAAGAGCTTGGGCTCCTGTTGACATCACCAACCACACAAGTGCTTGCTCAGGGTTGGTGTGATCTTATCAGTTTCTCCTTATATTTCAGGTTACCTACTTGTTCGTTTCCCCTATATATCTTTCATTGTTACAAGAATTCAACTCATGGGCAGATCTCGAAGATAAATCTGCTTGTCTGTTTTGGGAATATGGCTCTAGTTCTAATTTCGCAGACTTCGTTCAGGCAATACTCCCTTTGACTTCAGGGATTTTTTGCCTGAGTAATCTTTTCAGAATTGGACTCTCCGTGATTTTCATTTACTTAACAACTTGGCATTACATCTGTAAAATATTAGACCAGTAATGTAAAATATCAAATTAGATTTATGTATTAATCTAATCTATATATGAAGCTTGATAGTAATTTCTGTTACAGTGCATTACTGCAATTCCAGGCACTCTGTGTCATTTCACATTTATTCTGATGATGTAAAAGAAATAAAAAGTGAGATTTATAGGTCAAATTTGGTAACCCGTGTTTGTGAAGAAAAAATATGAAATTTTCATCAAAATTTTAAATAAATTCCCACTTTTGGATAAACCACATAAATATTTCTCTATCAATCACGAATGAAGGACAGCACACACAAAAAAAGCCAACCTGAAATAATAATCAAAACAACAAGCTATTAAAAAGGAAAAAGCAGGTCAAAATAAATACCCAAACTGCAATGTATTGTCTAAAAATCCTTGAAAAAGACAAATTAGTGATTGTTTCTTTTCTGTGTGACAGCTGCAGTCTGAAAAGTAAAAAATGACTCTTTTATATGTGTTCATAAATTGCATTTATAAACACTCCACATAACTAAATTATATTTGTTTCCTCCAGGTTGCCTACAATTGAACATTTTTCTCTTTCTTGCAGTTTTTAATTTTTTTTATGTGATCCTTTCACAAAAGCAAGTCTTATGCACAAAGGCCCTGCTTCGGCAGCCAGCCCCACGCAGCAGGGCATTTAAGAACATGTTAAACTAAAGTTTTGTACATGCTTTGGCACTTGGATACTTGGAGACAACCCACCAATACATTATTCTTACATCTTAAACCCATTTACTTCTCTTTATGAATACTTTCAATTTGTTTTATTCTTGTTGGGCCAAATCCAGCTTGTTATTTACAGAAAGAACACAACAAGATTAATAGCCTATGGTCTGCACTAGCCTACACCCCTGGAAATTCATAGTGATCCCATCAATTCCCGTACAGTTTCTTTGGATTCATATCAGGTTAAAGCCCCAGTCCAGGATAATGCCAAGCAGATGCAAACAAGGGCCAGCATATAAGTGTGGAAGATCACGGCCAGAATAAGACTGAATCTCTTTATTCCAAAGGAGAAGGTAATGTTTAGATATAAAAAATATATGGATTTTTTTTCCCCCCTCTATTTGGTAATTCGTTACCACCCAAACACCAAATACAAAATGCTGCAATGCCAAAGGGGAAAAAAAATCAATTTATTTCATACATGTTACAAAAGAAATACTGGATTACTATGCTGTCCCAAGCACTTTGGTTCACTTGTGTGTATCATGACAGACATGGGCTCTCTTTAAAAAGGAGGTTCTCCCCACTAAAATGTTTCCTGTGGGACGCAGCATCAGTTTTGCCAGTATATGGCAGCTGCAGTGAACTTATAGCTTCCTCTAAGGATGTCTGTTTTCTCCCTTTCTGCATTAATCCAGAATTACTGTTTCTCCTACCCTAGCATTCAAATGCAACAACCCCAAACACAGTTGTGTTTTCGGAAAATCACAGTTGTGCTAAGTCAGTCACAGTTGTGTTTCTAAGAAAAGATGTGCTTCCCAAAATGAAATCTCACCCTCATTATTGGAAGAAAAAACACCTCAAACATCCTAAACATCACACACAAGAATAAAGCCAGCTTCCCGGGTGCCCCGATAGCCCCAGCAAGCGCTGCAGCCCTGTGCTCAGGGGTTTGTTTTACAGCAGTGCGAGAAGCAGGCGAGTCAGTCTGCCTCGGTATCTCCCCATCTCCGCACACACCTGTCTCTCCATCCCCGTACACCCATCTGCCTCTCCTCTCCCGGCCCTGCGTGTTGCAACAGGGCCCAGGCGCGGATGCCTCTCCCCTTGGCACCCGATGTGGGATATGGGGCCGAGCCACCTGCGGGGGACCCGCTGCGAGGAGTGCGACCCCCGTGGGGTGGTGACAGGTCAGGGCAAGGGGACCAAAAAGCCCAGCTGGAGGTAAGGCGCAGAGGGATATTGCCTTCTTCCCTCCCCACACCAAGTGTTTGGGAAGTGAAAGAAACCCCTTTATTTCTCTTTCCTTTTCCAAGATAGTGTCAGCTCTGCACTCGCCCGCTTTATGGGCCCTACCTGGAAGCGAACGAAAGGGAAGCTGGTGGGTGAGGGAGCAGTCTTTGAGCCACTTCATTTATGTATTTCCTTCCATCTCCTTCTTGCTGTTTCCCTGTTCTGCAAACCGCGAGATGCAAGCACCCGACAGTCACCACGAGATTTTTATCTCCCGGTGACCACTAGCATTTTACAGAAGGGAGAAACTGAGGGAAGGTTCACTGAATGGTTTCACGTCACGAAGAGTCCTGTGACAGCAGCTGAACGCAGCTCCGATCCCCAGCCACCTTCATAAACCAGCTCTCCCACCACGGGGGGAGCAGCGCAAAGCAAGCAGAATAGACTCATCCCAGCTGAGGTTCAGAAACCAAAAAGGGATTTAAATTAATAATGCTGGTTTCAGCTTCTTATTCTTAAGTAATATGGGCAACGTTGCACCTGAACATTCTGCAGAAACTGGGAGAAATAGCTGGGACAGAGTTAGTGGAGGGGAAAGCGCAGCCAAAATGGATCCCTGACCGAGCAGGGAGGGAGCGATGGGAAGAGCAAGAACCTGAAGTGAGGAAGCAGCTGCATTAAGTGGGTGAGAAGATTCATGACAGGAATAGCAAGAGTTAAATACCACAAAAAAAGGATGTGCAAAAAGCAGAAACCAAAACCCTAACAGAAACCAGCAAGAGGTGAAAAATAGGTGAAAGGTTCCAAGCGAGAAAAGAGGCGGGAATTTTGCCTGGGAACATAACCCACTAACTTGTCTCCTAACCCTTTGGAAGGACAGGGAAGACAAATGCCCAAATCAACAGAACAGCACAAATCGGAGAGAAGAGTGCTAGAGGGAGCGTGAGCCCTGCCCAGACAAGGAAGGACTCCAGGTGCCTCCCGTCCAGCGGAACGCTCGCTCCGCTATCGTCCTGCACATGGGATAACGGACAATGAGGCAAGGACACTGCTTACAATTTAAACCCAGTATGAACCATACACCTAAATACATTTTGGTATGAAATTGTTATTCCCCGCCAGCTACAGGGAGTGGATGATCTGATAGGCCATTTCTTCTCTAATTCTTTTGATTGCCTATGGGTATTGTTATTACTGTTGTTGGCCAAAACATGACCATGCATCTGGATAGCATATACCGTAAGAAAAGCAGCTATTTGACAGAAACGTTGCAAACATATTCAGCATGGGAAAACTGACTCAATTCATTAGGCACAGTGACATATTCATTCTTTTGGGGTCTTCAATAACTCCTGCTGTACATGGCAGAGAATACTGCTATAATGTCATCACATGGTTTTGTTGGTATGGGTTAATCCACAAATCCTCGAAGAAGATCTGTTGTGGGTTATGCTGGATACTTATGTCTTCAGAGTTAAACAGCAAGTAACCACACCACCCAAATTTACTTTGCTTTTAATTGTGGCTGTTTTCCCTGCCCTCTGTGAGAATTGCTTTCTTCTTTTCCACCTACCAGTGCGTATCTGTGGCTATGCAGCAGTCCTAGGTTTTCATGCGTAGATCATGTATGCCACCATCTACATGATTTGTGCTAAAACTTTCATAAATTACCAAAAAAATGTGGGAATCGCCTTGTTGGTTCAGAGCAAGGGTCCACCCAGCTGAGCCTCCTGTCTCTGCTGGTGTCTGCAAGTGCCTGGGAAGAGTGGGCAGGCACATGGGATACTCCCCGGTACTCTCCCAGTTTGCATCTATTTTCTGTTCAAGGGGTTTCCTGAACTTGTACACATCATTGTGTCCTCATCACTGGCCGAATCCTCTGGCAGTTTATATGCTGCAAACCCTTTGGTGATTTATATGCTGCAAACCCTCTGGCTACTACAACAGATATAAATCAAGAAAAACTGGAGTCACTGACAATAAGGGGGGGGAGGGGATAATCAGTGATTTGGAGGACATATATGAGTTTTGATTTTAATTTGGGCTACATGTCCCACAACATGAAATATCTGCTTGGCTGTCTCTATTCTCTGCCATCCCTGCGGAGCCTCACTATGCAATGGCATGGCATAGTAAGGATAGATGGAGCCCAGTTTGCTTTGCTTTCAAATCCCATTTCAGACGTCGTGAACAGAACGACACTTTCACAGCGGAGAGGGATGGGATTTTGGAAGGAGGCATTCCTTTTCCATGTGGGCACAGACACATGGAGCCAGGCAGTTGGGGACAAGAACTAGTAGAAGATGTGAAGATGAGAGCCATGAAAGCAAGGGAAGGGGCTGGGCAAGGAGCAGACAGGGTACAAATAAGGCTCTAGAGGAACTCTTTTATAGAAGCTGGTAGATATTTGGAGGTCAGTTGAAGTGAAAGAGAGGAGAAGAAAAAAACAAGAATTCGTGGGGAAGAGGCGCAAAGTTACAGTCTTGCTGGGAGAAGCACTACCTTACCTTTCAGTGTCCTGGCCAAGGAATAAATTCCTAGATTCACTAAGGCAAATAGAACCCTAAGTCCAGTGATTAAAATTGGACTCATGGTCCAAAACATCTTAATGGATGCAGGCTGCTGCCCAGAGGAGCAGCTGTGACAATGTATGGTTTCTGACAAGTTTGGGACCCTTGGAACAAAGGTCCATTTTTGTCAGTATTCTGGATGACAACATGTGAAGCATCGCAAGAACGATTGCAACTGATGGCCCAATGTGCAACTGTGTTAATTAAGTATCTGTATTAGTGACATTTTATGACACAGAGACATTAATAGGAAACAAATTTTAGTCAGGTATTTGCCCAATTCCTAAAATAGTGCCTGTATGACTTTACCTGGGAGAAATTGAAAAAGCAATCCGTAACATCCTTACAAATATTTGGGATGTAGCAAGCACTACTGAAGCACTATTAGTTACTGCCATCATTTTAGATTTAAACTTCAAGTACACGGTCCTTGCTTTTTCAGTACTCTATTAGTGCATGTTGAAAGAAGTTAGCATTTACACAGATCAAATCTAACCTTAAGAAAACCTTCCTCAAATGAACACATAAGACTGATTTCTCAAAATGTAATAATCCAAGGCAACTTCATTCTAACCGTCTTCTTGCCAGGGTGCGCCAAATCTTCCAAGATCCTTCTTCCGTCTTACATAGGTATGTTTCAGCAGGAACACAAAGCAAATCATCACTTGCTCCAAGGAACTCTGTACCCTGCAGGATCTTTGCAGAATCCAGCCCGAAGAAATACAGCACTTTGAGAAAAAAGAGCTGTCAAGCAAGATTTCCTTGGGCTTGTTGCCACACAAAATGGCAAATAAGGGACTTGATCCTGCACGGAAGACAATAGGAATTATAGGTGCTCAGTGTTTGTCTCCCGGCAAAGTTCAGGTTTCTCAGTACTTCCTAAAATCAGCCGTCATGTTTATACATATTCCAAATCATATAGCTAAAAGCTTTGGTATCTAGCCACAGAGCTTTTATTTCAAATTGGCAATAATGTAAAAAGATGTAACTCCTGCAAAAAAGACTACAATAATGTTAAAAATATTGTAAAATATTATTTATATCAGGATACATTTGTTACCCCATATGACAATCATTCATATTTCTTGACAGATATAAACCTCCGCTTAACACATTAGTATCATAAATATTACCAGATATAACACCGTAATTTAATACCTACCAAATGTATTTTAAAATATTACTCAATTTAAAACTTTGGATTTTAACCAGATGTGTTTCCAGAAAATGATTCAGGTCAGATGCTTTTTTCTTTTCCTTTTTCTGTGTGCACACGTTCAAAGCGGAGCATTACTATGTGATTTATTGTGCTATGACTGTACGCCTCGAACCTAAAACAGCACCACGATACTTCATCCTCGAGGCTTACACACCTGCAGTCCAAACTAACAAGAGAAAACATCTACATGGCACGGCAGGAGTCTTTGAAATGTCTTTTTGCAGTTGCCTGGACACAGAACAGACTGGTAGAACAGGGAGGCAGCGGAGAAAGGGTGAAGACAGGAACTCCAGCCTCTTTCATCTAGAAAGGGGGGACCATGGAGAGATTAGAGGAAAGGATTTTGATTAGATCACTGGAATGTGAAATGATGCTTCCCAGGATTAAAATCCTATTTTAGAGCTACCAAACCGGTTACGTTGTTAGTCAGAATTTGGAGGCTCGCGCAGCTACATCCCTGCAGACGGCTGTCGCTCAGCAGCACCCTCGTGCCAGAGCAGGGGGGACCCGGCCGGGCACCCCACACCTCCCCACCGTCATCCTGGCCACTGCCACACAGCCAGCATCCCAGCAAAGAGCCACCCTCCCTCGGAGCGTGGCAGTGCTGGAGGAAAAGGGGTGTCCTTCCCAAACGGCACCCCTGGGTCCAGCCCCATGTGCCACAGCTCGGAGGTGCTGGGATTTCAACCTGGCCGAGCGCCCAGTCCAGCTCCCCAGGTGGAGGCCTGACATTTTCATAAACCGGTGCCATTAGTTTTGTTCCCAGTACGGCCAACTAACAATTCGAAGGTCTGTAGTTGTCAGGCTGATCGTGAGGTGGAATCCATTAACATAAAACCCGCCATCGCAATTAGTATCTTTGTAAGCAGCAGCCTCAGCAAAAAGTGGAAATGGAGGCTGAAATGATAGTGCTCCTCCAAACGAGGACAGCAGCAGATTGGGAAATAATCTGTAGCAATTGCTCTGCCGCCGTCTCTGCCGTAACTTCTCAAAAAATAGACAGAGCCATTTTCAAGTAGTCAACCCGCTGACTTGAGCGAGCACTAAATTCACTTGATGATCGAATACAATTTGAGGCAAAAAAAAATCTACACTCACTCACTTACCCGGAGGAAGATTTATTTCCCTTTTACAGATGAAGTGCAAAACAGTGAAAGTAGCCGTATTTGGAAAAATCCCGCGCAGCTTATTGATTTCAAAGGGGACAAGTACAGACCGTGGTTTTGCCTATTTCCCAGGGAAAATAAGGAATGCTTTTTTTTTTGGGGGGTGGGGGGTGTTTAACCTATTTGCAGAGCGCTGGTGTGGTTTGTTTTGTTAAGAGATGAGCCGGGTGAAATGTTCTGTGCTTTTCAGGAAGGGAACAAGGAAAAATGCTCGTATTTATAGCAACATTATTGTTTAGAACAAGATAAGTTTATTTCATCCTTTTAATCTCCGTTTCTATGGATATCCTGCGCCGAGCTATGAGCTGATTTCCCAACCTTCGTGCCAGCCGGCCCCTCCGAGGCAGCGGCACTGCCCTGTGAGTAAGTGCCCGGCCACGCTCACACCGGCCCCCGGTGCAGCCGTACCCGCCCGGAGCGGGGCGAGGGCAGCCCCCGGTGAACTTGCTCGTTGTTGTTCCCCCAAACTCCTTTCAGACCGCCGGCTCCCCGAGGGTGACAGCCTGCCCTGCGGCTCCCGCAGCCGTCTGCCAT
>JAVJGJ010000001.1:104374259-104421438 GCA_035590215.1 Microhierax caerulescens
TGCTTTCTCGCCTTGCGATAATTTAATGCTTTTTGTCGACAGTTGGGGTAATAAGGAAGTTTCTGCCAGGGCTGGAGGGTGCTGAAGCTGGGGAATGGCTCTGCACAGCCGTAGGGTTGAAGTTGGAGCCTTTCAGACTCACGTTATCTAACAGCTTTTTGCCTCGCTGGCAGTTCGCTTGCTTTCTCGCCTTGCGATAATTTAATGCTTTTTGTCGACAGTTGGGGTAATAAGGAAGTTTCTGCCAGGGCTGGAGCTGGGCTGGCGTTTCACGGGATGGAGGGAGGGGAACCGGAGCTGGGGTGGTGCTTGACCTGCTCGTGGAGAGCAGAGGTAGAGCTCACCCTTCCTCTGACAAGCTCAGAAGCAGGTGCACAGAAGTGCTTAAGCTGCTGTATTTAGGTGCCTTAAACTCCCCCCGTATCTTTGTGTTTCTGGCTGCGAGGTTTTAGAGGTGCGTAAGGATGAAGGCCGTGTCTCCGAGGCTTTTTGGCGGAGCCCATAACATCAGAGCTGAGCAGATCCTGTTGTTCCTATCGCGTGTGTGGAACCGTACCTTTAGTGGGTAGGCAAGCTTGGAGGTGGCAGCATCTGGCAGTGCCGGCGTGAGATTTCTGTGAATGGTGTGGGAATGTAGGCTGAAGTATTGGTGAACAGCTGGACAATGGCCAGCGGAGCTAGAGCCTTGGTTTTGCTGGATGCAGGGACGTTGTGTTTGGCTGCTGGTCAGGTGAGCCATTGCACATGAGTATGTAGGTGAGATCAAACCATGGTCTAACTCCTGCTCCTGTTCTATAGGATCCCTTGGGCTGTGGAGACGTGATGCTCCTGTGCTGCTGTGTGACCGTGTAGCTGTGGAGTTGCTTTTATGGGTTTGGGGGTGTGTGCATATGGGGCACCTGAATCTCTTGTGATGCTTACGTTGTAGAGGTCTCTCCTTGCTGTGAACTGGTGGTTTCTGTCTGAGACTCACATGTGACAAGCTGCGGGCAGTAACGTTGCAGGGAAGTAAAATTAAAAAAAAAAAAAAAAAAAAGTGGAGTAGGGGAAATGATGCTGTTTAAAGCACTGGATGGTTTAGGGGGAAGTGGTGAAGAAAGGAAGGAGTTAAGAAGTGAGCATAAGCCCAGGACTTGGAAATGAAACTCTTAGTGCGGTGCAGTGGGGAGAAGAGGAGAGCTTATTTTAGAATTTATATAAATATTTGGCAGTGCAGCTGGGCAGTACGGAGGATCTCCCAGTAAATGCCTGGCTGTAGTGTTGCAGTCAGGTCCAGCTCACCTGCACTCGCTGACCCTATGAAGGGATAGCCTGGGGTTTACCACCCAGCTGTTCTTGTGGAAACATCCTGGTAAGATTTGCACGTGAGATGCTGGGGTGATGGTATGACTTCAGAGTACACTGATGGGTTTTTAATGTTGCCCTGTGACAAATAGGGTTTATGTCCCTCTTAGCCTTTTAACCACTGGGATGGTGTTTTCAGGTATTACAAGTAGTAGAAGCATTCTCGTGGTTCTTACATTAAAAAAAGGAGGTGGTAGTGAAGGCAATTTAATAGCGTTTGTCTTCCTTTTTTAAAAAAAAACAAACCCAAAACTCAGACTAGATACATCTTAGGTGCAAAAGGGTTGTATGTCTTGCATGGGAATGTCCTGGCTTATTCCTATAGAAACTAAACTGCAAAGCTAAAAGGTAATGCTGCAGATGGTGATGTGCAGTGGAGGTTTGATGGGTTAAGTCTTACGCCTCCTGCTCCCTCTGGTATCTCTGCTAGGTATTTGAGATTGCATGGAGTTGCTGATCCACTATTTTAAGGAAAACCAAAGATTTTCCCAAATGGTAAGCTTCAGCTGGTATGCATCAGCCCATCAGAAATCCATATACATTGTGAATCCTTACTTGGGGCACTCGTGCTGAGGGGGACTGGAATGGGCGTACGGAGCCTTTCATTGGTTTGGATGCAGTTTGAGCGACAGTGACTAGGTAGTAGTAACTTTGAAGTAAGTTGGGAGTTTGAGTCGTGTGGTTAGCAGTTGAAACATGCCTGTTCTCAGCTCTGCCACGGGTCTGCTCAGCCTCTGCTGGTTTGCTTCTCCATCTGGAAAACACTGATAGTGCTTCTGACCCCTCTTTGAGAGCACTTTGAGATACAAGATTGTGAGTTAGCACTTACTGTTCCGTTTTGCTACTACTTAGCTCTGTGTGGTGGATAAATAAGACTTATTTGCTCCATTTTCTGCACCTTTGTTAGCTTTATTTTTAAATGTATTAAGTGGAGGATACGCTACTGTTGATTTGTAGGTACTTTTCAGACTTGTTGCTGGACGCAGTGTCCACAGAAATGAACACGAGAAAAGAGCTGAGTGGTTGGGTGTCCTGTTGATGATTGGTACCACATCACTGGCAGAAAAAGTTTCCTGCAAATGGTTAAAAAGTTATGGTCTGGGGTTACTCATACATGCGCACACTCTTACTTTTAAAATATACCTCCATGGGGTACCGTTTGAAGGCAAGATGTGCCATTTGTCAAGTTTCCCTTCGGATTTCTCTGTACATTAAAGGCTGCTTCCCATTTACATTATAGGCACCCAGCGATATGAATGTTGGATTTAATACTCAGCAGTTTGTGGTTGCATCGTAGTCCTGAGCTAGCTGCAGCTGTAGGTTTGAACCAGCTCCCTGCTTCAGGACGGGCTGGCCTCTGCGCTCCAGGAGGAGGAGGATCTTCAGTGGCCAGCAGGGCTTTTATCCAGGCTGTGCACTGGTGGCTGTAAGGACTGCGCATGGCAGCGTGCAAGCCCCCCAAATGGCAAAGGAGAGGCGTGTGTTCAGTGCAGATTTGATGTAAGGTGTTAGATCTGCAGGCTGAGGTTCTTTATTCACCGAACACATATGATGGTGTGGCTTGAAACTTTTTCATACAGCAACTTCTATTCAAATTCTCCAAGTTTTTTTAGTCTTAGGCATCGATAGCCTGCTAAAACTGTCAGCGGGGTTAGAGGTTATGATTTAGATGTCTACTTGTGCCACCAGAAATATTGATCGCCTGCTCATTTCGCACGGGTTTGCCTCCTGAATAGCTATGAGGCTGGAGAGGTGCTGCTCCGTCACGGCTCCTGCCCACCAGTGCTGCGAGCAGGTCTCGTGTGCTCAGCTCGGTGAACTTTGCAAAGGTGAATAAGCTTTATCCCTGTTTAGCACAACACAAGGACCCTGACCCAGTAAGCATTATTGCATGTGCTTAATTTTCAGCACATGCGTAGTTGTAGTCTTCTGAGCTTGGGTGGGAAGGAGCTGCCTTTTCTAACCTGGCTCACGGTTAAGTTATGAATAGAGATGAATCTCTGCGTTGCTAGTCCAGTGGCTTCTCAGTTTCTTTATCTCATGTTTCTAATCAACTTAATTCTTTTTCTTGTTTTTTCATTGGTGTGTAATACAAATGTTGTCAGAATAGCTCAATAACGTTTATATTTGCGTTTTGTCTGTAATTATTTTTAATCTTTTTTTTTATTGGGTATTTACACATTTTA
Organism: Microhierax caerulescens; assembly: GCA_035590215.1. Classification (NCBI taxonomy): domain Eukaryota; kingdom Metazoa; phylum Chordata; class Aves; order Falconiformes; family Falconidae; genus Microhierax; species Microhierax caerulescens. Next base: position 104,377,790 of record JAVJGJ010000001.1, read on the forward strand.
TTGCATGTGCACGTCAAAGTAAATTTGTATCATGTTATCACTTAAAGATGTCTGCTTCATTTTCAGGCATAAATAAAATGTACCCTTTGTCTATGAGCTGAAATATGATAATGTTAATTTTGTCAGCAAACTACATATCTATTTTTCTGCTGCATGCATGTGTTAATTTTTATAGTACTTCGCTTTGGTTTGGTATGTCTGGTATGAGCATAGCTGCTTTTCTAATATTAATTGTGGAGATGGGATAATATTAAACATTTGTAAACAAGGAGCCACTGAAGTCTTGCCACAGATTTTCTGTGGAGGGACCTCCGTGCCAAGTTGCTTATGCCATTGTAACCTGAGTTTTTTTTTCTGTGAGTGCAAGAAGTGTTTCATAGACTTAAAAAATATGAAAGAAAAAAGTTGCGACTACATCAGTTGGTCCTCCCTTCCCTTCTTCCAGCTCTGTCCTGTCTGTTTCAGGAGCACTAGTTTTCTTTTGCTTATAGGTTTCTGCACGTTTTCTTTGGCATGGAGTCTTGCTATTGAAATTCTTTGGAAATTCTTTGGAAAAGGGCAGTGTGCTAAATGTTTTGTCTTCAGCTCACCTCTCTGCTGCTGTTCACAACACCCTGCCCGTATTCTCAAATAAATGTACTTCATACTCAGTTACTGCTTGAACACAGTCTGTTTTTTTCATTCCTTTCAAAAGTGAGTTGATACTTGCGGCTTGGTGGGGTAAACTTGGGGGGCTGCTGTGGTCTTGCTGCACAGGAGGCAAGAAGTGTTAGGTGCAACAGTAAGGAGGGAAGAATTGTCTGTGAGAATTTATTTTCTGTGCTTTCCTAACCAAGAAGGTTTTCTAGCGAGTCTTGATCCTGTGAGACCCCTTGGGTGCTGTGTTACTAACAGTCCTTAACCCCTGCAGGACTGGAGATGATTTCTGTTTTTTTTTAGATCAGGATTTGAATCAAATCAAATTGTCTTACAAAGCCATGCTCTGGGTTGTATGTGTAAAACCTCGTTTGCCATTTCTGTGCTCGCGAGGAGGAGCTAGTTTCAGGCTTTTTAGGGATGTGCAGGCAGAGCCTTGGTCAGTCCCGTGATGGGAAAGCTGTACTGCAAAGCTGCTTGCTTCTGTGCCACTTCTGATACTCACTTCTCTCTTCCCAAGTCCTTTGCTATGCTCCATGCCATCAACTTGTGATACTAGAACTGTGGGTTTTTTTTTTTCCTTGGGGTGGTATGTTAAATACAGCATGGATGATTAAAAGGGTGCACACACTGTGCCGTGATCAGCTTGTTTTAGATAACAAATTAAAATCCGTTAGTATCTGAGACATCCTGGCATATCCTGAGAATAGTTCCTTCTTTAATGTGCCAAGCTAAGTAAAACTTGATTAATGTCGCTATCTGGGATTTTCTGACCTGTAAATAGAACTTGAAGTCTAAAGTTGGAACTGTGAAAACCTACTTTAACTAGGATTAGAAGAAGAACGTAGTAGTTTGGATTGTTTTCAGGATCTTAGAAAGTGGTCACTATGTTCCAGAGCATACATACGTGCCACCTTTTTGAAAATTAACTTTACGGTGAGAGCTAAAAAGTTGGTTTGGGGGTACAGCGGGCGCTGCTTGCTCATGCAGTGCAAGTTCTCTCGGTGTCCTAAAAGGTGCTTTCCGTGCTCCGGTCCCACGGTCCTGCAGCTCCCAGTACTGTTTGGGATCCTTGCTGGTGAAAGGTGATGGCAGGCAGGCATTTGGCACTGGAGGCTCTCTTCTGGAGTGCCTAAACAACTGTGTAAGCTCCTGATATCAGGAAATGTTGGATATGTGTGTTATTTTTCATTTTCAAAGTGAACTTTGGTTTTGTACAGATAGATTAAGTGGAAGCTTGTAAGCTAGCAGGCATGCCTGGTTTGAAAAAAACACACCTACTTCTATTGTTTTTGGGCATTCGCTGCTCTTTATCTTGTTTGCTTCTAGATATGTCACAGCAAAATGTAGTCATATATCACAGTGTTTTTACGCCCTATTTATTCGCTATAATAATTTTACCAACCAATTGTGAAGTTAATTTCAGTGGTAAAATATTCTCATTCTACAGCTAGGGATTGTTGTTTTTTTTTTTTTTTTAAAAAAAAGTTGTCGGTTGGCAGCAGCCTCTTTGTACGGCTTCTTGATTGTCAGCTCTTCATTATAAATTTACCTTCTAAATGCTGACTTAAGGCATGACACTTTGTTTGTTTAACTGTCAGTTACACTAGTTTGGAGACCTAATAAAAGGTTCTCAGATCTTCCTATTGAATTAGGCCATTCTTTACCACCCGGGTGACTGAAGTACAACAACTGTAACAGTATCTTTCAGTATCTGTGCCATTTTTGCTGGAACCCTGCTTAGGGTGTCTTCTGATACCTCATCCTCCCGGTGACAGTAGTTAGTTCCCTGCTAAAAGGTCACTGTAATGTTTTAATTGGATTTTTCAGCTGCAAGGAATATAAAAATATAAGTTTATTAATAGAGTAGCTTTGATCGTGAAGGGTTCCAAAACATTTGCTGCATCGCATGTACCGGAATGGTTTAGTTTTACTGCTGGTTCAAGGACTTGAACCACATTTTGTGGTGGAAGAGGGCGGCTGGATGGTCTACCTAGTTCTGCCCAGGGGAGCGAGGGGCACTCGGGGAAATCAGGGAAGGCAGAACGTTATTCCCAAACTGGCATTTCCCCACCACGCAGGATCAAACTGTGCCGCTGTCGAAGGTGCCAAAGGATCTTTCTCAAGTTGTTTTGGTTTTGTTTTTCATCTGCAATCTTTGAAAAAGGTCACGGGCAATAGACAATTAGAGAAACACTTAACTGACCTCGTTAGTGTATTTTTATGGAATTACTGTGCTTTACAGTTACTGCCGCTTTACGCAGATGGTTATTGCTGGTTTCCATCTGTTCGGGAAGGAAGAAGAGAGACAGAAAACGGCAGCTTTAACTGGGTTTTTAACCCGAACCTTTAGGTTTCATTTCTCCTTTGACCATATCAGGGTAAGCTGTTGGGTACAACGCGCGGTGGCTGCAGGGAGAGGAGATCAAAGCGGGGACACGGCCACATGGTATGGGGCATGGCAGCAGTTCCCAGTGTTTCGGGCACCTTTTTCTTTGAAGAGCCCTTGGGTGTGTAGCACAGTTCCACCCTGGCCCACAGCCAGGCCGGGGAAAAGGCTGACCAAGACTGACATTACGGAAACCATTTAAGCCAAGCGCTGCATGGCCAAACCCCATCCTTCAGCTCACACAGCTTAACTTTAGTGCTCCCAGTATGACTGACCTCATGGTGCTCCAGTGGAGTTTTCCCTGGTTTGGCTAAAATCTGATCCCTTACACCATCGCAATGGTTAAAAGGTTTTAAAATCTTTCAAGGTTTGCAGGTGCAGGGGCATCCTTCTGGCACTGATGTAGCCAACCTGAACAGCAGTTTTAGCATTTCAGAGCTTGTGATGATCCTCAGTTTCTCAGCTCCTGAAGAATCCTGGGAGAAAGAGCCCCAGAGATGCAAGAGAACGATCTGGGCTTCCACCCGACGACGAACAAAGCCAGATGAAAAACTTCTTCAAAGTCCCGTCATCCTATCTGTGACACTCAGAGTTTTTCTTCACCCAGCTACTTTCTTTGAACCGGTGGATGATTTGTTCTCCCAGTGCTGCTTTCTGTTGTCAGAACTTTCAGGTGGGACGGAAAAATGAGCCTGTCTGGTGGGAGAGCTGTTTGCAGGGGTCCTGAGCAGCATACAGAACAGTCGTTTTATTTCTCTGACTCCTTTGCCAGTTGCTCAACCAGATGTCCTCAGTAGTTTGTGCTGTAAGATGTTAAGTAATTAGATCATTCAGATTCTAGTTAAACATAATTAGAGCCCTGTGTAAACTGAGTGAAGCTGACAGGTTTTATAGGTTGGTCATAGCAAAAATATTGGATGATATAGCTTAGCATTAATACAAAAAGATTTAAGCCTCCCTGCCCTCAAATAAAGAGGTGTTTAGTCTCCAAATTTAATCCTTAATTAGAACTACAGTTTATGGACTTCACTAAAAATGTTTTCAGCATCTTGGAAGTCTCGCTCAAAAGTGCTCCTGCATAGTTTGCTGGTCAAAGTTCCTTCTCCTGTGCTCCTGAATTTGAAACGGAGAACCCGCCTAGCAGCTGCTATGTAAAGTTAAACAGAAAGATAACAGAACGTTGCATTTCTTTTTTCTTATAGTTTACATGAGCGGGTGAGTCGGTCGCAGGGCTGCTGCTTGGTTTGAGAAGGGTTTGAACAAGGAGCGCCGCCTCCGCTTGGTGCTCTGCTTTCCTTTCCCACCTTGTAGCTGACTTGCCTTTTGGGATCATCCTGCTGTAGCACAGCCTGTGTGAGATGCCTTGTTTCCCACCAGCTATCCCTGCAAGCTGGGTTTGTCCCCACCACGTTCCTTTGGTTATTCAGTAGCAGCACTGGAGAATCTCTGTGTAACACGACGGTGCGTGTGGGTGTTGCAGAGTAACAAACGTAAATGCAAGATTGTGGGTCCAGGGCTGAAGCATCACCTGTTCCAGCATTTGATGATTGTTATTTTATTACAGCACTCTGAAGCTAATCCTGATTCTCTCTTTCCCTCATTTTCCAGATACGACACGTTATTTTGCTGTTTGTTTGCTGGCAGGTGAAATGTATTTTCTGAAGGGAGGTGTTAACAGATGTGCTGATAAAGTGTCTGTCTGAAAACTGAAGATAAATGGACTAGTTGTCTACATGTGATGTTCACACTGTTATGCTGGCTACCAAACAAATTAACAAGCTGATTCTGGTCTTTCATAGGATGTAAACTTTCTTTCTAAGTGTTGTAGGAGTCCTAAGTTGTGAACTAGACTCAGGGTGATCTTGGGTGAGAGCTGATGGCTGTTGCTTTGCAGGAGCTGATAAAGAAAAATTAGGAGCAGGACTTTCACAGGAAAGTAAAATGATGTTGGAAAACTGAGGTTCAAGTAGTTCAGGGGATTTTGCACTCAGGCTTAGTGGAAAAAAAGGAAAAATCAGAAGGAAGAAAACTGCAGTTATTTCTTGGTAATCCTAAATGATGAAGTTGTCTTGCTCGGTACTGAAAACAGCTCCTTTGCGTGCCCGACGGAGTTATTTCATGCAATAACTTCCCACGTCCCCTGCAGCCTCTCCCCACCATGCTTCGTTATGTCACTTGTGTGATGCTTCCAGCCTTGCTGTCCTGGCTGGAATATCGAGACTGTTTCCAAGCTTGTATTTCTCACTTGGCAGCACATGATGCGGCTGGTGGGCAATCTGCCGTGTCCCTTTTTTGTCAAACGTCAGAGCTGGTGTCTGACACTGAATCCGGGTATCAGAACGGGGCGAGTGAAACGTACAGTGGAACTGAAGATTCCTGCTGGGTGTCTGTGCGTTTTTCCGTAGTTATTGCTAACGATTGATACCCAGTTCTTATGGTGGTAGAATGACAGAGATTGTGCTTTTTCCTTTCATGTTTTAAGTGATTAGCATGACCCGGTAAGTGGAAATTTTTCAGATACTTTTGTTCTATTGAGTGCTATCTGCTAACAAGTGAAAAACTCGGTTTCAGGAAAATCCCCTAAAGTTCTGTAGAAACAAAACAATGCTCTAAAGGTGTGTGTGTGTGTATGTTTGTGTAAACACACAAGCTCACACAAGCACAATCTCCTTTCTGGATCAGCTCCCACCATGCAAAATACAAACCTGAAAGTGCTATAATTGATTACGTGCAATAGGAGACAAACAACCAAGATTTTGGGAGAGGGCAGGGTGTGGTCCAGATCTGGCAAAACATTTAAGAGCTGAACATTATTTTTTCAAAGGTAGGGAAACTTTAAAACATGGGTCCAAGAGTTAAGACTGGTTGGGAGAAGGAAAAGAGTACAGTAAACCGAGACGACTTCTTTGTAGGGGGAGGTGTTGGGGGAGGAATTGGGAAGAAAGAACACGCAAGTTTAGGTTAGTACATGTTCATGTTCTTCTGGTTTTTTAACTTCATTTGTTTCCCTGGCAGATGTCCCATGGCTTTGAGGCCTTTGTCTGTGTGAGAGAGAACATGAAGGAGGGCTTGGCAGGACGCTTTTGGGTTGTGTGGAATAGCTGGTAGTCATATTTATAGCTGGTGTTGTCTCTTGGCTTATGCAATTTTGATAACCGGCAATTGTTCTGTAAAGTTACGTGTTACATTGGCAAGTCAGCTCTCCCCGAATTTCTTCCACCAATTCTGTGTTGCAGAGAGGTTTCACGTACAAGTTTTTGTAAGGGCTGAACAGGACTTGTCACATCCACAGTACTGTACTTCCACAGAGTGCTTTACTTTTGGTAGATGCTCCCCCATATCGGACTCTCGTTTTAAAATGTCTTCGTACAGTCTCAGATACTACATGCAACCTGACTTAATTAGATTGAAAAGGGTATTTTTAAAACAGTTCTAGCAATCCTTAAGTAGCAGTATTTTTCTGAACTCTGTAGCGTATATATACATTATATATATATATATATATATTGGTGCTGCATCCTCCTTTGAAGGCTCCTCATTCACTTTTCAATGGTCGTTGTACCTCAGTGCATTATATTGTATTCTTTTGACTTGCTGAAATTGATAGTGGATGGTTGTGTAGCTGCTGCAGTCTGCAGGGGAAGGGGAACAATATTCAGCTGCTGTGAGGGTTTGAACTTTCTGGTAGCCTTTTACTTTTTCCATGTCTGTGAGTCTAAATAGATTTATAACTCTGTAGCTTTATGTCTTTAAAACACCTGCTATAATTGCTTAGAAATATACTCCATGTCAGCCTTTATTGCTTACTGTGATTACGCTTCTGGTAACCATCCTTTTTGGCAGACTCATAAAATAAGTTTCTCATAATAGGATTCCTAACAGAGTTAAACAATATGCATAGTTTAAAGTGCGAATATGTTTTATTGGGGAAAGGAGATTATTCTGCTGTTTTTCAATACCTTTAATTTGAGACTTCAGAAGGTGCTCTGCATTAAGTGTATAAGTTTTTAAAAATAAATTATGTTCTACCTATTTCACAGATGGGAGGTATGTGGGGGCCTCTTCTTGGTATGGCAGGTTTATAGTGGGGAAGAACGTGCAGGCAAGTTCTTGCGCTTCTAGACGCTGTTTTTTATCAGTTCACACGGTTTGTGTATAAACCGTACAAAAGGTTGAACAAATGCTCTTAATGTTGCTGATTTAACACCTAAGTGCTGTGTGAATACTGAAAAAAAATAATATAAATCTGGCATCAGAGGTTTGTACCTTCAACTTGGGGCTGATCTTGTACTTCCCAGGATCGTGGAGGGTCCCGCGAAGCTGTCAGGGGGGTGATGGGTGATGGGGTGACCTGCTGGTACGTTCTGTTGTGGTGACGTTATGTTACGTTTGGGAATTCTGCAGGCATGACACGTATCGAGGGGTGATACACTCTCGTGACAGCAAAGGTACAGATGATAGAAGATAAGCGAGAGAGTTGAGGTTTGTGTTGTGCCACCTCCATCTCGATGTCTCACCTGGCCTAGTTCAGGTGGACCTCAGGGGGCTGGGGAGTTCTCGTTTAACATTGCAAATCAACTTAGTATATTAATTCTTGTAAACTGTTTTTGGAGATTGCAGGATTGAGGAGGTGTTATTTATCATCACTTTTAGCTAAAGAGTTCCACCCATGCAAAATTCTTAGCGCTAAGAGAATAAGACTTTTTGGTAGGCGGGTTGTTCTCAGAATCTCAAGCAGAGGAAAAGGTGGTGAATAGTTATTTTTGGGCCCTTTTAAAATATGAAAATAAAATTACTGGGGTTAGTCAATGTTCTTTACATCAGCACCTTTATCCTCAAGGATATTTTGGTATTTTTGCCTTTGAAATTTAGGCTAGACTTCAAAGGATAGATGGAATTTCCCGGGAGAAGCAGGGTGCCACGGAATGATAGAGGCTGGAGCTGGAGCAAAGGAAACGAGCGCGGGTCACCTGGTGCTGCTGGCCTGTTCCGTGTGGGAGATGAAGGAATCCAAGCCTTATCCCACAGTGGAGTGGGAGACCTTCCTGGGAGGCACGTGTGCCTCAGAAAATGCTAGTGAGGGTTCAGTTTGTCATCTGGCTGCCCACGTCACCTGTGCACTGCCGGGTTTTGGTCCGCCTGGATGCGGCTGTGAAGCTGTGCACAAGCTGGTGCGAAGCGCTGGGCTTGGTGGGCACCACGTGCAGGTGCTTCGTCCCGCTGTACAAACCCCTTGGGAGCGGTTTGAGCCGTTTCCCTGTGGGACAGGGATAGCGAGAAGTTTTAATTTCTTTTTTTAGGCGTAGAGTGTTACCGTGTGAGTATAAAATCAAATCCTGTGGGATGGCAAATACTGTTTTTTAAACTAGTTGGCTGCTTGTAGCTGTGATAATCTGTGTTGATCAACCCTTTTGGTGTTTGCTACAAAATTTATTCTAAAAGGCATGGTAGCTCATCCTCGTTGGTGGCGGTCCAAATCGTCTCTGCTGCCAAACTTGGCACTGGTGCCAGTGGTTTGCTTTAGCTGATCTAAGAATATAATGCAGATGGTTTGGTACCCGGTACAGATATATACAGATGGCTTGAAACCTTCACATTTCTTTATTTCATTCCGTTGTTTCTTCTGGGTATATCAGGTATCTCTGGATGTATAACTACTGTTCTTAAAATGATCTGAACTGTATTTAGTTCAACTTCTGCCTGTTGTTGCTATAAGGATTGTCAGCAAAAGGCTGCTGTTTTGTGCAAGTTGGAGTGTTCTGCGTGTTGGTACAGGCATACTTATTTATAATGCACAAGAATATTTCTGTCAAGCTGTTTGACCACCACACCTGTACATATTCTTCAGTTACATGAGATGTGGAAGGCAGATGCCAGAAAAGGAATTTGTAGGTCTAAAAATCTGAAGATACTGGTCCCCGACCCTGGCTTTGCTGGGGTTTGTTGCTGACGCTGGCAGTGACATCTTTGCAGCTTAAGCAGTGAAGTTTCAGCCGAGTGTAATAGTTCAAGCAGAGATGAGTGAGCTCTGGCTAAAGGCTGGCTGGTTTGTTTTCAGTACTCATTACAGCCTGTTGATCCCTCGCCAGCAGAAATTTCTAGGTTGTGAATTTGTTTCTGTTGTATGCAGGCGTATGACATCGGTTGCCTGCTCGCAGGACAGGGCGTAAATAGAATCATGACAGCATAACTTCGGTGCTCTCCGTGCTTCTCCATGCATACAGTATATTGATGCTACAGTAGCTGGTGTTGACATAGCTCATTGCCTGGGCAAATAGTAAAAGTAGCCTCTGCTGTGATTTGCTTCTGATCTGCCGGTGCGTGGGAGATCTCGTTCTGCAGTTGGGGGATATCGACAGCTCTGTTCTGTGCATGGAAGTTATAGACTCACTTTTGAGCAGTGATTTAGTTAGGTTCCTTCATAAGGTTGTTAAAGTGCTTAACAACGCAATTAATGTAATTTAAGGACAGTTAAAAGCACTAGTGGTTCTTTTCAACTTAATTTTAAATGCTGAGACAGATTAAGCACTTTGAACAATGACAAGATTATGCACTATAGCCATTGAGCGTATAAATAAAATATGCCCTAGCACTTGATATTTTGAATCCAAAACTTATGGACCACTGAAATGAAGGATTATGGATATATTGCCTTGTTCTGGGATCATCAGACCTCTGACAGTTACGTGTGATCAGTGTAAGCCAGTATTTAGATGTCAAACCTGAAACAAATATTTCATGGCGATGGGAAGTACTGCTGGTGACTTCGACACATTGTGCGTCTCTTGAGTTCATTTCAGTTCCATTGCAGATACCGACATAATGATAATTCCTGAGATGAGACATAAAATAGATTTATGCATCTCTGAATGCTTCCTAGTCCATTTGCATGGAGGCATTAGCATTTTATCCAAATAGTTGCACAGGTTTTTTGTACATGTAAATGGTTTATGTTTTGTAGGCTTTTTGCCCCATAAGTTTCATCAATGCTTCAGTTAACGTTCTTGATACAATTTTTATTTTTAACACGGAGGAGTTCAGGTTTTACTAAATGGGAAGGAAAGTTTGACGAGTAGTACCCTTACGATGAAGCAGGTCCATCACCACCAGCTCTGGAATGAGGTAGGAGAAGCCCTTTCTGCTGGGCACGAGAGGTTTGACCCATTTGACAGCTGCTTTGGAGCAGGGTAGTTCCACCTTTGTTGATGATTTGTTGACTATCCATGTTTGTAAGCATACCAAGAGTAAAGAGCTACATAACTGTTCCTTGTTGGTCAGGTAAAAGTGTTAAGGGTAGGTGGGATGTTGTGGAAAGTGGTGTGTGACAGTGGGGGCAGTTGGCTACTCATGCCTTGAATGAACTCACAGGAGGCATGTGGAGATTAAAGGGAATCTAAAATTGAGCGTGACTTTGTGAAAGCTTTTGTCAAATGGTCTTTTGCACTTTGAAAACAAAGACACCTAAATCGTACGTGGATGGTGCAGCGTCATTAACTGATTTGGGAGTGCATCCCAACTCAAAATTAACGTTGGTCCTGGTTTGGTCAGCTGAGGTGGCTTGACAGTAGGAGTGGGCGAGTCTTGCAACAGGCAGGTTGGGAGCAATATGTTTGGTAAAAGCAGCCCTAGCTTGTGGGCATTTAAAAATGGTTAACTTAGTGTTGAAAAGATGGCTTGTCCCTGGAAGAGCAGGTGCTCGCATGGTACGTTTGTTCATACAGTGTTTTTCTACCAGCCTCAAGAACTTTAGTTCTGTTTCAGCCTTATTTAAGGAAAAAAAAGAGTCCTTAAAATTTATTTACATCCTTCCTTGGTAAGGATGGAGCTTAACTGGGGTGTTTCCCAGAGAGCTGGTTCAGCAGTGACTGACTGGTAATGATGAGTGACAGAATTAGCATAAATTCAGATTAATGAAGATATGGCTGGCTAGTGCCAACTGGCTACGTGGGTATACCAGTTGGCTCTCGGTAGTGATGACAGAGGCTGATTTTTATCCCTCCTCCCCGTCTTCCCACCCAGGCTGCTGGATATCCGACTGGATGTGAAAAACTTGGAAATCAACCTACTTAGCGCCTGGGTCAGGCTCTAGGAATAAGGTTTGAAAGGGAGGGCTGGTTTGGGGTGGCTTTGTGCAGGGGTAGCTGGCCACCACTCGGCATGTTGGGGGGCTTGGGGGGGCTCGGCAGTGGTGGGGTGCTGGGCTGCCTCCCCTCCGCACCCCCAGTTCGCCTGTGCCGTGCAGTCCCCCAGCCAGTGTTGCTGTTGGTGGCACCTGGCCAGCTTGTCATGTCAGCGTTGAAAACTCTCATCAGCTTCTCCAAACGTTCTGAATCTGTCCCGATCTGCCCGGGAACCTCGCTGGCTCCACACGCCGAGCAGGGCTTTCCCCCTGCCAACCCCTTGGCCATGTGTGACCGACTCTTGGTGGCTTGTTCACAGCTGGGTCACATCGTCCGTGGGCAACCTGCTGGCAGCCTGGAGAGCCCAGGGTGCGGTGGGGGGAGCGAGCAGCTCTGCGGGCGGCCCTGCTGCACCAGCCGGGTGCTGACGTCTGGATCGAGCCAAGCAGGTCTCGGGGTTATATCCCACACTGGGCGGGGGGGTTGTATCCCACACTGGGCTGGGGAGTCACCCCCACCTGCTCGCTGTGGTTTGGGAGCGCTCCCTGCGTGGCAGCCCTGGCCTGGGGGATGTGGTGGCACCACGTCCAGGTAGGGGCTGTGCCGCTGAGCTGGGGTTGACCTGCTGCCTGCCCCAGGCTGGGGCTGGGGGCGCCTGGGCAGGGGTCTCAGGTGCCTTCCTCCTGGCTGTCCCCTTGAGAATGCAGTCTGCCACATCTTTGTTAGCCACGTTCTTAAAAACAGATCACATGCACCGCTTCGTTGTGTTGTGTTCGCGGTGGTGCTGGCGGAGGGCAGATTTTGTCCTTTTAGGAATTACCGTTCCGTGTTTTGCTGCCTCGTTCCTTTTGCTGCCCACAGCAGCCGTTGGGCTCCCACCTGATGGCCCAGCGTGTGTACTGAAGGAGCAAGGGTGGGAGGTGGTCAGCCTTCGGTTTGAGTCAGTTCTCAGTTGCTTGGAGCTGGGCAATGTGAGGCAGCGTGTGCGACATGCAGGGCTGCCGAATGCAGGGCTGCCGAATGCACGCCCTGGCAGCCAGCGCTGCCTGTTTTTCCCCACACGTGCTTAATCAACTAGATAAATAGAGTGGCTGCTCAGGCGGGGCTACTGAAAAGCACCTGCAAAATCAGTAGTCGCTGCTGAAACCCCAGTCCCTGTATGCTGATTAGGCTCTTGTTTTTAAAAAACTTGTCGTGAATATGTTTAAATTCTGAAATGAAGATATTTTCCCCAATTATTTTCTTCCAAGGTACGCTTTCAAAATGGGTTGCTCTGAGGCTGAAGAATACGTAATGCTTCCTCCCTCTTGTTGGTGTAAATGCCATCCTGAGATGTTGTCAGTGTTTTGTAATATTATTTGTAATATTGTGCTCAGTCAACGTATTTTCTTTTCCTTTTTTTGGCTTGCTGATGACTACTTGTCATGATAAAAGACTTGATAGTATTCCTGTTAAGATATATAGATATATATATATATAAAATTGCTTATAAATAATATCCTGCTTGTTTAGCATAACTGTATTGGCCTTTGAAGATGGATCTATCATGGAATTTCATGGCTGTTTTTTTATTTGACTTGTCTGCTGCTCCCCACCACTGCACACATACGTACATGTTACCGGTCGGTTCATGCAGTTTTTGTGCCGTATGTTACTGCTTGGGTTGTTTGGCTGAAAGAAAAACTTGTTGAACTACTAAAGTGGACAGAGTTTAAAATTACAGACACATTACTTTCCTTTGCAGCCATAATATGTTTGTTTTGGCAGGCTGTCCCTTCACTGTAACATGGAACAGTTCCTCTTTTTTTTTGTGATTATTCACTGTTTTCAGTCATAGAGCACCAAGTATTATTCATGGTCCTGGAAAAAGTTACTCTTCCACAACACAAAGACATAGGAGGTACTCTGAGCTACCTCCTTCTCGTAGTCGACAGGTATTAATGCTGCGGGGGTACCCACTGCAGTGCCACGGTGTTTTAAATGAACAAATAGCACGGGGTGTTTATGGCTTTTGAGCCGCAGGAGCCTTCTCCAGGTCTCCACGTGGCCGGAATGCCTTGGCTGGAATGCCGCGGCGGTTGGGCTGTTGCGTGGTGCTGGCAAGGATGATGCTCTGTGGATCCACCACAGAGTAAACCCTGCGTTCACCTGGGCTAGTGCTGAGCTTCTCCCACATGGTGGAGCTTTTACCCTCAACTTGACCACGAAAAGATGTTTACGAAGCGCGGAGAGCCAGCTTAGGGAAGGAGGGCTCTGCTTGCCTCCTCTTTGATCCATAAAATTTTTTGTATCTTGTATAATGACGCGTTTGAACTGCAGAGACGTGGACGCTGTCGCTGCGCTAATGCCTGCAAATCGATTAGCATTAAGTAGAAGAGGCTTCTCGGATACCTTCGCGATCGCGTGGCAGTTGCTCGTGGCACGTCGCCGCAGGTGCCACGCGATGCTACAGCTGCCGGGGAGCCTCCTCTGGTTTTAAACTTAAAAAAGGCTCAGCAGATATGCGGCATGTTCAACAGGTACCTGCCCTGTTCTCCCCCCCACTCCAGTTTTTCCATTTCCAGCCGCCTTATTTTGAAGCGTCTTCCTGTTGTTTTTCTCGTAAGACGGGAATAGTGTTAATTATGGAGATTAGTGATTCTTGCAGCGAATCACTTTTGAAAGAAATATTGGATAATCTGGGAGTTTGTGTGATATAAACCATATCTAGGAACTGAAAAAGAGAAAAACTCTAGTCTGCTAGTTAGAACAACTGCCTTTTTTTTTTTTGCAGAAATCAGCTATTTCTTTTTCATTACTTGTTTATAGTATTCTGATGCTGTGCAGTCATTTAAAGGTGTTCTTCCCTTATCCAGTCAAACTGTAATTCACTTCAGTGCTAATCTGTTTTCTAATAATACTTATTTATAACAAGAGTTGCCCTTTTTTTCTCATGGAAAAGGAAAATAATAACTTAAGTTTCTTTTTTTTTTTTTTTTTTTTTTTTTTTATAATCCCCTCCCTCCTTGAGTAAGGAAAATACAGTTTCCTCCAGTGGAAATGAGTAATGGTGATGCAGGTCAATTTAGGCTTTTGTATTAGCCACTTTTTTTTACATAAAAGTAACCTGTCCTTCTGAAAATCTGTAATTTTCATGGGAACTGTGCATTAAGGTTAAGCTCACCCTGTTCAGAGCACAGTGGCATTTTTTTAACCAATTTTTCCTATGGCTGGAAATGACAATTGTTTTTCCCTGCTGTCCCTCTACCTGCTAGAAAATGGGGTTTTCTGCTGAGGTCCCTTAATGTCCCTGTGTCTCCTGCATTGCGTGTTCTGCCACCTGGCATGTTCTCCCTGCCAGGCTTTCTACTTCTTCGGTCTTGCTCTTTGCTGTTTCTGGAGCAAATCCCTGAAACTTTATTTTTTTTTCTTCCCCTCTGCCTTGCTATTTTTTTCATTATAAAAATAAATTGTAGAGCTGAACTAACTGTTGTATATCTGCCCAACTGTTCGTGAATCCTCCCATACCGGTGAATAAACCTGCTAACTCTTCATGCCTGTTCTTAGTGTTCATCTGGCTGCGTGCTTAGAAATTTATTTTTTTAATATAGAGCCCTTTTGTAAAAGATTCAGATGGTTTTATCAAGTGATGAGTGAGTTAAGTTCTGTGTTTTGTAATGCAGGAATAAATGTTTTCAAATGGTAGCATCTTGGAATGAATAAAACAATGCTTCCAATCAATGGATGGTTGTTCTTTGACAGCGGGAGGCTTGGGTTTGTTAGGTGATGTTTTCTAGGTGAGAGTAAGTAATGGCTTCTTCCCGTAAACTCTCAGTAATCTTTTCATTTTGGTGATTCAGTCTTTTGTATAAATACAGCAAAGTGACAGGCTTCATGCTCTTAATTTTTAGGGCTTTTAGTCATCCTTAGAATTAATTTAGGTTTCAGTAGAAGCATTTGTTACTGAAACACAGACTCAGATATTTTAATTACTTGATTTTCTTTTTTTGTAACAGATTTTAAGAACATCTGTGGGTCCTAATAAAGTCAGTGAGAGTCTCAGCCCCTAAAAACCGCCTAAATTTTTACAGTAACATGGGAGGAGGGGGGGGTAGGGTTAGGGTGGAGGGCAGGGTGCTGTGAAGATGCCTGGCATCTATTTTCAGAAGACTTACTGTATTTTTAGCTGGTCGGGTGTCTTTTGAGTGCCATTCTTTTTAGAGAGTCAGACCATTTGTTCTAGAGTGCTTGAATTTCTAGTTTTCCTGTAAAAAATGCAGCGGAGTTTCCTTGTGGGGCTGATTTAGAGTTGGATGATTCTCAGCTGTGGAAGAAATACTTGTGTTGATTATCTTTGCTTCGCTGTTTCCTTTAGATTTCAAGAGGTTGTGCTTAACATCTCAAAATTAGTTAGAGGACTCCCTTCAAACTGCTAAATTATACCTACCAGAAGGCTGCAAAGCGAGATATGCCTGCCTGTCTGAACTGGAGCTGCTCTTGACGGCACTGCAAATAAATTATATATGTAAGCAAATTATTTTGAAAGCAGTAGTTTTCAAATTGGGGCAGTGCTTCTATATGTGTTCATCCAGCTGCTGCTGCAGCTGGTTAACAGGTGAATTTTCACAGGAATACCTTTTGCAAATTGGGTTTCAAATTTTCACAGGAATACCTTTTGCAAATTGGGTTTCAGATTTTCAGACAAACCCAATACACACATTCTCCTTTCTGTCCTCTACAAAGAGGAAGGAAGGGAAAAACCTCCTGAAATCTATTTCAGTACTTTCTGAGAAGTTTGCTTATATACATTTCTTCTTTTTTTTTTTTTTTTTTAATTAAATGAAACTATACTTCAAAATCAGCAAAATTCTTGAGGACTGCTAGAATAATTCTGCTTTTTAATGACACATAATGACTAATGACAAGAATCTGCCTGGACCTTCACAAAACACTATTTCAAAATTTATTTTGAAATTTTATTTTAACGCGTGACAAAACGGCTGCTCACAGTTTCGAGTCATTTTAATGTATTTTTTTAATCAAAGTGGAATTACCAGATGCTGGTGCACGTTTTGCAGGGAGCATGTGTGCTGGTGGTGGGTATGGCTCCATCAGTGCAGCTTTTACTGTACGTTCAGTTCTGCCCTGACTTGAGAGCCCCACAGCAACCTTTGTTTCACGAACACAGGCATTACTGGGTGTAAGAGCTTTGCCTTCTAGTCAGTTCTTTTGTTCTTTGTGGTCTTATAATTACATTTTCTTAAATGCAGCTCTCCTCACTGTTGTGGTACAGAGGAGTTTTAAGTAAGGGAGCCGTGCATGTGCAGTAGCTCCTCTATGGTCGGAGCGCGTAAGCTAAGAGGAGAAAAATGTCTCTTATCTTTTTCCGTTATCTCTGTTTACCTCACTTTTTTGGGGGTTGGTTTCCACGGTAAGAACACACTGCTGCCAAGTGAATCTAATGAAAACCATAGAAATAGTGCTTGAAGCTTCATGGTGATTTTTTTGGTTCCCCTTCACTTGTAAATTAAAATATTTATCTGTACACTAAGGTCCTTTTCTGTTCCAGGTAAATCAGCATGTGATATCAAATTAATTGTTCTTAGAGTGCTCTTTTATTATAGATATTTTTGACCTGGGTGCAGTTTTACAGATTTTGCAGAATTAAAATCGGGGATTGTTTTTTGTGTATTTAAAATAATCAGAAGTGAGTGTTAACCTCTGTTGATACTCCGGGAGTGGGGGAGCTGCTACTTCTTCTGTATTCAGGTACCCTGAGAGCAAGTCTAATAAATTGGTCAGAAACCTGCGAATGGGGCTTGCATTTTCCTCTCCTAAACGAGCAGTGAGGTGGCTGCCCCGAAGTCATCGCCTGAACGTCGCGGTCTGATCCAAGTGGCACGCTGGAGTTTTTTGCAGTAGTGTTCAAGGCGGCAGCACAAACTGATGTGACTGATGGTATTTGTGGATTACAGCAACATCAGTGGATTATCTGCAGGAGGAGGAGGAGTATTAGAAACAAGAATGAGTAATACACTAAACAACTAACTGAAGGCGGCTAATGAACGGGAAAGTGGCAGTATTACAGACTGTAGGATTTACAGGTTTTGTTTTTGGGGTTGGTTTTTTTTTTTGTTTTGGGGTTTTTGTCGGTTGTTTGGTTTTTTTGTTGGTTTTGGTTTTTTTTTTGAAAAAAGTACTTGACATCCTGTTGGTAATTTCTATAAGAAAGATGGGAAAAATCTTAACAGAGGAGTGGCCTTTTTTAGAAAGCAGAAGAGCCTGAACCAAAAATGAGAAGTCATTCTGATCCAGAAGCTATCTACAGGAGCTAAGTTGTTGGCTGGCTGTTCATACCCACTAGTAACCTTGGTGCCTAAATGACTCAAGTGTTCTGAATATGTTTTTGATGACTTTTGGTAGAAGGCACAATTCCAACAGTAGTTTCTTCCTAAATAATAAAGTAATTTTGTAACTTTCATGTGCAGTGTTTCTAGCTGTATTTATCATAGGCCTAAATTATTTAAACCTTAAAGCAGCATCTTGCAAGAAATTCCTATTCCTATGATCTTTTTTTTAAGCATATAAATATTTCAAGTTCTACAAAAGACAAACCTTGTATAAAAATACTGTATCGCCCATGAGTAAGAAAAGTTATTAAAGGTAGGCACAGACTGAGTAAGGAAATGGGGACATCAGATTCCTTAGAATAGCCTGTTACTAAGGGATGCTGGATCTAAGATAAAAGGACTCCTGTTTTGTCTCATTTCTAAGACGCTTTTTCAGACCTGTTTAATTATGCTTTGAATATATCCAATCTGATGTTGATGATGGTAGTTGCTTTGGATAATGATCAGCTGTTGCAGCAAAAGGATTCACTCAGATTTTTGATTTAGGAAGCTGAATGCTGGTTTTTTTTATAAACTTGGCCAGCAAACCATTTCCTAAGAAGATGATAGTGTCTTGGATGTTGCTTCAGTCTTCTGCCTACTTTCTCAGGGATCAGCAATAGTACGTGGAGATTTAACTCTTTTGGTCAGCTTTACCTTTTTCACCCTTTATATTTCCGTAATAGTTCATAAACCTGCAAATAATGTTCTGCTCAGAACTCAGCCAAAAATGAGTAATTTCCTTTTTTTCTCCACGGTACTTCAGAACTAGTCTGCAAGATTCTTCCCAATGGAAGAATGAGACACATAATATCCTGGAACCAGAGCCCATAAGAGAGCCGAATTTAAATTGAAATAATCCTAAGAATTCCTTTTTTTGCTTTTCTGCATGCACGAAGTAGTCTCTTCATCCTTCATCTGCCCAGTTGCCATTTTAATAAGGTTTTAGGTGTTTATTAGAAAGCGTGCCATTAACTTGCATCTGTTCCAGTCCAGGAAATTGGCTGTTATCGACTGTTTTCTTCCTAAAATACTTGCTGTTCCCTGTATGAGGCTTTCCCCCCTTAAATATGGTATTGAATACAGTATTGATGGTAGGCAAAGACATCTTGTGACTGTTCTGTTTTCCTGCTGTTGCTGCTAACGAACGTGAAGAATCTTTCCAAAAAGAAAAATCCTCAAGGATCCTTCATTAGATGTACTCCTGGGAATTGGTAATAGATACTTGAATATCATTCATTTTAGGAGCAAGATTTTGATGCCTATTAAAATCAATGTGCACGCTAAATATTTACTCTGTTTGTTTGGAAATGTGTATTCCTTTTAAACCCCCTTTTGCATCTGTGCTGTAAATGCACCGCTCATGGATGCACTAAGAGTGACTGGTTCATAGGCTTCCAGGGATATTGCTGTTTCCACTGAATGGGACCTTAATTTCCCAGTTCCGGATGGATGCTGTGCTGGCCTTGTACAGGACCAGATGGTATAGCAAGAAGAGCTTGCAAATTCTGCGGGCCAAGGTTTACAGCAAGCAGGAGGGAAAAGGAAAAAAAAAAAAAAAGAGGAAATGTCAATATAGAAACTTGAAAAATCCCCTGATAAAGAGAAGGGAGAAATGCCAAAGGGAAGAAACAATAGCGTTGCTCTAGAAGTGGTATTCTAAGCCCTGACATAAAACTGAAGTTCTCCTGATCTCATCCGTGCGAGGTCTATAAAATCCAATTATGCTGATAGCTGGAATTTAAATAACTAGAAACGGTATGTCTAGTCTTGTCTTGCTTTTTGCTTTCTTTTCAGTGGGAAAAACTGTCCAAGGCAGTGATAAGGAACCATTTTATTTGGGGAGGAGTTTTAAACACCACCCAAAGATGATGTCATGCCTGACAGTGTTCATATCCTGATTCTAAATCTGCGATGGTGAAAGAAAGAAGTATGTATTAGGAATGCTGTATCGTTATAAACCTATTGGGCATTGTTTTAGAGGTTTTAAAACAAGTCTTGGCATATAGAACAGCTTCCTGGGTTTATAGAAGACTGATCTGCTTTTTAACTGAAGAAAAAAAAAAAAATTAATTGCTGAGGCAGCATCTGATAAAGTGATAGTGCATAGATTTTAGGCTACAGTGCTTTTTTTTTTTTTAATGTGTTTAAAATGGAAAAGGTACTAAGGTTTTTGCAGGTAAAATACTACACCTTTTAAAACATTAAAGGAGAAAAGACTTGGAAGCATCTGAAAAGGAAGTGGATTGTTAAAAGTTGCTTGAGAATTTTTTTTTTGCTGTCTGTTTAGGTAATCATAATTAAAAAATGCCTGAATGATCTTAATAACACATGATTCAACTGACAAGCACTAATTGCTCTCTATCAGGCCAAGAGAAGATGAATGTTGTCAAGAAAACCACAAGTCAGACAAGCTGATTCTCTTCTAGTCTGACACCATGTTCCCATGTACAAACCAGTTTTTACTGGAGCCTTTCCAACATCAAAAGAAAATCCTTGCCTTCCCATTAATTTTTGTTGCTGGCAGGCTTGAGCTGTTTGTGACGAGTTACTTTCGTTACTATTGCTGGCCTGCTAATGCACAGGATTGTGCAAAGACAAAAATGTAAACAGGTTTCCCAACTTCTCTTTATCTTCTGTAGTTTAAACTGAACGCATTCTTACACTGGAATATGAAGTATTAAGTATAAAAAACCCCCAACAACCAACCCACCTTCTTTTTTTTTTTTTTTTTTTTTTAATTGTCATAGCAATCCTTCTTTTTCTTTGCCCTGCAAAGTGCACTGCACTGGGCCCCAGGTAGAGTAACATTATTTATTTTTTCAAAGAATTGTTTTTTGTTTTTTTTTAAAGACAACTTATGCAAATTGTGTCACTGCAGTGAAAAATCCCAGTTTTATATAGCAGATGCTATCTGGCAGGATTTCCTGCAAGGTGCTGTGTATCTAGTGCCATTTTTTAATTTTTTCTTTCTTTAAAACAAAAAGACGCCTTTTTTGTCTGTGCTCCTTCTAGTCAAATTGAAAACTTGTCCTTTGCTGCTTGGCTTTACTGTATTCCTTGGTTTGGATTCCAGGAGTAGGAGATACTCCGCGTTCTGTCATCCTTTCCATTTGTATTTGGGCACTGGTTACTAAGTAGTACTGGAAGGGTATGGGTCACTTGGGCAACCATATACCAAGGTAAATCTGATGACCTTTCCTGTAAAGTGTTTAAAAAATAGCTCCTGCTTTGTACTGATTAAACTCTTAGTCACTCCAGAGTTAATCACGAAGGGGGATCATGCCATGTTTGAATGTAGGTCTGAGACTCTTACAGACTCAAAGATCACAAAACCTGGGATCTTGCTGTGAACAAAAATATCTCCTTTAACCAGATATTTCAAGTTGGATCATTAAACCTCTCCCCGGAGTTCACTAGTGCCGGTTTGTCTTTTAATTAGTTTTTCCGAGGAACAGGGATATTGATGCGGTTGTGAAACCATCCTTGTGCTCTGCGAGGACTTTGACCACTTTATGTTCTCCTGGAGAAGACTGAGATCAGCTTGTTCAGGTTTTGCCGTAATTCTCCAGTTCTTACACGGCATGTCACTTACCAACCTTGATAACGCTTCCCTGCCAAATTTGATCGCTGTTCTAACTCCTTGCTGCTGGCCTTTAGCACGCCTGAAGGTACAACAGCTTTTAAGGGACCGGTGGCTTTGTGCAAAACGAAACTTTGGATTCTCTCTCCAATGTGACCACTAAACTGGTCCCTGATGAACGTCTCGGTATGTAAAACCTGGTTTAGAAACCAGCGTGTTTTCTTTACCAGTTTCTTTTGCTGGCAACGATAAAACTCTTGGTAATGGATAATGTGGAAGTGCGGAGGGAAGGATGGGTGCAGGGCACGAGGAGAACGTTCCCGACTCGCGTTCCAGCAAGGTGCCAGCTGGGCCACCCTCACAGGTATTGCTCCCCAGGTCTTGGCTGGCTGACAGCAGAAATAAGTAAATAAATCAGAGTAGATAGGCAAGGCTGAGCTGACAGCGGGGTTGATTTGTCATTCCAAGTCTCCCGAAAACAAAAAAAGTACCTGGGTTTTTATGTCAAAACTATTATCGAATCTCTCTGAGATTCTAATAATCCGTGGCAGTTTAACAACGTGGCAGGTTATAAAAAGCGTAGTGATAAATTCCTTTTCTTAATTTTTGCATGTGATGGGAGAACGACAGATTCTCCCTCTTCTCAGGTGGTGCCCTGAGATGCTGTGGGCTGCTTGGAGCCAGCCCTACAGGGGGGCTTGTTAAAGGGGGGGGGCTGGAGCCCACCGGGGCAGCCACAGGACAGGGCTCGTCAGTTCCTGCTTCGGGGTGTCCTGTAGAAAATAATGAAACCCTGGAGTCTGTCCTGAAATCATAAAATCCGTTGCTTCTGTAGAAATGTGAACAATTATTTAAAAAAAAATTAAAAAAAAAAAAATAAAGGGGAGTGGGAATGGGGGGATTAACATGGAGGCTGTGACCGCATTACCTGAACAGCAGCAGCCAGTCATGGGATATTCTGCAAATAACCGTGATCAAATCTTGTTTAATTCTTTGTCAGTGATTTAGATATGATCGTTCTAGCTTGTATTTAAGTAAAAATAAAAAAAATCCCACCCAGTGCCTTCTGCTGTACAGAACAGAGCGGTGATTTGGGGTGTCACTAATGCCATAGGTTTTGGGGGGTTGGTTTTTTGTGCAGTGGTGTTCTTTTTCAGTGAATTAATAAAACTGTTTGGGAGTTTGTCCGTTGGCCTCGTCGAGCTAGACGTTCCCATTGATGTTTTTGTCTAAAGGCAGTTACCACAGATCCCGGGGGGCCACCCCTGCTCCCACCCTGACCCAGGTGGAAAGGCGCTGGGATGCATAAATGGGGTGGGGTCCCTGGGAGGGTGGGCTGGCGGTGGGGGTTCCACGTGTACCTTCACTGGTGGCATCCGTAGGTGTGTTGGCACCGTTCCTGCAGCCGAGAGGTGCTGGGGAGCGATAAGCAGTGCCATCGAGGGTTGAGCCTGGCCAGGATTTTCATCCTAAGGGTTCCCAGGGCAGCCTATAATTACTCTTACAGAAATACAGTTTTCTTTACACGATAATATGTATTTTAAAAATACGGAACCGTACACCCTGAATCTTACCGAGAACTTTTAATCCTGGTGTTATCAAAAATATGTACCTGTGCCAGCAGCATCACAGGGTGTTTTGCTGGGTCTCTGGTGAGGAAGCTCCTGGTGTGGGGCTGATGAAGTGTTTGGGTTGCTCCTTGGAACCACGCAGGAGAACATCTGCTGGAGGAAAAGCTGCTGCATGTATTTGAAGTGGAATAATGCAGTAGGATCATATGGTTGAGGAAACCTGCCCAAGCCAGATGAGTTGCCCAGAAGTAACTAGGTATCCTGTCTGGGTCTTGATGTCATTGCAAACCTTTTTTTTTTTTTTTTTTTTTTGTGGTGGTAGTGTTTGAAGTAAAAAAATTGTTCTTTTCTCTGGAGCAGCATGCTTGAAGTTCTGAGTCGATATATATATCTCTCTATATATAGATATATATGCACCACAGACCTCCGTTCTGCTCTATGGCTGAGGCATCCCTTAGGGGCAAAGTGTGAAGAAGTCAATTAACTCTCGAACTGACCTATACCCAGAAGGAAAAGATTTTGTTTCACAGATTTATCTGAGGTTTATGCGTAGCTTTGAGGGAACTCATTAAACTTGACAGCAGATGCTATGGTCTTGTTAGTACCATCCAGAAAAGGCCTTGTGGTTTAGGCTTTGGATTACAGTTTTCCACAAAGAACCACATTATTTTAGGGTAATTGAAGAAGGTGCCAGTGTTCAGAGTTCTAGGGTAGCCTTCTGTGCCCGTATTGCCCAGTCTGGTGCCCACGCTCCGGTGATGGTACTTATGGGGACACTTAAGCGTAGCCTTTGCACCAAAGTGTGTGGAGCAAACTGGGGTCCCAGCACTGGTCACCCCGCTCCCCCCCCAGCCACTGGCAAACCTGGGAGCCAGCTCGAGGCCAGTGCCATGGGCAGGCATCAGGTTGCATTGTTTTTCAGTATTATTTCAAGTTCCAACGCCTCTAACTTAAAATAAAAAAATTGTAATTTCGTGAACTGTAATGATTTGTTTCCCAAGGTGCTGAGGCACGCCGTGCTTGCTTCCGTCACCCAGGTACGGCAGGGTGTGCAGTGCTCTCCACGTTTGGGTTCCTTTTCCTGGATTAGGTGGTTTTCCTAAGTTTTTTTAGGTGGGTTCGCTGCGTTGGAGGACGTTGGCGTGGGTTTATGCGAGGAGAGGGGCTGGGAGAACAGAGCCACAAGTGCAGGTCATGCTTAAGGATTCTTCCGAACGTGGTGGGCTTGAAGGGCCTGTTTTGACCCATGAACCAAACATTTCCTCAACTTCTATTTCATCTTCGAAATGACTCATTTTCCGAGGAATTTATCTACCATTTGGTTGGATGCATTAGACTGGGGGTGGTGGAGGTGTGTTTGACTATAAGCTCAAACTACTTAAAAGGCAGTTAGATTGAAGATACCCTCCACCCCACCCCAAAGCAGCAAGCGTGGTTATTGCCTTGGCATTTCAGTTCCCTGCCTCTTCCTGGTGGAATTTCTCTGTTTGCTAGCTTCAGGGTTGCTGTTTTCAAATTATTTCTTTAAACCCTTGCTTTTTTTCCTGAAAAGTACTGGTGAAAACTTCCTCAGCAAGTTCTTTCTTGGCTCTCCTGCTCGAATGACTAAAGGCTGGAGTGGGAAGAATGTCTGGCCTTCGAGTCTGTGATCTGCTGATTCATAGATAAATATCCTTGTAAAACGCATAGTTGGGCTGCTCTGAGTTTAGGTCTGAATATTCTTTCATGATCTGTTTGGGAAAACAGCCTCAGCTTGACTCAGACTTTCCAGTTGAGTATGTCTCGGTTCCAGTGCTCTGAAGTTCATCAGCCTGGGTTAAAGGGGAGCCCTGGTCCATGGGACCCCTCTGGGTGGGTGCCCTTGCACCCTGCAGAGAGCCGGGTGTACCAGCCTCGATACCCCCCTTGCACAGCTGGATCATCGTGGGTCTCCAGCAGTGAGATAGCACGATCCTGGAGCATTTGAAACTCATCTTTTGCAGGGACCCAATTAGTTAAAAATAGACCTTGATTCAAAGTATTGGAAAGAAAAATCCAGGAAAAATCCCTCCTCCTGTCTACCAAACCGCTTAAGGCTGTGGGAAGAGGAAACCTCAAAAGCTCCCCCACCCCCTATTTTTTTTCCCCCAAAAAAAGAGAAGTTTGGAGAGGAGGTGGTCTAAGGAAGTGTTTAGTATTCTTTGAGGAAATAAATATTTTTGTAAAATTTGCACAGTATTCCTTGTGGGTGAAGACGGGTGCTGGAACACAGTGATTTGTAGTCCCTACTCTGGTTTTTATATGGGAAGAAAAAAAATCACGTAGCAAAAGAAATTATGTACAGTCTGAGAAGCACTTGTTTTCTTTCTTGATCTTGTTAAAGCATTTCTTAACACAATGGCGTTTTTTCTCAAGTATTAGCATTAATTACTGAAAATGTTAATAGGTTTTGTGGATTGTACAAGTGGGAAGACTAGCAACAACCTGGTATTTCAAAAGAAAATAATATTCCATCCTCCAGATTCAAAGATAATTCAGGAAAGTAATAAAAGCTTGTGAAATCATATGGAAGAAAGCTTTATGTCACTTCACTCCTTCATCAGATAGAAAGCAAGTACCTCATTTCGTTGGCCAAAACTCTCTGTCTTGGAAATGACCCTGTAATTTTTTCTTTTGCAAGTCACTGCCTTTGGTTTCTTTCAGTGGATGTCTCCCTCCCCTGCTGGGGCAGCGGTCTCACCCCCCGACGTCTCGGGGTGTCCTGGCAGCTGAGCTCGCTGCACGCGCTGCCTGTACCCGGTGTGCACAAACCATCACTCTTTAAATCATACACTGCGAGATTTCATTAAAAATTTGGAGAACTGTCTTATGACTAGGTTGATGATCTCATTTTATCCATACATGGTACTTATTAAGTAAATACCTTTGAAGCATAGGAAACCGTCTGGGAACCAACTTGTGTTTCTTCCTCTGCTGTGTTATCTTAATTTGATTGGTAGTACCGGAGTCCTGAAAATATTTTCCAGGGGAAATATACATTGGAAATGATGCGGTGCTATTCTTAGCTCTTGCTGCGAACTTCCTATTTTTTTTTTTTTTAAATTATTTTTTTTTCTTGGGACTTTGCTGTTCTTCAGGTGCTTTAACTTTGTATTTACCCAGATTTCCCTTGAGGGGAGGATTCAGTGAAGTATGGAGCACGTTTCAGACCTGACTCCAAGGTGGCAGGAGGTTTTCCAAGAACCGATTCCAGCCCTTCTCTATGAGAATCCCTGTCAGCACATTTTTGCTGTAATGAAATGGTGAATAAACCGAAGTATTTTTGGTAACAGTGGTACACCACACCTCTACGGTGCCTGTCCTTTGAGGATAGGGATAGGTGTGCTTCAGAGACCTGGGAATTACACATCTCGTGCGTGTTTCTGCTGTAGTTATGAGGAAGTATTTATGCTGACAGGCTGGGACAGAAGCTTTCAGGAGCGATTGCTTATTGTTTCACCACGGATAATAACCGGCCTCTCACCTTCTGCGGTTATTAACTTTTTAGGTGGAAGTCGGAGCCTTTTGGAAACCTGGCTGAGGGTGCTGTCTCATTACAGTCGGTCTCCTTTGGAGGCATCGAAATGAAAGATCCTGGTGGTGTAGGCATGTGGGATGGCAGGGATCTCCAGCACGTCTCTAGCTTGATGTCCTGCCTGGAAAGGGACCGTCCCCCGAACTAGGTCAGCTCTGCTGCGGCATCGTCCTAGCAGAGCACTGGATGGAGATCCCCCCCATCACCACCTCTCACCTTTACAGCAACCATGTCCCATCTGGGCATCTCACAGAACAACCCTGGTTGTTGCATCTCCACCCGGACCTTCCCACTTGGCCGGTGGTCGCTCTTTGCTTTAGAGGGCAATTGATCCCAGCATGAAGTGAGCTCCTCTTAGCTGCCAGGGCTAGTAGCAGGGCTAGGGCTTCTCTGTTAGAAAAGCCAACGCATTCTTTCAAAAGAGGTTGTAGCTATTCATCTGAGCCTTAATCTTTATATATTAGTGTTGTTACCTCGGTGAAGCCAGCTTCTGTGTTTGATAGAGGGAGCAGCGGTGAGAAGCATCTTGATGAAGAGGAGGAGGAACCACCCAGCGTTTCGCCTGGCGTTTCTGCGCATTGTGTTCTGGACTTTCCAAATTGGATTGAACGTTGTGATTGAAAAGATTGTCAGCACTATGCAAATGAGAAAGAGAAGTGAAAGTGCATCTCATGCAAGTAATTCCTATGTAGATAATTTGCCATAAAAATTTATATTGCAGTCCTTAAAACCTTCAGAGATTTATTCTGTCTAGGGAAAGGTGATTTATATGGTATTAAAACACTTTTTATGTTCCAGTCCTTTAGATTTAATGTTTATTGCCTATAAAAATGAAATCTTCCTGTGGATATTTAAAAGTTTTGGTACTGTGTGAAATATATATTCAGCTTAGAATCTGAAATGCTTTAGAGATGCAGTAAATAAGTGATGGAATGTTACCTCAGGTTCACCAGCCTCGGCAGTCCAGACTTACTCCAGGGCTGAATCCATTATGCAGATAGCATTCTGCTTACCTTAGACGTATGGTAAAGGAAAGCACATCATGACAAAAGTAAGGTGTAATTTTTGTCATTCTTTTTTGGCTGAATATTTAGGGCACTTGGTAGAAAGGTGTTTTTGAAGCTGAACTTGGACCGCTGTGTATATTTGGTGTTAAAATGCAGAAGTAGCGTTACTCTTTACCCACGAAGGGCTGGGTTAAAGCACAAGGTTAGGGTGTGCTGCAGGAGTGTCAGAAGAAGAAAAGGCATTCTGCATCGTGTCTATCGTTTCTCCAACCAGCTTCCACACGTGGTGATGAAGGGGAACGGGGCAGGGCGGTGCAGGACTGCTGCAGACCCCGTGAATCGATGGGCAAGGAGGAGTCTGTGTTCTGGTTTTCTCTCTGGTGTAACTGTTGGTCGTTTCTGCTGTCCCTGTTATTGCTTGGGCAGAAACATGGAAGGAATTGTGCTTTCGAAGTGTAATTCCTGACCTCATAGCATAAATCCCTCTTCCCTTCTATCCTAGACAATTTTCTTGAGCATCATCCATCTGTCTAGAAATGTATGAAGTAGAAAGCATGAAAGATACAGGTGAATAAATCAAGTGGAATTTTACACAAAAATAAGAAAGTGTATGTGGGTGGTTGTTTTACTTGTAACTTAATGGTGGTGCCCAGAAAAAGTGACATAACATACATTGCTTTTTCCCAAACATTTCTCGTTTTAAGAGTTCGTCCCACAGCAAACTTGCACCAGTTAAACTTTAAAGCATGTTTCACACTGAGTACCAATAGAGATCGAAGAAATGTTGGCAAATCCTTTTGAGTTTATTTTTTTTTTTGTCTGCAACTGCAGAACCCCATATATTGCTGCACGTGAAACACAAAAATTAAAGATTGATTTATAGTCATGTAACTAATATAACCATTGCGGGAAACCATTCTGAGTGCTTACTGATCATGTGTAGTTTGCAGCAGTACATCAAACAGCATCTAGCCCAAATTTTTCCAAATTATTCTCTCCTAATAGGAATCTGATGTAGCTGTGGGTGCCGGGACGGCTCGCGCAGGAGCCCCAGCCCTGCCTCTGGCCGCGGCAGCTGTAGGGCATCGCAGGGATGCAGGCGCCCGCTGCCGCGCTGCCTCGGTCCCGCGTGGGAAAAGATGCAGCTCGGATGTTGCAGCGTCAGGCAGCCAAGTGCATGGCACCAGTTCAAGGAGGAATTTTGGTGAAACTTCCCAGGGTTGGAACTGGCTGTGCCCTCCACATGAAAGCCCAGAAAGCGTCTGAGTGCCGTAGCAGTAATAGTGAAGCCCGTGTTAGTAAACGCAGCGTTCGATGCAGCATGTTTAGCAATGGTGGCTGGTTCGTTGTGCAGACGGTGAAGCCAACCCGTTGTCCTCAAGACTGGATGGGTAAGGCAGCTTGCAGAATGGGACAGGCAACGAAAAATCCCAAAGAAGTATCAGGATAACATTTTTTTTTTTTTTTTAAGAACAAAAAACTCCTAACAAACAACATACAACCCCCTCCATTTTTATTCCGGTCTCCATAAGAACTTTGGAAAGCCAGGATTATATTCTAAATCTGTTTTTCCTGGGTGATGTGAAAGAAGGGGAGAGGCAGGAAAGCAGAATAAACCTGTGGTGGGTTTAAGCAGAGTTTGACCTTTGCTAATAGGACTGTGGAAATATGATTTAGCCGAACTTAAGTGAAAAACAGTAGCTGGTAGCTTGGTTCCCTTATTGCTCAGGTTAACATTTCTAATGCAAGATGACTGCTGCATTTCAAACTTTTTCTCCCCCAGTGCTGTTTCTGTGGAGCCAGAGAATTTTCTACAAGGAATTTTCAGTGATCTGCTTTGGATGACTGTCTTCATAATGCGAAAATTAAACTCTCATATTTTTTTTGTATACTGAACTCTGAAAAGCATTAAGCAGTTTTAGACTCTCTGTGATGCTGCTGTTGAAGCAGATGTCTATAGATGTCTCTGTGTAGAAGAATTACTGTTTTATTTAGATTATCTTTTGTACTTATCAGCCAGATACACTGCCAAAACCCAGTTCTGGTGGTCTCATACATAGTTTTGTGAGGCTTCATATCTGTCCAATTGCTGCATCTGCAATAAGTTTAGTAGTCACATATTCAGCTCATACCAGAAATGTGTTTTCTTTTAAGTAAGTAGATGCTCTTTATCTAGAACTCTTTTTTTCCCCTAATCGTGAAGGATCTAAGCTGAGAGAGAAAAAAAAATGGTCTCAGAGCGAAACTTGTTGTTTTATATGATGTGTAGCATGTTGTGTCATCTCAAAAGAGGCATTTTTGGATCAAACTTACGTATTGCCCGACGTAGGGCTTTATAGCATTCCATCAGTTTTCTCAGCTGAAGTGCTTTCTGGCATCTGGGTGAGGGTGTCCAACACTCCTCTGTGTGTACACGAAAGCTAAAATTTGGCTTTTCTTAAAAGGGTGCAGATGCTAGAGCAATGAATCTGAGACTGAGTAGCTCAGGGGCGATCCAGCCACTTATTTCTGGTTTGTCTGAAAAGCGCGTGGGGATGGGGAATGGCGATAGCAACTTCAAACTACTCGCAAAAACCCTTCAGCTTGCTGCTGTTGGTCACCAACTGGAATGCCGGTTTTGGTCCAGAGATGTGATTCTGATGAGATACACGATATAGGTAGGAAATTATTCACCAGGACCTGACTTTTGTTCCTAAAGGACTTTATAGATAACTGGACTTGGTTTCGGCTACAGCATAAAAGAGAGGCGGCAGTCCCACTGTGCTGGAAAGTGTTGGTCTTTATTTCAGTTTTCATATAGGAGAATTGTGTATATGTAGGGACTGAAAATTGCTGTATGACAGAGTGCCTGGAAAGGTACAAACCTAAATGATTTCTCGGTAAAGAAATGGCTTGAGTCCCTAGCACATCATCTACCTCCCTAAACTGCCAGGAAGCAAATATTACTGTATCATAGAAACTGTATTTGTAGAGTTTCTTTCTGGGTGCAGGAGGGAATGAAGTAATCTGTTCCATCAGCTTGTAAAAACTGAACTAATTAACAGACAATCAGCATTGATTGAGACAGCTGCATTCTTTACTGAGGGATTGTAAACAAGGAGTCTTTGCAGAATTGTTTTTACTGCTCTAAAGTGCAAGAAATTGAAATTGTATTTGATAGCCAAAATTAAGGGCTTTTTAGTGACAGTGTATCATAGCAAGGTTGACAGTGCCACTGCAGCTAAATCTGTTGTTTTCATTTTAGTGTGATTTGTCACAGTGGATAGTGGGGGAATTCTATAAATTATCACTAAAGAAGTTTTTTTATGGTTAAAAAAGTATTTCAGCTGTACTGTCTACCTCAGTTGTGTTCATGGAGCAAGCAGGCATTCGGTGCTCATACCATCTACTGATTCTAAATGCCAGATTTGCAGTATTTTAAATATATTTTATGTCTGCCATTGCTAATGCATGGTTTCTAGAAGACTTCTATAATAATTACCAATATACCATTTAGGGTATGCTACCAGAAATGCTGATTTAAAAAAAAAACAAAAACAAAAACCAAAAACAGACAGTGTGTTGAAAACAGATAGTATAGAGAATAGTATTCCTGGTTTTAAACTAGCTTGCAACGTTATTAGCATTGAGAACGTTGGGTTTTGTTACATGCAGTTACGCATGCTGTCACCTCCAAGCTTGCCTCCTTGTGACTGTACATCAGCTAATTTTGCTTCATGAGTCAATTCTGCTGTTTTCATGTCACAGAAAATGAGCTTAACCAAGTATTGCAGTACGTTGTTGGGAAACACCTAGCTAGAAAAGGCATTCTGCTTTCCACCGCCCCTGCCTCTTGGTTTCACTTCCATGTGAAGTGTGATTCTCGTGCTGAATGGTAATCATCCAGATGAAATATTAAAGCTTATAAAAAATTTGCAGAAAGGCTTTAAAATCTGGAATTCTGTTTAACTGTCCAAAATATGTAATACTTGCTATTGGTATTAAATGCCAGGCATACATTTATGCCCTTGTGTGTTGTCGTGCCAAGCGGAGTCATAATTTGGGATTTAGATCCAAAAGAACACTGGGAGGCAGAAATGGGACTTTGGTAGTAGCAAAAACCTGAATAAAGAAAATGTTGCTTGCTTGTTTCCTATTTATAATTTTTCAGAAAACATCCACCAATTGCATTCACAGGCGACTTCTCAAAAAAGCTGTATTTTTTCCCATCATGGGAAAATGCATAAACCTTACAGCATGCCCAGAAAGTCAACAAACCCAGACCAAGGGAGGAAGCCCGTTAGTCCGGAGTCAAGGACCGCTCTCTGGAAACACTCTGCCAGATACTCTTCCTGCCTGAACTGTTTATCAAACCACAGTGTCATTTGCCAGTAATTTTCTTCTGATCTTGTTTTTGTCCCTACTGATTTCTTAAGACGAGTTCCCCATCCCGCTTCCTCTGCAGAGTGCTGTGGTGCCTGTCCGTGCCGCGGAGCCAGGGTGCCGCTCCCAGTGGGGACAGCATCGTGACAGTCACAAGCCATTGGTGAGGGAGCGTCTCGGTACCCAGACGCATCCCTTCATCGGCTGCAATAGGGGCAGGTGAAATGAAGCCTGCTACAGGGGGGTCGCCTTTTTTCGAGATGCATTTTCTAGGATTTCCCCTAGTGCATGTGCCTCGTGGTAAGGATTTTAAACCAGTAACAACAAGAAATTCCGAATTAAGACTAGCCCCATCTTTCCAAACCGTGTTTGCCACGGTGGGATAGTTTATTCCGCTATTATACCACTTCTGCTGTGCCCAGGAACATGAGAAGGGAGCGAAACAAGAGGTGTTGTGTTAGTTCAAGTCCATAGTAATTTTTTCCCATCCCTCAAGGAATTACGTCGTTGGAATGTGGTTTTAGAAGTATTTTTAGGTTGCTCATTCAGTGTGTATTTATACTTTTGTTGGTAAATATTTTATGTCTGAATGTTAGAAAACAGCTTAAGGAGCTTTCAGATTGGTGATGGTGTTTGAAGACCGAAGGATTATTGAGTGGTCGTTGTGAGGGACTTGAGGGTGGACAGTTGGCCTGGCTGGAATGGTTAACTGTGGTTAAAAAAAAAATAAAATATCTAAAAATAAAATGAACGTGTCATCAAAGGAAAAATAGTTGTGAAGTTTTGTTCTAAATGACAGTGTAATTAGGCTTTGAGTGAAGTTAAATAAAATGTGAGCAACTAGTTTGTTTTCATTTAGAATAAAAACAAAACAAAAAGCTTGAGTTTATTTTTTTTGGAATGGTAAGTTCCCAGAACTAGCACTGAAACAAGACTGTATATCTGTATATATTATTGATTTATTGGTGGCAACCTGTATAGCAAGTTATAAATCCTGGTCTGTGTTACAGTATGTGTCTTGCTTAAAGCACAGTCATGCTTCATTTACTAGCAAAGCCGGGGCTGCAAGGGGAGTAACTAAATACTTTAAATGATGTAACAGAGCTTAGGTAAAGGGTTGAACTTTTTGTTATTGAAACCGCTCTTTTAAGACTACATTTCGCTTTGATCTGTGGTCGAAAGAATTATTTAATGTAACTCATGAAGCTGATCGTAGACAGTGTTTGATTACAAAATGGCAGCGTAATCCCTTTCCATCTCAACACCGTCACTGTGTTCGTCTCCTGAAACAAGTGGTAAGAATAGTGCATTAAGTACTTTGTAATTACTCATCAGTTAATCACCCCCTCTATTATTTTTTTTTTTTTTTTAAGGGTCAAAGCTCTTTTAAAAACTGTCTAAATGTGTGTTTTCTGGGGCACGGTAAAACCTGATGATTTGCTGGTATCAGAAGGGGATCAGGCTGTTCTGTTTTCCTCCCTCCTTCCCGTGTGCAGCTATTGGGGTCCGTGGGGACCAGGGAAACCCCCCCTGCCCCGGCAGCAGCGGGAAGGGCAGCATGGCCCGGCTGGGACCTTGACAGCGTGGCGATTGCATCCTGCGGTGCACGTAGAAGGGTAATTTGCCTGCTGTGGTGTGGTGAGAGCTACGGCGAGCGTGGCATCGCCTCTTGGGCAGCTTCTGATCAGCCCACGAGGTAGGAGGGCAAGCAGATGGGGTTTACTTTGTGACTTGCTTAGGCAGAGTCCTTGCAAGCAACAGTGGGTGTCCTTTGCTTTCCCATAATTAATTTGGCAGAAGATGTGGTTTGATTCTCTGTCACCCTATAGCTGCTATGCAAGTCACAGTTATTAAGCTGAGGCTTTCTTTCTTCCTTTATTTATTTATTTATTTTTATTAAAGTCATTAACCGGCGTCTGTGTGATCAACTAACTTCATTTTATCACGTCAAAAGCCCTCGGTGGCATAGGGCAGGGGGGCAGGAGTTCACTTGGTTGTAGTGTGACGTACTGCATGGCCAGGAGATGAGGGGTGAGCAGATTGCTCCGCGTCGGAGCAACGCGTGTGGCTGCGTGCTGTACCCTTGCTCGCTGCCTGAAATCCTACCTTCTGGGAAGCCCGACTGCAGCGATGTTTAAATTAATTCATTACTTTTTGGCCTTTCCTGTTGTAGCTATTGAAGCAACTAGTTTGAACTTCCACTTCTAAGTGGAAGAGTGTGAAAAGGAACGTGTGGGAAGTCTGAAGCTGTAAGCGGTACCCGGCCGGGCTGGGAGATGCTGCCTTTGCAAAAACAAGGCAGCCCTCCCCCCAGATAACACTTGCGTTTATTTTTTAGGAATTTTAGGAATTTAAAAGTGTGATGAACTGAAACGCAAAACCTAGCAGAGTGTTAAGTAGCTGATGCAGTAAGTTTGCTGACAGGTTGCTTTGGGTTTTTTTGCCCAGGTATTTGAACTGCAAGGTCTTTTTGGGTAAGGTCATGGAAGCTGGTGGTTTGGCAGCGCTGTGGGTAGCAGAGCATCTGTGTGAGCATCTCCAAAGGAGGCTTGGAGAGGAGCAGGCTTTGGGATGCGGAGAGCAGCCAGTGCTGCTGGGGTCTGGGTGGCACCTTCCAGTTGAGTTCAGCTGCGCGGTCACATCGAGGTGAGGGTAGACCTGGTGGGATCAAAGACAGAGATGACTAACCATCTGGTGTAGAAGCTGAGGAACACGAGGAGGAGGAGAGCAGCTTTTGGTGTTAGGGTTTGAGGGTGCTGAGAATAAAACCAGAACCTCCTTTCTGGAGAGAAGTGGGAGCGTGACGCCAGCCCAGTGGCCACAGACAATGTCGGACCTGGGGTGTGTGAAGGCATCCTCCAGCCCTGAGTGCACATCGTTTTGAGGAGGGTGGAAAGGGGGAATAAATAATGCCAGGAGGTAAAAACTACCTTTTGGAACAAACAGGCAAAGTTTCCTTATTTTGCTGCATAAGAGGAAAAGCTGTTAAGTGCAGACCTGTGCCATTAAGGTCTTTATAGCTCTGGACAGTCTCCCCTTCTTTGTGTTTTCTAAAAAGTTTTGAATTCAAGGTGTAGAAAAAAAGACAGGCATAATGGTGTTGGCTCTGGCACTGGCAATCTTTTCCCTTGTTAGTGCATTTGTTGCTGGCGTAGATATTTATGTGGCTGGTTTATGCTGATAGTAGCTCCTTTTGAAAAGCCGGTACTAGCTTTCTCCTCTTGCAAGATTTTTTGATAGACTTTCCCTGTTTGTGGGACTGGCTGGTGTTATTGCGAACAAAGCCACAACAACTTTTTTTTTTTTTTCTTTTACATTTTCCTTTCGCTTTTTAAGAGCCTCTTAGTTAAGGTATCTCACTAATAGCTACATCAGCACCTTCACTTTTGTTCTGCCGTTGCTTTACATGGTGGCCACCACACATGTTGACTCACTGTCCAAAAGCATTGCATAGAGCACAAAATTTGTTCCAGTTAAAGCTTGTCTAAAAACTTCCTTGGAGTCAAATTACTTCAGTACATGGAAATAAAATGTGTTTATTGAAATTTCCTAACTAATTCTGTGTGTGAAAGGTGGTTGCATCAGTTTGCCAAATGGCAAAATGCTTCTTGAGAAACCTGTTTTTATGTTTTTGGGTTTTAATTTTTTTTTTTTTTTTTTTTTTTTTTCCTCCAGGAGTGTAAAACAGCTATTCTGGTCTTTGCTTGTTGTTTGTTCATCATTCAGTGCTGATTTGTAAGGCAGGGGAAGGGTGGTCCTGGAGGTGTTGTGCTCTCATTGAACTCCCTGATCTTTCCTTTTGCTTGTG
The DNA here is from genome assembly GCA_035590215.1 of Microhierax caerulescens. Lineage (NCBI taxonomy): Eukaryota > Metazoa > Chordata > Aves > Falconiformes > Falconidae > Microhierax > Microhierax caerulescens. The sequence continues at coordinate 104,413,187 of JAVJGJ010000001.1, forward strand.
TTAAAAAGGGGCTTTGCAGCGGGGCAGGCACAAACTCATTTTATGGAGAATAAACTTCTTCCACTGTTGCATTCTTACCATACGTTTTCCCTTTCTGAGTGCTTTCAGATTGGAATTGGTGCTTGCTTTTTACAGTCAAGATAGACACAAACAAAAATTCCCGATGTCGACTTAGTGGCTGCTTCCCTGGCTGTAATCTAGAACTTTATCACGTGAGCGTGCTTGTTTGCTTTTTCACCAAAGGAGAGCACATCAAGCTCACAAAGCCGGCTATCATTTCAGAATTATTTCTGAAATACTTATGTTGTGGATACATAGGGTTCTGGACAGGTGAAAACTATGGGGTTTTTAAGACTGAAGGGTAGATTGCCTAAGATATGTTGGAGAAATGTAAAATTTCCCTGAGACAAGTAGGCTGTGTGTATGCAGAGCTGTGCCAGACGCTTCTACGTTGGTGTCATCGTTGCACTGAGAAATTTTCCTTTAACAGGAAATTAAAAATTGCAAAAAGCTACACTGAGAGCTTTGATAGATCTGACAAATGCAATCCTGAGAGAGGATGAAAACAAAAATGAGACTACTGAAAACTTTCAGTAGCAGATTATCATGTAGACTGGGTAACTGATTGAATGGATGATAAAGGGAAATACCTTAAATACACAGAAACAGGATTTCAAGGGAAATGGTTACTACTAGGTTTACTGGTAGAAGGTTCCTAATGTAGATGCAGTTGTGATTTGTGTCTATCCTTGTTAAATAAAGTGTGGTTTATAGTGAAAATGTGCTGTTAACATCTGCAGCCTTGCTTAAGGCTTTTCGAAGCCTTGTGTCCATGACTAGAAGTCTACCAGGAAAAAATCAGTCTCTCTTAAAGTTGTGCTGTGTTTCTTGTGCCAGTGTAAGAGGTTTGTGGTAAAGGCAGGAAGGGGTAAGCGTTTTAAAATGAGAGAATAACATAATTTTGGGATACAGTTACATTGCAGTACTCTTGGATGATTATTGCTGGGGTTTGTAACTTTTCCTATGTGAAACATAGGACTTTTCCTACGTGAAATGTAGGAATAGTGCTTCTTCTGAACAGAGACTGACTAATGGTAGTGATAGGTGATGGTGGTGCAGTGTTTGGGCGGCTTCGCTGGGGGACCGGCATGGCCTCTGCCTCTTGTGCCTTTGCAGACCGGAGGTGATGAGTCCAGTGGTGCTGTCACCTCCTCGCTCCTGCTGGGAGAGCTGCGTCGCAGGTACATGCACCTTTCCCACCGTCACGCTCCCTATTTCGCGTTCCCTGTACATCCTTTCTGCATATCCCCTGTTCCCTTCCGCAGTGCCCATAAAGCGGAGGCTGCTCTCCTCGCCCCAGCTTTGCTTTTCACACAAATTCATCTTTTTGGTCCGGTTTCGCTCACACAAGCGGAGCAGGGCAGGGGCGAGCAGCACCGTTGGGGTTCTTTCTGTTTGCATTTTCTTCCACTCTTTGGATGACGGAATGGACACCAGAAATAGTCAGAAACCCCAGCTGCTTTCTAGAATCGTTCTCCCAAGGGGGTAGTTCTTGGGGAGCCCACGGGACTGGGCTTGGAGAGGGGGTGGCAGGAGGATGTGTAGCCTGGCTGTTGCTGGAGCTGCCGGCTGGGTGAATATCAAGGTATGCATCTCGTAGGGAAAGGCAAGTCAGCCTAAAAGAAAACAACCTTGAAGGCTGCTTGCAGCCAGGCTGGAGTTTCATAATGACTTGGGGCCAACCTCATTGCAGGTTGGTGCTGGGAAAGGGGGACTCCACCAGCCCCCTGGCTCCAGCGGTGCTTTCCCACCTACCTTTTGCAATAGTATCACACGGCGGAGCCGGCGGAGGGGTCCGGACAGGGAATTCTTCAGTGGAACGAAGGTTGGGAGGGGGGAGGTGGGATGTGCTTCCAGCAAGCTGGCTTTCCTGCTGACCCCCTGCGCAGCCGTGGTGGGGCAGGGTGAGCAGGGATGGCTCCTGGGCAGCCTGGAGGAGCCTGGACGTACTTGCCTTAAAGCAAGAGAAATTCACTCCGAGTTGATTGTTGTAACTGTGGATAGCAGATTGACCCTCCTAGTTTTAGGGTTTTTTTTCTACTGCATGAGAGAAACCTTTTTTTTAATGGTTGTTTTCTGAGGATTGCTTTTAATGACTCCCGCTCTAAGAGCGTTAAGACTCTCGTCTCCTCTCTTCCCTCCCCCAATAAATTTGATGAAATGGGTCAGAGCAGAAGCCGTGGAGAGAGTTCTTTAGTTATCTGTGGCGTAAGCAGCAGGAGCTGTGCCTGCCCTAAATCGATGGGACTTCGGGGCAAGGGGAAGGGATAATGGTCTGGCTTCTTCTCTCAAAATGTGCTCCAAGTAGCGACTCACTTTTTGCAGGGGCGATTGAATGGTGGCTATTTTTGGCCAGAAAGTTTATTAGCTGCTGTTGAATCAGTGGAACTAAAGCTTCCAGGCTTTGAATCCTTTTTGTAGGCAGGTCACCGCTGCAACACCTTTGAGCCCTGGTCTGTGTTTGCTTTTCATTGGAACCTTTTTGATCACAAAGGTGTGGAGAATGATACTGAGACGAGGTCTCCTATTTTTGTAACACTCTAAAGGACTCTCTGATACACCTCTGCGCAGTATTGCACCTCCTGGTACTTGATAGCTACTTAGAGGGTGGTTGCAAGGTTGGGGAGCATGTGTGCCTTTGAGTGCTGTACAGTACCCAGGTTTGAAATCTCAAAGTTATTACTACTTACTCCGTGATACGTCCTTGCTTGCAGAAATAATGCATTTGCCACGTTGAATTTTTACAAAAATGCGGGTATCTCATGAGATCAACTCACAGAAGTATGAAAAATTGTGGGTTGTAATCCTATATCTATTACTGGGTTTGAAAAGATGAAACTTTTTACGCGATTGAAATAAAGTAAGGAAGACAAAAATCAGCAATTTTCCGAATAGTTTTGATTTGGGGCTTATTAACAGTGACATAGCTTGAAGACTTGGTGTCTTATTTTACATCAGATCTTGTATACGGGGCTAGCTACCTACAGCTCCTCAGCTGGGATCGTGTCAGTGCATCAGTTGTGCATAAATGCTGGGCAAGAGCTTGAGCTTGTGGGCTTCAGCCCGCAGCATCGAACAGTTCAGTGTAGTTGTGTGCTGGCACGTCTCCTCGGCGATGTCTGCTCCTGGGGTGTCACGTAAGAAAATGTTTTGCGGTGAGAAATGATCAGACCTGTCCCCGAAGGAATGCTGTAAGTAGTGGGAAGGTGCCCATAGTAAGTGGCGTTGTGGCACTGGTATCAATCGGGCAGCGAGGGTGTGAAGTTATTCTTCATTTGTTGCCTGACTCTTCTCTTCATAATGGCACAAAATACGAAATATGATTTAGTTTTTAATCAGCTCCTTTTCCTGGAGCTAAACTTGGAAGTACAGGTTTCCAAAGGTCTACTTTTCTATTTGTAAAGTTACTTGCCAGCGCTCTATATTGTAAAACAAAGCGTTTGATTCTTTGGTCTACTGAAATTCCCTCATGCTTCAAGATTTGTGTTTGCTTTGCTTTGCTTTAAATGTGTGCTTCCTTTTTAAATATAGTTTTCCAAGTTGCTGGCCGTACCAGATTGTTTATATTTTTTAAAAGCCTTCTGCTTAGCCGTTATATTGCTCTTTATAGTACTGCTTAACCACATTGGTTTCTGTTGCTCTTTTTTCTTGCATAAACTTAGCTGGGATGAATTTCAAATGTGGTTTATCCAACTGTTAAGTATTTCCCACTTTTCTGCAGTAGATTTCACATATGTTACAGAATTCCAAACCGAGATCTGGTGGACATATTGCCCTGTTTTTTTTCCTCAAAGTCAGAAATAGAGGGTTTTTGAAGCATTACAGTGACAATATTTAGGTCGCTGGCTCCAGCATGCTGCTTAGCTTCAAATCCATTTGTCATATTTAGCTTATTTTCAAGGATTAAGGTAACTATGGTCCATATATTTATCACAAAAAAACCCAAAGTCTCTTAGTTTTGTGGTAATAAACCTAAAGGGGGAAGAAAGTATTGATCCTTTTGAGTGGGGAACTGCAGAAGGCATTCCTTTTTTTTTTCCTTCCAGAAGTCAAACTGTGGAGTCATGTAAAGCAAGAGTACACCCATCCCGTCATTCAAAGTTACAGGATTTACCCATAAGGAAATAAAACTAAGAATTTGGTATCAGGCTTCTTTATCACAGAGTATCTAGGATCTACCTGCTAGTTATTTTTTTAAACTTGCAGAACAGGGGCTTAGCAGGTGTCCTGTAGGTACCTGCTGTCTGTTACTATTTCTAACACCTCTGCAAAAAAAGGAAGGGGCAGATGTTTTGTTTTCCCATTTTGTTTCCATATACTGGGTGCCTAGTTCCACTGGGAAGTAAGTATGACCTCGTGCACGGTAAAGTTTTAATGCTAACCGTCCTGTCGTAACCAAATCTCCTTCTCTCGTGCTGTGATGTTAGTGTGTGGTGGTCCCAGGAGAGGACCCGACTGGTGGGGCTGTGGTGTGAGAGCCGGCAGGAGCTCCCAGGCTCGGTTGTTCCGTCTGGTCCGGACAGGTTGTTATGAACAAACACCAGTGATGGGGCAGGCATTTTGGTGGAGGATGGTGAGGTTTTTGCACGCAGGTTGGAGGCGTGTTGGCAGAGGGATGTGATAAAGATAGCTGTGGAGGAGACCTGATGTCTTGCTCTAGCATCTTCTTGCTTTTCGTGGACTTCTTCCTCACAGCCAGTTTTTTCTCCTTTTGAATTAATAAGGGAGGGAAACCAGTGCCCAATTCCTTACATGACTTCTTGGTTATAACTCTGCGTGACTTGGGGAATGATGTACATAGCTGAGTGGAGGGGTTCAGCCTTCATATATTTTCATGTTACATGGAAATACTGCAGAAAATGAATAAACTGCCACGGAAGATTTAGTGTTGTTGGTTTATGCGCTGATAAGTGACCCATTCAATCTATTACGGTGACATTTGGAAGCACAGCACTGAGTAAACTGTGAGTGGGATAATGCACTTGGACGGAGATGGGCAACGGTCTGTAGGCTGAGCCTGTGCTTCAGCCTGGTAGAAGCTGTTGGAAGATGATGGCGTTCATCAGACGATCCAAAAAAAATATGCATTTTGGGGAGGAAATGGAGATACTTGCTAATAATATTGGAGTGATAGACTCCAATAGTAGGAAAAGGTAATTTAGTATTCAAATAAGGAAAGGCTTAAATGGAAAAAGAGCATTGCAGCAGCACAGAATTATATACAGTATGTAATTTGAAATTAAGAGTGATTGAAGCATGGCCAGTCTAGGCTGAAGTGTAAGGTTAACTAATATTTGAGTTAGTCATAATAATTTTTCGAAGACTAGCTCAAGAAGGGAAAATCGGTAACTTTCAACAGCAGGCAGATGAAATGAAATCTGTCTTGAACATGTGCAAGATCTGTAATCTTCACTGGATTTGGGAAGTTACTCGGAGGTGCGTATTGCTGGCATCGCTGCTGTCCTGTGCGGCGTTGTGCTAAAGCCGTGAATGCTTTTGGGAAAAGCAGTGGTAGTTTGGTTGCAAGACAGAATCAGAAAGGTTGTAGAACTTCATCATTTGATGTTAATCAGGGGGTTGAGTTTCTGCAGGCTTCATGCTCGTTCTGTACTGCTCTGTGGTCCGGCCACCTTGATATTCCAGGTGATGTGATGTTGCGTACGAGCTTTCGGTTTGATTTCTGTGAGAAACAGAGTTCTCGCTATAATTCTTTTCTTTGTTGTTGTTTTGTTTTTCTTGACAGAGAGAGCTCGATGCCACAGCAACAATATTGGCTAACCGGCAAGATGAAAGCGAGCAGTCTAGGAAAAAACTTATTGAGCAAAGTCGCGAGTTCAAGAAAAACACTCCAGAGGTAAGGAGAAATGCTATTCCCGTCTGTTGAGTTTCTGGCAGCAATACATGGTATAAGGCCTGTGTAAGTGGTTTGGGGTTTCTTTCTTTTTTTTTTTTTTTTAATGGCTTGTTTTCATGATTTTCTTGTACGTAGACTGCTTATCTTTGGCTTTCTCATCAGGCAGATCTTGCATTCTGTAAAAAATGAAATAGGAATTGACATTTTTGGAGGAAGTACGACCATTAACTTTCAAACGGGCTTGCTCTACATTTTGTAATAATGGAAAACCTGGAGAATTGCAAAAAAAAAATTTTCTTCATAAGTAATCCAAACTCTTAGCACTTGGATGTAGAAAGTGACATTTTACTGCCTAAATAAATCTGTATCAAGGGCGTAACTTCAAAGATGCTCATTTTTCCATCAAAAATCAAATTAAGTTTTGCTGTTGATTTCACTGGAAATACAACAAGGTCAGTGCTGAGCTCTTTAGGAAACTCCCCTCGGAGGATGTGCATCGCACACAGCAGGTGGTGTGGAAAAGGTGTCGGGACCGATGGCAGGCAAACCTCGGAAAGGTGAATATTGCGTGTAGGAAGCTGGGAGTATTTAAACTCTTCCACACTCACGTTAGCGTGTGCAGTGCGCCTGTCTGTGTACATGTACGCACAGTTACATCAAAAATACATATAAACTCGTGTTGTAAACTAATGAGTGCGTAGCAATGTGTAGAGTTGCTTGCTTGTTTGTTTTGTGGTGTTTTGGTTTGGGTTTTTTTTTGTTTTTTTTTTTTTTTTTTTTTTTTCTTCCCCTCGATGATTGCCAGCAATCTGTTCATCTAGGAATGTTCTAGGGTTTCAAAGCTCATTCCAGATAACTGACACGCAAGTATTGGTTCCTTCCAAGTACCTTCCTGGGAGAGAGGGAGCAGGCAGCATTTCTAACCTTTATCGCTGCCTCTCGAGTAGCAGATGCTGCTTTGCTTCCTCTTGGCGCAGAGGGAGAGATGCTGGAGGGTCCGACCTGGAGAGGGCAAAGGGACCATCGGGAGTGAGTTCTGGGGAAGGGGGGTGCGTAACTGACACCCTGAGGAGGTTCTGTGGGGCAGAAATCAGCTCCCTTTGGAGAAGAGCAAATTTGGGGGTTGTAGCTTTGGAGGAACAGAAAGGAGCAGAAGAACATGGGGAGTGACTGCAGTAGCTCCGAGGGGGTTGAGGGATGAGTTGATTCCCTTCGCAGGAGAGAGCAAAGTGTTGGGAAGAAGAGGAGGAAGGAGGGAAGTGAAAGAATACCGAGTATAGGAAGTGATATGGAAAAATCCAGAAAATAAATAAACTTCTGGGGCCACATTTTTCAGCTTGTTTGCTAGAAGCTGAAGTTCATTCTGCAAGGGCTTCTCTTGAGTTCCCTGCCGCCTTCCTCCTTTTCCTGGAGGAAAACGACAGGTTCTTCAGAATACGGCCCCGGCTGCCAGCTCCTAGCCCATAGCTCGTTTCCAGATGTTTCAGGATGATTTCTTCAGGCTAATTTTATTTTTATGGAGCAGAAGGTTACTGCGGGGAGAAACAAAATGCAACCCAACCCACACGGCACTTTTAAAGCGCGTTGTGCGAGGTCCTTGGTGACTCGGTGGGAGTTGGATGCGCAGAGGAAAATTACACGCTCTGTGTAGTTACTTCAAGAGATACAGTGGGAAAACAATATGCAATTAGCTCTTTCCAGTAAGCAAGATAGGGAAGTTAAATCAAGGTAAGGTTTTAAATATAGTTTTACAAAACATAGTTCTGTAGCCTGTGTTCTCTTTCGAAATATTACATGGAAGGTGTTTTATTTGTTCAGGGACTGGTTCAAAACAGTGGCTCTGAGCAGCCCTGGTGTTTGGGGAGATGCGCGGAAATTCTGCATCCTCACCTTTTGTCTGGGACTCCCATCAAACAACGTAGCTTTAGAAGCTTGCACAGATATTTTTATAGCCTCTCTTTGCCTTCTCTCCTGTGATGCTCCTCCTGCAGCTTTGTTTCTGGACGGCAACACCATCTAACCCCTCCTTCCTCTGAAATGGGATGAAATGAATGGATGAAAATGAAAATGGGATCAAATTAGAAGAGAGTTATTGGAACTGTAATGGTAGCCAGCTGTAACAGACTGGTGGGTTCTGGAGGTGTGGAGGGAGTAGCTCAGGGCTGGAAGGTTTGATGGGGGCACCCTCTCCCGTCCTGGGGACAAGTGGTGGCCGTGGGTCTGTAAGCAGCAGAGCGGTGGCGGGAGGTGTCCCACCGCCCTGGCTGCACCCATGGTCCTTCGGCCACCACAGCTGGAGCCTGGGCTCGCTGTGCTCGCCTGCAGCCGTTTCTTGCAT
>JAVJGJ010000001.1:104430540-104454381 GCA_035590215.1 Microhierax caerulescens
GGCTTGGCGCTGCGATCACCCACCCCTCCACCCCCCCCGCCGTGGCAGGAGGCAGGTGAGCCCCATCGGGACGCCTGCATCACTTGGCACATACAGCCTGGGCTGCCCATTGCTCCCCGCACAAGCCTTGCGGGGCCCTCCTGGGCTCGGCTGGAGGAACTGGGTCCAGTTTGCCCATCCCTCTGGCACGGCGCAGTGATCCACTCTTGGCTTTCTAGCAAAAATCGACGGAGCGGTTGGTTCTTGTGAGTGGGTAAAGGTCTCGGTGACGGGCGGTACGTGCAGGCAGCTCTCACCCTGTCGGCAAGAGGGGAAGGGAGCGAAATGCTCAGAGTCTCAAAATGCATTTCTCTTTCATATGAGTCACAAACCAGGTTTCTAGCTTCAAAGGAAGAATTGACAACAGCAAAAAATTCATTCTGGTTTGGCACGATTTGTGTCCTTGCTGTTCGGTCCTGTGGTCAGGCTCTGCTGTGGTGGGGACACGCCGCAGTCCCGAGCAGCCGGTGTGCATCGTCAGCCTGACTGCGGGCTTGATGGGAGGGGATGCTGGTGAGATGAGCAACGTTAGCAGTCGTGTGAGTGCTGAAACTCGGCTTAAAATCAAGAGTTGAATGTGGCTGAGAGCACGCTGCAGCTGTGCAGTGCTCCCTGAGTATGATACACCTTTAAACCGTGGCTTCTTGCTGCGCACACCACCTAGTACTGCCTACGGTGCACTCGGTTCATCCATGCAGTTAAAATAAGGGCAGCAATAAATAAATGAACTGCTGCTTTGTTAGGGAAGGGAAGATATTCTTAGTCAAAAAAAAAAAAAAAAAATCAGGTAACTGGTTGAAGTAGTTCTTCAATTAATGCTTGATAAAGCAATAAGCCATTTTAAAATTACATTTCAGTTACAGGAAAAGGCACATATTAGTTTCACCTGTTGAGGGGATTATCTGTGCTAAACACACTCATTTTACATGAGACCAAAATAGATCCTTAAAATATTAATACTGCAATAGGTTTACAGCCGATAGAGAGATTTCCTTCAGACCTGTTTTGTGGTATGCTCATCTGCTTTTTCAGGAATTTTAAGCATTGAAGGAATGAAGTCAAAGCTGCTGTTTGTCTTTGAAATGGATGCCTCTTTGATAAGCCTCTGATCTCTGTACCTGGAGTTGTAGTAGCAGATTCAAACACTGATTGTAAAATTGGGAGACTAAAATGTAGCCACGACAGCTTCAAACACTCTGTCTCTCTGTCAGATTCAATGCACAGGACATTGCCAGGAGTTAAAGCGATGCAAAATTAAAGTAGCCTACTAAATTTACCTGCCATGGAGAATCCACAAAAGAGCTGCCACTTCTAATCCTCAAATTCGTTTCAAATTATTATTTTTTCAAATTGGACTCCCTGATCTCTGCAGCTCAAGCTGTTGTACAGATTTGAAAAGCTGTCTCTTCTTGTCAGATCACTGGTTTAATAATAATAATATCTTACGTTTATATAGTCCTTTTCATCCCGCAGCTTCCTGAAGTGCTTTACAAGCTTTATATATACAAAATCGTGCAACCACCTCTTGGGTGGCTGGTGCTAGTCAGCTGGAGACGTGCCTGGCAGCTTGTTACCCGTGCCATCCTCCTTCACTTAAAAGCATCGGGGAAAAGTAAAAGACGAGGAGATGATCCCACTTCATCCCAAGGGAACGGCACCTTCATCTCCTGCGAATGGGAGCTAGAACCAGGGCAGGGATGTTCTGTCAACCCCAAAAGTGTGGGCACAGTAAAGAAAAACCATCGCTATGGTCTTGCGACCCCAGTGCTGGTTTTGTTTTGTGATTTTTATTTATTTATTTATTTATTTTATTTCCTGCGTATTCATAGTCTGAGTAATACCAGTCTCTGGAATTTGGGGGGGAGCAAGAGGAGTAACTTTCCATGATTCCTTTCAGAAACGTACACATGAAGATGCGAGTGCCTTGAATATAAAACAGTTATTTAGAAAAAATCTCCCAAAATATTCTTGTGTGCATTTTTTTGGAGTTTTTGCAGTTTTTGGAGGAGGCTGGATGGACAGCTAGTTCTAACCTGGGTGTAAATGTGTTGCAAGGGTTTCTTTAAACTCCAGAAGCTGGGGCTGATCACGCCGAATAGATTTTTGTGACATTAGTTCTAACTCTTGAGGTGATCATTTCTGGGAGAAAAGAGGCATTGAAGTGGCATGTGCACTGCTCATTAGTGGAAGAGGCACAAATGAATTGAGCCACTCTGAAGGAAAAAAGGGCAAGAACACATTGGCGGAGGTTTAGACTCCATTAATGTAATGAGACCAGTTTTTTGTAATAATTGATCTGGCTTATTTTTTTTTTTTTTTCTTCGATTAGTACTTCATGTTACATTTTTGTTTGGCTTCAAGTTTGCACTTTTCAAGATAGCTGATGCTGAAAGGCAACTCTATTCAAACAAACAAACAAACAAACAACAAAACACCAACAAACCCCTGCCCCCCCAAATCAGGCTCCTTTGTTCCTAAACTTAAGAGCCACATACACATCTGAAGAACATCCTGCTGTGATGCGTGTTCATCTGCAATTTGGATCATGTCCAGCCTCATAACTTTTTAAAATTATCCGGAATTTCATGTTCTAGATACCATTAGAGACCATTTACTTGTGTCCAGATTCGCCTCGAATAATCCTGCCTTCTTCCTTCCCTAGCAGTTGGGCGCATAGGGGATGCTAAAGAGGAAGGCTCCTCTTCTGCGTGAAGGGAAGGGGTTTTACTTCAATGGTTTTTGAGAGCCAGGAAGAGGGAAAGACGGAGACCCAGACGTGATCTCAGGGGCCTTAAAAACGTGGAAAAGAAGAAAGCGTACATCCATACACACTAATGCTAATGGACATTTATCCTGTCTCTGGCTGTAAATTATTGAGATCCTGCTTCTATCTGGTAGCGCAACTTAATCAGAATTGGTTTTACTGCTTTGACCCCATAGGGAACCTTCTAATTTCACGTTTTTACATTTTTGTCTAGTTGCTGTGCTGGGAATCTTTGTATGCAGCCTTCTGGTGGCTTTTTGAAGAGCTAGGCTGTGATACTCACCTAAAAAACCTAGCATGAGAGGGCTGCAGTGCAGTGCTATAGCTTTTTTTCTGCAGTCCTTCAGGTGATGGCCAGTTGGAGGGTACGACTTGCCCAGCAGTTTGCAGTCTGTTCGGGACCTGGAGTGACTGAAGCCGTCGCTGTGCCGTGGCTTCCCGAGCAGAACCCCTCGGGGCAGGCTGCTGTCCCGTGCAGGGGGCTCCTGTGACTGTCACATCTCGCGGCCGTCTCCGGTTATGGCTTTTGCTTTTTTATCTCTGCAGATGGCATGCCTGTGCCCTCACACGTTGCTTCCTCACAGCCTTCGCGCTGCGTTTGGGGTTTGGTTTTTTTTTTTCAGTCTCCCCATGCGCAACCGCAGGTCTGGAGGCAGGGAGAGACCTGGGGATCGGCTCTACGGGTTGCTTTACGTAGGTGTGTGTAAGTTGAAGGTCAGTTATAGGGACCGTCCGGACACGTGCCCGTGGCACAGCACCCTGTAGCTCCTGGTGGAGGTTTCGTATGAGGCTGCGCAATGTGGCGTAGCACAAGGACACGCCTCACCTGTGCGAACGCACTGCCGATGGGAGGTGCACACTCGAGTTAACCTTCTGTTACTTCGTTAAGGACGGTCACTAATTTTGTACTATGCCAGCTTGAAAGGAGCTCCTACCTTGGCACAGCCCAAGGTGTTTCTGCATCGGGTGGAGGCTGGAGGCTGACGTTGCTGCAGGTCAGCATCCTTTCTGCTGTTGAACTAAAGGACACAGAGCCTGTCTGTAGTTTGCAAAGAGATTACTCCCCTCTTGTGTTTGAGCTCGCTGTTGGAAGGTGCTGGTGTGTCACGGCACGTTAATGGTGATGCCTGAGAAGACCAGCCCTACGGTGTGTTCTTCACCCGTGCTGACCCACGGGGCTCACACATCTCTCAGTTCAGTAACTACCGTATCTTTATTCTCTTAGCCTACTCTGCAGGTTTCCAAAAGGGATTACGCTCCCAAGCCTGGGATTTAAAGCTAGTTTTAATGAGTTTGATGAGCCTGTGTAGCAGACTTTCATAGAAGCCTGTCTGTCTAAGTAGCATTTTTAATAGCAGTTCCCTCTGCTCAGGAGATTAGCGAGCTGAATGCTTTGAGGGCTTCGTCCCCACTGGATGGTGGCACATAAAGACAAGCTCTACTGAACGGTCCTTGCCAAAAAATGAGTATCTTACCATTGCAGCTCGCTGGCGTTAGAGCTGTCTTTGTTCTTCATCGGCCTTGAGGTGTAAAGAGTTGCATGTGTAAGCTACGTGCTGTTGGATGCTCAGCTGCATCTCTCTAGGCTTTTACTCCAAGGTTCCTCACCACTGTCTTTTTCTGGAGGATACTACTTGCTGATCTCCCACAAGTGACAAATTTCTCAAAAAAACTCCAGCCTTCAAGATTATTTGTTGAAGAAAGTAATTTGTGAATTCATATTGCTTAAGTTTCTGTTGTAATTCTTTAACTGTGAGCTAGTGAAAAGGCACCCAGATGCTCTGCTTACCCATGTGTATATATTTATGTATACGTACACACGTAAAAGTAGTTCTGGTTATAGATGAAACTGGTGATGGTGTCTTAGAGCAAGTGTGCAACAGTATCTCTCCAATGGACATGCTTTTCCAGTGAATTCTGTGCCTCATGTGTTAGCATGTTCTTAGATGTGTGAATACATGTTAAATGAGTTGTAGAAAATAGCATCTAATAAGGAATTTTATACACGAGCAACAACTTGGTAAAATAGGTGAGTGTAGCTGATGTGTTTTAGGCCGTTTGACTCTTTAAAACCTGTTGCTGATCCAAATTTAAATATTGCTGTTCTGTTTTCCAAATCAGTGCATTTTTGGAGCAAAGACAAAAGATTTCTGCATTCCTTTTTTTTTTTTTTTTAAATGAAAGATGAAAGATGCAACGTTTTGCATGTGTGCTTTTGAAATATTGGAAGTATTTTGTGGGGATGAGTTGGCAAAGTGCATGTTGTTGAATTACTGTTCAGAAACAAAAGCAGCTTTTGGGTGGATTTGAGCATTTTGTTATCTTTTGTTAAATCTGATCATATATTCATTTTTCTGACCTTAAAAAAGGGATTCTCATGTCACAGACCTGGGGTAAAAAACTTTGATAACTCTTTCAAAAGTCCCTATTATTATCATTATGAGCACGTACTAAGTTCTTAGACACATTCAGTTTCTTTCTTTTTTTAAAATACCTGCATGCTTCAGAATACAGTTGGTAGAGGGAGTTGGTATTTTGGGGGGTTCGGGGGTATCATTGTCTGTTTTCTGCTGCTTTACTTTTTGCTCTTACTGCTTTAAATTACACAATCTTTTTAGAATGTAGCCTTTTTACATGGGCCATTACTTTATGCCTGTACATACGTCCCTATACAATGTGGAGGGACAAGGAACTTAAATGTAAGATAAAACTTTAAAACTTGGAACTTGTCTGTCCTCAGTAGTAGTTCTTCTATTTGAATTATTTTCAGTTCTGTAAAAGAGGGTGGAAAAGTGTGGGGTTTTCCCCCCTGTGATACAAGGAGGTGCTGAATGCTCAGATATGGCATTGTCTGTAGCATTTAAGGATAAACAGATACTTAAGTGCTAATAGCATCTCTAGGTTTCTTTCTTCCTTTATCACAATGATTTGAAGGAAGAGAAAGTGGCTTACAAGTCCTGACTTGTTGCTGCCAGATAGGGAAGTCTATAATTGAAAGTTTGGCATGAGTTATATGTCCCTTTCGTAAGTATTTGCTTTTTACCTTGCAGGACTAAAAAAAGTGAAATACAGTCAGGTGTAAATGATGTTATATAAAATTCTATTGCCAAATCCGTGCTGTTAAGAAATAAAATATTTTTATGGAAACTCATAATTTAATTTTACCAATGTACCGACTTTTTCTTGCTCGCAGAGTAGGAAAATTGGCAATTACTATTCCAATTACCCAGTCTTATGGAAAGATTTACCTGTTGTCAGTACATCATGATTTATATATTGTATAAAACCTAGTGTGTTCCACACTTTGATATTCTTCAATCTGATCTTTTAGTGTTTGTGCTAGGAATCAGAATTTAATGTTGGAATTAATTAAACCCCAAAATATTAAACAGCTCCAGTTGCTGCCTATGGAAGATAATTAAGGGGTAACTAGTAGATACATTGTGCTTGCAACATCCTAGGTTTTAATTCAGTTACTTAAGACCCTTGGACACAATAGTATTGGAAGTGTCCATTAGTAGAACTTGCACATTTTCTTTTGTCTTGAGAGTTCTAAAAGCTAAAAGATTGGCCTCTAAATGTCAGTGAACCATGGTTTCCAAATGGCAAGTAGATATATTTGTGGTTACTGTGCTGGTGCTCCCCCCTCCCCTTATTTAGGAACAAATCTTGTATTTGTACTATGGATTTTATATAGTGATATACAATTACAAGTTGTGCCAACAGCATAATGGTATTTGTTTAATAAAACATTGAATAAAAAGAACCTGGGTGTTTGGTCGTCAGTACAGTCACTTTATGTTTAATGTTCTGGAGCCAAAATAAGAGAAAGGTATTTAAATCTATGGAACAGAGCTCTTTCTGAGAACTGTAGTGACTTTTCTTAGATAAAAAGGCAATATTAACCTTCATATCAGTGGGCGGATAAGAAAAAAAGGTGCTTAGTGGATAAAAATCATGACATTTATGTTTTTAAAAACAGGGTCTTGCAGGTTGAGCTCTTTGGTTGAAGGCTTTCCAAAGCTGGATGACTAAGTAAGAAAAGACAACTCCCAAAGCTGCTGGGTGGAGTTCCTAGGCTGGTACCAGCAAATTCCCAGAAAGGAAAACAATTGCTCCTTAATTGGAATTCGTTAATCCAAAGATTATTCACTTATCAGTACTCTAAAATTATCTTCAGTAGTGTCCCAGAATTCTCAAGTATTGTGGTTGTTTTAACTGGGAGAGATGTGTTCTGCTTGTACCACGGTGGTAGATGTGCAGTTTTTTAAGTATTTCTTTAGTATTTAGGAGCAGAACGGGGGAAGAGAGGTGAAGGAAGCAGGAAATTAAACGAGGTGCAGTATAACACGAACTCTTGTCCTATAAGGAGAGACTGGAAAAAGTGGAAGTAAATTTAAAACTTTTGCTTAAATTTTTTTGGGAAAAGTGTGTATTTTTCTAATATTTCCCTTTTTGTATTGCTGGACTGTGTAAAATTGCATTTTTGTGATGTACTTCCATAACAAAACTTTATATTTTTCAGTGTAAGTTCGCTTTTCTGGATGGCTCTTGCAGAGTGTTATATATGCTGCCGAAGTTGTGGGTAGACGCCAGATTTTTATGTACAACATGACATAATCTGTGTGAAGGAGAAGTAGCAGGATGTGTTGGCTTTAATATTTGTAAAATGCGTTGTACATAAACACTTTTCAGATAGAACAGATTGTTGGGAATCTGTGTCCTTGCTGTCAGTAAATCTTTATGCTTTAAAAATTTCAGCTGTACCTTTCTATTGTTTTTCTCATGTGTGAGCTAATTAGGAGGTAGTTCATGGGAAGTTGATGGGAACATTAAAAGTCAGATCGTTCTCCCCATTATATCACTTTCTTCAGAGATTGTTTTCCACATAATATCAGTTACTTTCTTCAAAACAAAATCCCAGGGATTGATAATTTGTGGAGTTTGGAATTTGCAAAAAGTACTAGGTATAGAAATCCTTGTGATTGTAAAAAGCATCTTAATTGCTTTGAGGAAACTTCCTAGTTGTATAAATTTGGGATGTTATTGTACAAAACTTGCTGTTTTGTTGTTTGCTTTGTATTTACTCTTCATTTTTTACATTGATGCTGGATGTTAGATACTAGCTGCTTACCTTGATTATTTTCAAATCTATCCTTCATGATGTTGGTAGAATGCTTTCTACCCTGTGTCCTTTGGCACCTTCTTTTGGAGGAAGAAATCACTGAATCTGTATCATAAAATTCTTGTTTGGACTTTCAGGGCAGATTCTTCTCCTGGGACTACTTAACACTTTGTGAACACTGTGTGTTTATTCTGGCCCTTAGGTTGGACCTGCCAATATAGGAAGCCAAGCCAGAGGCTGCAGGAATTCCCAGAAAAAAAACTTCCCTCTCAGCTGTGAAAGAGAAATGTTTACCAGAAGCTGAAGCTTAGCAGCGTGATTATTGAGCAGGGAGGATGAGATGGCAGTAGAATCGATAGGGAACTTGCTGCGCGGGAGAGTTCGCATGCAGGACACTTCTGTGGCCGGGGAGATGGCAACAAGAATTGGCAGCAAAATAGTTTTACATTATTTTGAATGTATTTTCTGTAGTATTAGATTCACTATGAAGGAGAATTTCACATGTGTAGTTGTGGCATCTGGCACTTGGAAAAACAGGTAGTAGCTCTTAATCCAACTTTCTTTTGATACACCTTTTGTTTTGCTCTTTTGGGTGGTTGTTGTTGCTTAGGAGGAGGAACTGCTGAGCCTAACTTTCCGGGTACCTGTCTACAAGTAGCACTGTAATTGAAAATATATACTGCAAATGCCTGTAGGATAAAAGTTTCATTTTTATTTGCTGACCGTCGAGATATCTCTTAGTGGTAATTAACCCTTCACCTGAGAAAGATTGGAGCTCAGTACTTTATCGATCAAGTCATAGTGTTGAATGCTATATAAAACAACGAGATTTTAAAAAGCAGAGATTTCACAGACAAGGACATGTAATTTTCCGTAGCTCGCAGGACAAGATAATACCTTTTCTCCTGGGAATTGTAAGCGAGGTTGGGCAGTGCTCGGAGTTCCGAATGGACGCAGCCGATGTGCTGTGCAGGGAAGGGGAGCGCTTCCCTCTGGCCCGCGCGTGCCACGTCGACATCTCTTCATTTCTCCGTCTCGTTCCTCAGCCTCTTTTGGTGTCATGATTATGACTGATCAGATTAGCATCTTCATGAGTCTCTTATGAGTCTGTCTCTTAGCAGAGATTTAACGGCTCAGGCTTTTTTGTTGTTGTTGGCAAGATTAATGGTGGTGTTTTCTTTCCATGGAGATGGTTAAAGTATTAGTATTGTTTTTGTCAGGTTGGTTGTCTGAGTAATTTTGGTGGCTTATCTATACAAGAAGTTTATTTACTCCAGCTTGTACTTATTCTGGCTGGTTCTCTTAAATCCATGTCAAATAGCAAAGTAGGAGTGCACAGGAGAGGCAAAACTGGAAAACCAAACCTCTGGGTAGAATCTCTGTGCTGGTTTGAGCAGATCCAACTGGGGTGCTGCTGAAGGAGATGGTCTCGGCACACGCTGCCTGCGTATTCTTATCCCCTTGCTTGAAGATAGTTTTGACATGGATCTAATTTTATTTCTCTTTGTGCTTAAAAGTGAGTGATTTAAAGACCGCAAACCGATCACTAATCCTTACGTGGGGTGATTTGCACGTGCTTGTGTAACAGGTTTCTCAAGAGTGGGATCTTGCAGGATAGAATTCCCTGCAAAACTTTAGCAGAAGTACGTGGATCGGGGTCCCCGCGCTGTATGGCTTCTCCCCTCGCAGCAAGGACACAGTCACTGTCTTCTAGTCGGTCTTTTTTTCGTCCGAGGAGACTGGTTCTTCGTGGTTGCACTGAAATGAGGCAACCTGGCCGCTTCTCCTTTCCCCTAATTTGACCCCAACTGAAGCAAGTTGCCTGAAGTTCTTGCTCTTCTCACTGACTGCAGCGAGCAGGTCCAAACAGGACTCTTCAGTCTCACCAACTGCCTTATTCTGGGTTAGCTCCATCTTACCGTGTGTAAGCCTGTTGCTGGCCTCACAGCTGGAAGTGCCGTGTTCCCCAAGCAGAGGCATTTGGGAATGTTTCTCATAAAAGAATTGTCTTGAAGGTGCCAGTTGATCAAACTAGACTTTTCGTGGGAAGATGTTTTGCTAAACGTTTAACTGGGAACGGTTGCTCCCAGACAGCTCATCCAGCGGTGAAGATGAGGTGAGGTGAGGTCTGGGTCGATGATCTGAGTGCTTGTCTGTAGCCGGGGGATTCGGGTCAGGATCCCTTCGCCTAAGTGATCCTGTGGAATTAAACAAGAGTCCGCCGAGCCCTCCACGAGTTATTTAACACTGGTCTGCTGAGTTACTGTGAGAGCTTTTCCACTTGCAGTGCAAAGAAAGGTTATGGCTTTAAGGTGAGCGGCTTGTTCTCCTAAATTATAATTCATGTTGTGAAGACGTTTTCAGAAAGACTGTCTAATCCTGAAAACAAAAGGATTCGTGATAAGGACAATCACTTTTGGTTTGTGACAGTGGCTTCCACCTCTCCTTCCTTGTACTTCACGGAGTTTTGGGTGGCTGGGGAGAGGGCTGGTTGTTCCCTTTATTCCGTTTTTCCTTTTTAATACTGGAAGGTTTTGTGGGAAGGGAGAACTGCTGCACATCTCTGTCTCGATGCATGCAGTAATGCTTTCAGCAAATGTGGGATATGTAGGAGTGGTACCTGGGGGTTTCCCAGTGCTGTCTTCCCTGGTAAAGACTGGGAAGTGACATCCTTGAGTCGATCCTAGCCCCTGCACCCTGGGTGAGACTCATGGAGCAGATACCCTGCACACAGACTCTTGGAATCAAGGAACAGGAACAAAGATGAAGAAATTCCAGAGCAATTAACTTGTTGTGCAATATTTAAATTATTTTTAATCATAGTTTTACCTCAAATTATAATTTAAGATATATCATGTAATCACTAGTAATACAAAATGAAAATGGAAAGGGCATGTTCTTTCTTCTGAACCTTCTCCATATAATAATCAGCTAATAACTCTGCTTGAGTGCAGAAGTTCCACTTGCTCGGTTTTTAAGTTGGCAGGCTGCTTTTTAATTCTTCTGTTCTAATTTGTTGTAACATGTATGAAATAGATGTGTTAATTTGAGTAAATACAGTAAGGTTAATCAAAGGAAATGATTACAGAAGGAACCCAAGAGGGTAGCTAGTTATCACGCAGGGAGGAGTTACATAGTTCTGCCAAATCAATTAAATACTACTAGTTAAAATCAAAGGTTTAGTGATGAGAATCTTGTTGAATTTTGGATACAAGTGACTTGCTGTAATGGATGAAACAATGACCCTTCAGCTGAACCAGGTTCTTTTTTTGTTTCCTTGTAAAAAGCCAATTTATTTATTCTTGACCATCCTGCTGTGCTTTTAACTGTGCATTTCCGTATGGATTTCCCTTAATGGGCCGAGCAGTAAGTTCTTTTGCCCCTCTCACATAATGCTTCGAGGTTGCTTCACTGGATGCCCAAGTGCTCATTGTATCTCTGCGTCACGGCCAAGTGTCCCCACTCTGCTAAGAGAGCTATAATTAACTTGCAAGGCGCTAGTCAGAGGATTCGGCAAAATGCCAAGAAATCAACCCCAATTACTATATTCACGTTGTCAGTAGTGCCCACTTCACCGTTTCTGCTAATTTGAAATGGCAAGTCCCAACTTCCCATAGCGAAATTACCATTTTTGCACTGTTCTTCTATTTTCTGCTTCGCGTTCTGTTATTTTGACTCCATTAAATTGCTGCTGTAAGGAGTTACACATCATCTCGGAAAATTCTCATCAGATAATTGCAGTGATACAATAAAAACGTGGTAGATCCAGAATTATACAGCTTATTTTTAATACAGTTTAATGCAGACTAAAGAGGTAGTGGTGCAGAAAAACCAGATGGTGTTTAGGGTTGATCACAGCTATGTCTGCACTTAAAAGAAGATTCTTGTTGGGGGAGTTAAATCAGTACTGCAGTTGAAAATATGTTCAGAAACCTGACCTTTTCATCGCTTTGCATACACTACCTTTCAGACCGTTGCGTTTGCTGTCCTGTTGGTACCTGGTTTCTTATTTAAATAGTTCATTTCGGGTTTTGGCTTCTTTAGAATGAGTTTTCTCAAATGTCCCGTGACCAGGATCAAGTGTTAGAAGGAGCTGGGACAAGAACTTATTAGCTTGATCTACATGGCAGAATAACGTAATTCAAAGTATTTTTTGGGTTTCAGTGCTTGTAGTGCAGGTGGCAAGGCACAACCTTCTGTAACCTCGGGCATTTTGCTCACCTGGAGGATGGAGTCTGTAGTTGTTGGCTGTGCTCTGAGACACCTCGAGTGGGTTGATGGCTCCGACAGAGGAGTTGGTTCCTGCTGTGATCTGTGCTTCGAAGATCCCTCCAGACCAATCTGATCCAGCTTTCCTCCTTCAGTATTCAACACATGTGATTATCTCTTTGCAGGCTTCTTTCACTCTCATAATGAGTTCCTGGTTTGTCACCTATTAATCATCTGATATGGAGAACTGAATTAATACGTTCCCCTGTATCTCTCTAAACATTCGCTTAAGGGCTAGGTCATTGGGTAGGAAGGATTTTAATTCCGTGGCTTCATGTTCCGTGGTAGATAGTGGGTTTGACAAGAAGATTGGTTATGTTGGTAGTTCATTGAAACACGTTCAGTCACGGTTCTTTGTAGTTGTAGCTTTACTTTGAATTCCTAGGTAACATCCTTAGCAGTAATACTTTGGCTTAGTTCCAACAGCGAAAAATACGTTTTGTATTTTGATTATAACTTCCATTAATGAAACTACCACAACTACTGTAACCACCACGTTTTTTTCATCAACTCTGGCTGATGACAGTGTGAACTGAGTGGGCATGAAATGCAAACTTCTTACTCTGCAAAACTTTCCAAAATTAAGTAGTTTCACTTTTCTTGATTGGCACAATAGGAATACGTTACAAAGAAAAAGGTTTGTTTGCTTCTTTATTTATTATTATTATATAGATGTGTATATATGTATAAGTATGTATATTTAAAACCGAACAAACCAAACCCGTACACCCCCTTTACACCAGTTCCTTTTCGCATTTGGGCCATGCCCAAATGGCCAGTAGCGTGGCATCCAAGGTGTTTTTCTGGTAAGTGGCATTCTGCAGTTTTTGCCTTGCTCGACTCAGAGTAACTTCTTGTTGTAAAGCATGAGTTCCTTTCAACCACGTTTAGACCAGTGCTGTTCAAAGGTCTGTTTTTAAAAAAGATCACGGTGCCAGGATTGATTAGCTGCAATAAAACTAACTTGTTAGCCTAAGCTGGCCATGGCCACTGGTACGTTTATTGATGTTTTCCTTATTAGCAAAGTATTAAATTGAAATTATTGTAGATTTGTAGAAAGATATTGTAGAAGAAAACATCAAAAATATTGTAGAGGTGACCAGGAAAGTTTATTCTGCACTAAATATTCTGAAGTAATATTTCCACAGTCTTCTGTCCTTTTTAATGCAGTAATGTATTTTCTCCAAGAGCCTTTCTCTTTTGCTATGAATATAATTTACCAATATCTTCATAATTTTGTCCTCACTGCTCAGCTTCATCTTTCTCACTGATAACTGACATATTAAGGCAGGGAACATGAAGAATATTATCAAACTTCCAGAATAGATACATATTTTGATAGATATATTTTAGCCTTTTGAGCTTCACGAGTCTAGGCGGTCCTGAGATGACCTATTGAGAAAATGATTTTTTCCCAACTGCAGCTTTGCCCAGCCAGCTGCCGTGAGGGAAACCATTTGCTTATTTGGTTTGAAAGCTTCGAACACCGGTGATTGAACTCCTGCAGCGGAGTATCGCTGCTCCCCTGCTGTGCGATGTCCTGAGAACAGCAAAGAATGTCACACACTTCGTAAAATAAAGTAGCGGTATTTCATAGTGACTGGCTGCTGAAAGGGTCCTGATTGAAAATGTGAAATAACTTTTAAAGCGCTGGTTCTTTCTACTGTTTTCTTTTTGACCTCGTTTTAATGATGTTTGAGGATGGATGGCTTTTATTCGAAAGGCGATTTTTCAGTAGAAATACGGCGTACTGTAGAAGCAGTAGGAAGTATGCATAAAATACAGAGATGTTTTTAAGATCGAAGGAGGTGGAATCTCAGATATTAATGAGTGCTGTAGATAAATGACATTTGAGTGGGGGCAGGAATAATTTTTCTTCAGTTTTATATCTCTTGAATAATTTTGGCACGATGATGATTGTATTCAGTACTTCACGCTACCTTCCTTCCAAATCCTTTTAAACTCCATCATGGTTATATCCCGTTGGGGGAAAAAAAAATAAAATAATTACATGCAAGTTAAAAGATCTGCCTAGGTCATGGCAGTAGCTTGGTGACAATTCAGATCAGGACTTGGTTTCCCACCTATTTTTAACTTTATGTTTTAAATGATTGAAGCCACAGTTAGATATGAGGGATGTTCTGTGGGGGCTGGATCGTTGCAAGGTGTGAAGCCGTTCCCCCTCGAACTGTTAAAACAAAGTCGTGGTTATAGGTTAGCCAACGTGACTTGTTTCTCTGTCCCGTGCCCCCATTTGAGCAGCCCGATTCACCAGCTGAGGACCAGTACCGAGGCTGAATAGCTCCAGAAAAGTAATGCAAAGGTAAAAACTGCCGGTGAGTCAGCAGGAGATGGAGCCCAGGTGCGTTTGCAGAACGCTGATCAGCTGTGAGCAAGCAGAATTTAGAATTACGGGATTAATATCGACTCTGATGCATAGATCCACCATTTGTAGGTGTGCTGTGGCTGTGTGCGGGGACAGCTTGATTTAATCTGGTTTTTTTTGGAAGTAGAGAGCACAACAGTCGGGTCTCCCCGAGGACCAGGGCTCTGCCTGGCAGTTTCTGGAGCAATAGTTGTTACTAGTGGCTGGGGGGGTGGGGGGTGGCAACGGAGAGAAGCTGCAGTTGGTATTTCGATTGCGTTAGTAATACAGCTTCTGCACATAAAGCAGCTTGATGGTGGGAACTTTTAAATCGTTTTCTCTTCCCTGATTGTGGGTTATTCAGAAAGTGAGTTTGGGTAACTGAGATTTATTATGACTGTCATTAAAATCAGTCTTTATTTTGCGGGATCCTGAAAACCGTTTACATTGCAAAAGATATTTTCGGCACTAAGTGATGTAGCTTTCCCCCACTGCAAGCAGGAGGCATGTGTTTTACAGTCCGCAACAAATCTTGCTTTACTTTTTAAGAAAGGAAAGGGTTTTTTTGCAGGCCAGAAGTGGCTTTTTCACGGGCAAAGCCAAACTGCCCCAGTAACACCACCAACTCACTCAGTATTGGGACCTGCATTCCCATTAGGTACTGGTCGGTCAACTTCATCCCAGCTCGTTTAATTTGGAGTTTGAATGGTTGTCACCGATTGTAGATTCGTTTGAGCAAGGAAGAGATGAACAGCTTTTAATCGGTTTTGAGTGGTACCTAAAATGAACCAGAAATAACTAAAATGGACTTTTATTCACTTGGTGGTGGCTCTGTTGCTGCTTTGGACGGAGCTGGACGAAGGCTGCGGCAGGAGCGGTGGTCCCGTTCGGAGGGACTGCCCTTCCCGCCTGGCCGCAGTGGTGCTCCATCGGGAAGGATTTTGCAGCCAGCTAACAAAAAAAATCGAACAGAAGAAATATTTGTTTATGGAGAAATCGTGATAGTGTGCAACGCGACAGGAATAAAGTGTTGCTCTTTCCTCTGAAACTGATTATAAAGAGGGTGGAGTTCGCTGCAGTTAATTTTATTGTGTTTTTACAAGTTGTACTGGTTTTTTCCCTTCCCTGTTTGTTCTTGATTTTTTTGGGAGGATTCAGTTTTTGCTATTTAATTAACAGGGAAAATATCCTGCTTTTTAGTCTTGCATCATGTATTAGATCCGTGTTCTGACATGGTGGAGCTTGTGGACCCTTTTAAGTATAGCTTCATTATTTATAAGGCATTAATCAGATTAATTTCGTAATAGTTTCCTGCTAATCCTGCCATTGTTCCTTAAATCAGAACTAACAAAAGCACAATTTTAATACCCTTTTAGTTGCTACAACGTCCTTCTATTATCGGTTATATTTTTATTAGAGGGTACTTTCAAATAGTTTTCTAAAATCTTAAAATGATTGAGCAACATCTTAAAATTATAGCGCTTTTACTACTGATAAAAGGGCAATTTATCAAGCAAATCCCCTTTTTATTAAAATCATGCTTCTTTGTCAGTTAAAATTTGTAGGAGGCTTCCTATTTCTGTATAATCACAGTGCTTGTGCCAACTAGATTTTTTTATTATTCTTTTTTGTTTTCCTAGCAAGGATGGTGAGACTTGCTCAAAACCGTGTTTCATTTGTGGAAAATATCTTTCTGGTGATCCTGGTAGCGTTTGCAGTTGAAGTACTTAACATACTGACGTGCAGCAATAAATACCAAAATCCTAATTACTTGAGTATTATTTTGTTATTATTGAAGAAACCTGTGTTGGAACATCACTTCCTTAGCTTCAGTTTGCCAGAGGCCTCCTTTCTAAGACCTTTTAATGAGATTGATTATTTTTCTGGTATCTTTTTCAGTTCTGTTTTATAAAGTGTTTTTATGTTATCTGAGAGCGAAATATGCCATTAAAGAAATATTGTGACATTCCATAGCTTAGAACAGAAACTTTAGCTAGTGGTAGTGTTAAGAACAAACAGACAAAGAAAAAAACAAAAACCAACCTCCCTGGAAGTTTAAAAAAGGATGAAAAAAAAAGGTTAAGTCTGATTACCTGCGTGGGCAGCTGTATTGATTTCATTCATTCTTAACTGGAGTTCATCCCATCATCAACAGCATTTTAAAAACTCACATATTTATTTATTTATTTATTTACAAAAAGGCTATTATAATCAACATCTAACGGTAGTCAAGCAGATTTCTGAATTGATGTACCTCAAAAGTAAGTTAATTTCAGTGATGATGAAAACTTACTCTTTTCTGTACCAAACAGCATGATGGGGAGCTGCTTGCGTACAGCCGAAGAACAGGCGTTTGCTCATTAGCTTATTGTGATAGGGTCACTGAGATGCCAATTACATATTTTATATTTATAGAGCATTTTTGTTCATGGCAGATTCCTAAGTGTCTCCCAGGTGCTACCACATGCATATGAGAAGATGAATATATTTTTTTTTCATTTTGAAATTGGAGTGGTTCAGAAACAGTAGCTATGTTCTTCTGATAAATGAATACTATTTTCATAAAAAGACTGACAGAGATAGAGGAAGTTGCCTGGAGTTGTCATGTGAGGTTTTTCTCTGAACTGGGTATACTGGAATAATTTTCTTTTGTGGTAGGGGCTTCCCTGAAGCAGCAACTGTGCTTCTGATTTAACTTATTCTTATAACTGATTAATGAGAGAATGAAAGTTTTAAAAGCACTCACAACTCATTTCATTAATAGCTTATCTCCTTATAGAAATTGTATCTATATTCTACTTTTGAAGCACCAAATTAAACGTTTTACAATCCCGTCATGTGTTGCTCCTAAATTAGGAAGGTTTAATTTCTTTGAAGGAGCTCCACAAAAATGTGTGCAGTTCAAAGGAAGTGGTTTTTTTTCTGATTTTGGGGATAGACTCATTATGTCGTCAGTAGTTACTGATCTATTAGAGGGGGTTTTAATATGAAAAAACAGGAGAGGTGCTGATCTCTTGTAGTCGTGCAAGTTTTCAAGGCCACCTGTGAATAGCAGTTAAATAGTTGGTTAAGACTTAGATCTGTTAGAAGGGAAACTTGTTTTTTTGAGGTTTTGCTTTCTAGGGTTTTGCTTTGAATTGTACAAGTGAATGGGAGTCTTCAATGTCTCTTCTTGGCAACTAATTAATTGCCTAAAAGAGGTTTTGCATGTTGCATTTCACATGGTCCAAACCCATTCGAGTTGCTACGTGCAGTTGAAGATGTTCGATGTTCGTGTTAGAAGTGTTTGGTGTGTTACACTGGCAAGTACAGCATTTCTCTACACACATGCAAAATGCATATATTAACAATTTTTGAAATAGATTTTTTGTTCTTCTGGATCAAAGCTAGTACATTAGCAAAAACTTCACATTCCTGTCTTTTAACCTGCTGGTTAGTTTTAGTTAGTTAGGTATATATTCTTTCCTGCCTAATAGCAATGAGCTATGTGTGTATCTCATGCTCATTTTAAGATCACAAAGCAGTTGTTGATATGGTGGCATTTAAAAGCATCTTGAATGTCTCTTAGAAGGAAAAAATCTGGTAAATTAGTTTTCTCCATCGTGGTGTTAGCAGTACCACTGGAGGTGCTACACAGGATCCTGGAAGTGCAGAAAACCCAGTTAGCAAGAGGTCTGGAGAGAAAGGAAGGAAAGCAGGTAGTGCTGGGAGACCGTAATTAGGGCAGATTTTATAAATATTATTGTGTTCCTGAAAATGCCGTTGTGTATTATCTCAGTCAGTCATGACAATAACCAGCAGCAGGGGAGAGAGGAAGGGGAAGTGGAGAGAATTAATATACAGACCAGTAATGTGGCCATTCCTCCTTTTAAGAGATGCTACACGATGCACAGCTTAACTAGAGCAGTAATAAATATCCCAGCCTCTGTTTCTTTTTCCTACAAGTAAGACGCTCGTAGGAAATTACAACTTCATATAGGAAGCCTCCAAAAGGCACGATGCCCTCAGATTTTCATGTTAAATCATGCTCAGAATTTTATAGTTTGGAGCAAGTTCTGTGCCAGAATCCTGAATGCTTCATTATGAAAGCAGCTTTTCAAAGTCAAAAAAGAAAGACGGTCCCAGATCCATTATGAGGCTGTTGCAAGGAACTGCATTGTTTTTATGGCTTCGTATGCTTTGGCTCAAAATGTAGAAATCAAACAAGAGATTCTGCTTCTTATTATACAGGTGCATGAGTCAGCTTCTTGTTTAGTTTCTCAAAGCCTTTTCAATTGTGCAATAAAATCATGTTGAAATGCATTTTAGTACTAAACATGTTGTTTCTCTAAAAGCTTCACTTCGGTTGTCTCTAGAATTATTCAATTTTCCATCCACATGATAACAGTTATCTACAGTAGAACTTTATAGCTTGGCACCCAGATTTACCAAAGCGCAACACAAGGTAAATTCTGACTATGCAGCTTAAGGTCAGATTGTGCTAATGAAAACAGAAGTGACCAAAGGAGACCTTTGTGCAAATATTGTTGTTCCTGATGCTGGTCCCAGGAGATACGAACGCTTACTGGAAAGGTCTTGGTTAGAAGCAAAGGAAAATGAGATTCTTGCTGTTAGGATGTCCACAAACTCTATGAGGAAATGCATTACCCATGCCAGAGTGGAAAACCATGTTCTACATAGTGTATAAGATTTTTTTTTCCTCTTTAAAAAAAAAAAAAAACAAAACCAAAACAAAACCCAACCACCAAATAGAGCCTATGTTTTTTTAAAAAAAACAACTTTCTTTTTACGCTGAATGGAGCATTCTAGAAGCTATGCCTCTATAAATTATGCTGTTGGTCTTGATTTTCTTCTTGTGTGACTGTAGCAATTGTTTCAACTTTAATTCAGGTTTATTAAATGTAGAAGGTACAAAGTATCAAAGAAGCATAAAGATTCCCACTCCTTGATGATCTTGTTTCCTGCCAAAAATGCGCTTTCTTCCACTGCATCTTTCCTCTATGTGACTGCAGGTTCGAGTTCAAATTATCTGTTGCTTAGCTGAGAGCAAATAGGTTCAGGGAGTTTCTCCTGCCAGATTCAAAACACTAATGCCGTCAAAAGAAATAAATTCATTTTTCTTCCAATTAAAGAATGAAGTCATTCCTGTTTGAGCAAGGCATGAGAAATTGTAACCCTATCATCATGGTAATGAATTTTAGGATATAGAGCCTTCGTCCAAGCAGTGTGATATGCTTTAAAGAGGAGCATTTGGGAGAAAATAAATGAGCTTCATATTGCACTTGAGGAATTACCTTTCATTTTAGTGGTGGAAATTGGAAACACCAATATAGTGAGTCAGTAGTAATCAAGTAGAGAAAACAGGACATGGCTCCATACTTCTAGATGTTTAAGCATTACAGTTTCTGTGGAAAGAGGAAGGTTAGATTTATACTTCTGTTGGACTTTTCTGCAAAGCTTATTAAGAGTACATAAAAATAATTGTCTCTTCTCTACAAGCTTTGTGCTGCTTGTTTTAGTGTTAACATAGGATGATCTGCTTAGTGATGTTAAGTGTATACAGAAAACATCGCTCTGGTGTGGAGCAGAGGGGGAGTCAGTGCTTTGAATTAACCATATGTGTTAAATGGACACTTACCTAGAGCTTTATTTTTTAAAGAAAAAGCTGGGCTGGACAGAAACTCAGGAGGTTATCTGGTCCATCGGCTGCCCTGTCAAGCTCAGCTATACCTGACATGTTTGTTTAACTGCCGTTTAATCCCCGGTGTGATGGAGGGTCATAGACAGTTGTTTTGTTGCTTTTTCCATTACAGAATAGCTCTAATGTTTAGCCTTAGTGGTGCTGTATTTTTAAGTTCATTTCTTCATTTTCTGTCCACACCGTGGAGGACACATTGCCATC
The DNA here is from genome assembly GCA_035590215.1 of Microhierax caerulescens. Taxonomy (NCBI): domain Eukaryota; kingdom Metazoa; phylum Chordata; class Aves; order Falconiformes; family Falconidae; genus Microhierax; species Microhierax caerulescens. Next base: position 104,451,005 of record JAVJGJ010000001.1, read on the forward strand.
GGCCTCTCTGTAGCAATGTTCTACACTTTGAAATACAGTCTTCCCCATCACCTCCTCTTCCCTGAAACAGGGATTCTTTTATTCACTTTAAGTAGCAATTATCTTGGAGCCACATACTTTGTTTTCCAGTTCCTTCGTGGCAGAACTGCTGCTGTCGCTTCCTCCCCTGGCTCGTGCTCATGCCTTAGCAAGGGCGCTGGTTTCATCAGAGAAGTGATTCCTGAACTGCCCTCGTGTCTTGGCTTTCCAGCAGATGATGTTTCCTGGGCTTCTGATCATTTCCACTGCTTTGGATGTTCTCAAATTGAGCGATATCATTTTTGAAATGTAGAACCCAAAGCCAGCAAGGCCTCAGCTGGAATACTTTGTCCAACACTTAACTAGAGCAGAAGAATTATTTCACATCTCTGTTGGCTATACATATGGGTTTGCTTTTCTCCGTACAATACCTTCCTCTTCTGACACAGAAGGACACTGTTGAGTCATGTTCAACTTGTGATCCAGTATTATCCTTTTTTTTTTTTTTTTTTTTTGTTAGAACTGCTGAGTACCCAGTTGTTCCTGCTCAAGTGTAATTTTACTTTAAATATATTTCTGTTGAATCTTGGGGTTTGGGTTTTTTTGGTTGTGGGTTTTTTTTTCCCCCCTTTTCGTTTTTCTTTCTTTCCCCGAGTTAATGTTTTCTGTTTGTAAAGTTCACTTTGAATTGCCATCCTGTCATCTGTCATTGTTTCTGTTCGCACCAGCTTCCTGTTTTTTGCAGGTTAAATAAATTTATCCTCATATCTGTCACAAGGTTATTGGTGACGGTGGAGTAGGGCCAGATCCAGGTCAGACACTGGAGGAAGCTCTCTTAAAACACCGTGTGCTTTAATAAGCAGCTACTGGTAACTTCTCTCTGGATGCTGCTTTGTGGATGGAGCTACCCAGCCCACCTGATGTCTAACCTAAATAGGTGGGTGCAGACCAGGTTTCCTTAAGAGTATGTGAAGGGAGACTTTGAAGCCAGCTTAATCCAAATTGTGGCATTTCCTGCTTTTTCCTCAGTCCTTTAGGCTCCTAGGCATCTCAAAGAAGGAAATCAGGTTGCTTTAACAAGGCTTTTTTTTGTGACAATTTCAAACTAACTATTAGTTTTCCTCTAGGTGTTTACAAGCAGGTGGTTATTGTTACAGAGTTTTTTTTCCCTGTCTTCTATTCGTTCCTTTTTCTGCCACTTTAAAAATGTGCTGTATATTTGGCCTTTTTAGGTCCTTTTTAAGGTAGCAGCTAATGTCTTGAATTATTTTTAAGTTTTTTACTTTACATAACAACAAAGTTTATGAAGCCAAGCCAGTTTGAAAATACCTAAAGCCTTTAATCGACATCTTTGTAATCTGTTCCAGATAAAGTTTTAAAACCTCCTCTCTTTTCTTCTCCTGTTAGCCATTTGCTGGCAGGTCTTATAGTAAAAGCTGATGTAAAAAGACATCCCTTGTGCTGTTGCTGATGTCCTTTTTCCACTGCATGGTAAGCCAGCAGTCCCTTTGGTTGTCATTCCGCTGTTCCTTTATTTATAAAATGTATTTCTTGGTGCTTATTAAATTTCTTGCTAGTTTTCTCCTGTGTTGGAACATTTCTGATTTTATTTCTAAATGTTTACGCTGTACGTTTATACTTCTCCTTGGCAGTCTCACCCAAACCTTTTATCCCTCAGGCTTTCTTCTTTCATTTGAGGTCAGTGAAGAGCTTGTGCTTTAGCCACTGAGCCCTTTTCACACTCCCTCTTTCTTCGGGAGGGATTTGGACCTGTGTCCTTAACGGCAGTTATTTAAGATCCTGCCAAGCTCTTCCTAACTTCTGTTCCCCTTAGGTTTGTGTCCTCTCTCACTTAATCTACCCGTTATGTGAATTTGTTACTCTGTTGTCTTGAATGGTTTGTCTCACAAACCCTCTCGTGTACCTATTTTTCCTCATTCGGACTTCAGAACAAATTCCCTGTATAAAAGCTCCTGTATTTGTTTTCTGCTTTTGGCCCTGACCAGAGGCTTTTGGCCAACCTGTCTCCTACAGGTATCTGAATCTTGGGGTAAATGAATTGAATTCTCGATGTTTGAAGCAATCCTTCCCTTTTTTGGGGCCCTTTTCTCCCTGCCTCCATCTCACTGTGCATGTTGCACAAGGCATCCTTCTCTGAGCAGCATCCCAGGGCGCGCTCTGTTCAGCGGGTACGCTCAAGTACATGGTCTGAAACCTGAAAGCAGCAGTAACAAGGTGTGACAGAAGTTGATTGCCCCGATTTTTTACTCCTTAAAAATGTGCGGAGTCAAGTCTGTGGTCCTTCTACTGACACTGTGATTGAATTTACTGAATTCACTGATGTAAATACATACTGACTTGTATGTGTTGGAGACCTAGTTGGAGTATGTATGTGTATGCATTTATTCAGAAGCTCGTTGATCGTAATTGATGAAGACAAGGGGTGGGAGGGCAGAATTGATAACTTTCTGGGGGATGGTAGCAATAGATACTGTAAGGAAATTAAGCATCTTATTAAATTTGGTTAACTAGACGTGCTGACAATTCCTGAAATATCATTTGCTGCTCGGTGCTTACAGTAAGGGTGCCATTAGGAGGCACCTTCATAAGACATTTGATAACCAGCAGCGAGTATCTCGAAGCTAGGAGTAGTTATCTGGAGGAAAACCCCAGCTCGCAAGCAGTGCGCAGCTGTCATTGCACTACTACAGCAATTCCTTGGATTGTAATACTCTGTTTTAACCCTGTCATTGATGCACGTGCTTAACGTTGATTAATGTGAACGCCTGAGCATAATTGTAACTTCCTCAGTAGCTCAATTTCTGCCTCTTTGGGAATGTAGTCAGGGAAAGTAGCTCAACAGGTTTATCTTCAGCCAGTGGTGCTGCACGGTTGGTCTGGAAGGCAGGTGGTGCCAAGGATGATGGAGATTGTTCTGGAAGGTGGGTGGTGCCGAGGATGATGGAGATTGTTCTGGAAGGTGGGTGGTGCCAAGGATGATGGAGGTTGTTCTGGGAGGCAGGTGGTGCCAAGGATGATGGAGGTTGTTCTGGAAGGCAGGTGGTGCCGAGGATGATGGAGATTGTTCTGGAAGGCAGGTGGTGCCGAGGATGATGGAGGTTGTTCTGGAAGGTGGGTGGTGCCGAGGATGATGGAGATTGTTCTGGAAGGCGAGTGGTGCCAAGGATGATGGAGATTGTTCTGGGAGGCAGGTGGTGCCAAGGATGATGGAGATTGTTTTGGAAGGCGAGTGGTGCCAAGGATGATGGAGATTGTTCTGGGAGGCAGGTGGTGCCGAGGATGATGGAGATTGTTCTGGAAGGCAGGTGGTGCCGAGGATGATGGAGATTGTTCTGGAA